>LPNX010202890.1:191509-221237 GCA_001517045.1 Pseudotsuga menziesii
CGGTTTCCATTAGTGGGCTTGTCCCACAAATAAGGCGTTTCATTCGTGAATCTCCTTGTGTGCTTGCTGTTAGTCTTAATGCAACAATAGATGAGGTCCGGAACTGGATCATGCCAATTGACCGCAAATATAATCTTGATATGCTCCTTACTGTGTTGAGAGAGGAGATTGGTCAGAGACGTAAATTTAAGGTCTTGTTTGAATATGTAATGCTTGCAGGAATAAATGACAGTCTGGATGATGCAAGGCGGCTGGTTAATCTTGTTGAAGGAATTCCCTGCAAGATAAATCTTATTTCATTCAATCCTCATCAAGGATAATCGTTCATTCCCAGTACATTAGAGCAGATGCTAGCATTTCACAAGATTATTGCAGATGCGAGATATGCTACTTTTATTCGTCATAGTCATGGTAATGATCAGATGGCAGCTTGTGGGCAGCTTGGTAAGCCTGGAAATAGTCAACCTCCACGGATGCGTGCTCTTGAAATATTTCAGGCTACATTAGCTACTTGATTTGTAATGGACTCTTTAATATGTCAACGGTCTATTTATGCCCAAGTGGCTATATGTTACACTATGTATCATCAGTTCATTCTACAATTTGTTCTTTCATGCTGCGAAGGTTATGAAAAAGGAAACAGAGAAGAACATGTCACTGAGGTTTAGAGGCTCCATTTAGAGTTATAGTTTGCTTGTGAAACCAACTCTGTTTATTGACAGATGTCTCTCTTAGTATTCCACATGTAGTGTAAAAGCATTTTGTAAGGGATTATTCCCACTTTTGAAGGAGGTCGATCCAAACTTATAGGATCTACTATTAGTTTTAGATAGAATTTGTTTTTGGTACAAAAACAGCTCTCGAACTAGTGAGAAGGGGTTGGCTGTCTTGGGAGATATGCTGGAGCATTTGTAAAGACCTCTGTATTTCATGAAATCTATGCAACTTCAAAGTACAGGTTTTAGTTTTTGAATGAATTTGATGTTGATTTGTTGCTGTACTCTATGAACTGTCTCTTTGATAAATATTTTGTGTACTTGGTCACTCACATTCCAATGCATGATTCTTATTTTAAGTTGACAGTTATCTTTCCTTCATACAAACTGTAATAGTTTCACTTCATATTCAGGATCATAAAACCTTATTGTTGAACATTGTCATTGCTTTTATGTTATACAGAATTGGTTTCATTTCCCTGTACCTCTTATTCATACCAGCCTACACTTCAAATACTCTGATTATCTTATACTTACCTATATTTATCCATCTGTTATATACCAGATTTGTGCATTGTAAATTGTGTGTGAATGTTTTGATTGCAATAGTCCTAAACTATATAAACTGTACAAACAAGTGATAGTAGTCTAGTGTCTGTAAGTATCTTTTTGCCCTGGTTTAACACCAGCTTCTATCTTTATTTTTTATTTCACTAGATTTGAACATTTTTCAAACTAAGATCTCCTTAAGCTTGGATCCCGTAGTCTAGGTCCAACTTTAGGGATAACATCTTCTGGCGCCGTTGCCTGGGACAGAGGAGTGAAGATAATCTTCCCCGGGAAAGAATGACAACGATCAGACTCAGCTCTTGACGGTGGACAGGGGCAGGGCATTAGTTAGACTACAGAGTTATTCACCGGGCGACTCCATATTTGAAGAATCCAGAGGTGATTTTACAAGATGTGTAAGCGTCTTGAAACCATGATTGCACAGAGATTGGCTCCGTTCAATTTCTCAGATATTCCTGGCTTTCCACATGCAGTACCTACTATAGATCAATGGGGAGATTTTCTTCCCCAATTCAAAGAAAATGATGATGACAATCCGGCACATCATGTAATTAAATTTCATCAATACATGGATCAGCTGGGTATACATCATGAAGATGTATTGATGAAAATGTTTAGATATTCATTGGATGGTTGTGCGAGACAACAATGGTACATGAATCTTCCTCCTTCCAGTATTTCCTCTTTGAAATATTTTCATGATGCCTTTAATTCATATTATAAGAGGATATACCCAGATGAATGCATTTTTGAGGATTGTTGTGGGGGATATGCATTATATATGCAGAGGTTAGAGGAATATTTTTCCAGTAGAGAGGATGAAGCCGATGGTTATGATATGAAGAAAGAAGAGGATTCATTATCTTCCTCTAATTCTGTTTCACAAGAAGAAAATTTTCAAAATTCTGATATTAAAATTGATGAGAGCATCATAGAACAGAAATTGTTGTTTTTAGAAATTGATCAGAATGCTCCATTGTATAGTGAAGACATTAACATATCGGTGGAACCTCCAGGAGAAGACATTAAAGTTCTAGATTTAGATCAGCATCAGCCGATTCACTCTGAAGATATCCCAATCTATGATGTGTATCCAGATGAAACAGAACAGATCCTTACATCAGCCTTTGTTTATTTGAGGAGCAGCCAACAGGTGTATGAGAATTATGAATCAAATTTTGGTGAGGAACAACATTGTATAGAAATCAATCATCCTGAATCTGTAGAAGACATTGAGCAGCCATATTTACAATCCAATTTGCAGGTATCTGAAAGTGGCAGCCATTATGAGGAAGAGGATATACAGAGATATTTTGATCTTCGGCAAAAGGTAATTCCTTATAATTTCATTGATCCATTTGTTGATTATGTGGAATTTTTAAGCAGTTCAAATGTCAGATTGTTTTTGAAAAATGAAGGTTGTCTTTTCCTTTCTGCTGAAATGAATCTTCATATTCCATGGTCCCCTTTATGCATCATTTCCAGATCAGTAGATTTTCCAGTGGGGTCGATTAAGTCATCAATAGATTTTTGGAATATATTGGAGAAGACAGAGTTTAGGGCAGATATTCTTCCCATTAAAAATTTCAAGGAATGGAGTGATATGAGCATTCATGAAAATTTTTCTTCCATTTTGTCTGCTCATCTAATGTCAAATTCAGAATCTGAAGTCATATTTTTAAAAGAATTTGATAAGAAAGAGATTGAAGCTTTACAGGATTTGTCAGTCCAAAGCCTTTTTCCAGTGTCTTTCGATCTCAGGATCGAGAATAAGGATGAGTCTAATAATTCAAAATTCAGAAAATGGCATGACCCGATTGCTAACTACATTAAGGAAGCTTTTGATTCAAGGTTTCAGTATACATTCTATGATAAATTACAGACAGATGATGATGGTTGTTCTTGTTTTCATTTTGCTAATCCACAGATCAAGACTTTCATTAAGTATGTAGATACTTGTATGGCTTCACTGGAAGCATGATTTTACCTGATCAAAAGAAAGTAGTTTTGATTAGTGTAGAAGCTGTAAATAAATAAGCTTGATGCTTCAAGCAGTTTGTTAAAGTTTGTACAGTGCGATCAGAGTCTTGTGAGAATATTCTTTCAGCTTGCAGATTCAGTTAGTGGTTTGTAAGTAGCAGAGATGAATAATGAAGACTCCAGCCCAATGGAAACAAGGCACTTGGTCTACTTGTTCTTGGCAGCTCACAGGGAGCATGCCATCCCCAGACAGAGCCAGATGTTATCTCTAGGGTTGTTCCTAGTGTGTATTTTTAAATTTTTGATTACCCTTGGTTTTTATTGTTTTAATTTTGCTGTGTTTTATATTTTATGTTTGATTTCTCACCATTAGGGTTCCTTTTGTTACCTTAAATCATCAAAGTCTCTACTCATTGATTATGAACCTATGAATCTGCAAAAGGATTATGGGTTACAAGGTAAATTTTTACAAACTGGCAGCATCTTCCCAAACTGGCAGCATTTTGAGAGCATGCAGCATATTGAGTTATGATGGTATAATATACATATGGTTTGTTTTTGAAAGGTTTATGATTTATGTTATGAAATATTTGATGAACATAAGCCTTTATCATAGTATTGAATATATGTTTTGAGCATGAGCATTCGGCATTTTATATGTCTTTATGTTCTTTACCATGAAATGATGCGTCAATGCGGTAGCAATAATGAAGGGACACATGTGGTGTCTTTTCACAAATGAGACCGTTCATGTAATGAATGCTGGTGGTCATCGTGGCAGAAACAGCTAAATATTCATTTTTTCCCAAATCGTGTTTCATTTGTCTGCTGAAAAGGAGCTATTCACGCGCTGGTTTGATTCATTGTTTGTCTTCACGAGCAGTGTTATGAAAGATTCAGAAAATTAGGGTTTATTTGCAAACCCTAGTGTGGTGAGTTCAGGATTGATTGTTCGGAAATTCTTGGCTTGAACATGCAGACGCACTATAAAAACTTCCTGTGCAGGATATAGAGTGTGAAGGCTTTTATATTTTAAATGATGGACAGAGCTTCCTGGTTGCGAGCAGTGTTATGAAAGAACAAGCAGTTTCAGCACCCGGCTGTAGTTTTAAAGTGTCTTGTTCAGAACATATTGCGTAAAGACCTTGATTATTACTTCAGGCATAAGAATAGATGTATTCACATTCTACATGTTAGCACAGAGTCATATGCAGCAGACTACCTCTGTTTTATTTGAGACATAAAGTACTCCAATCCAATCGACAACATGGGCATAACATGTTTTAGCTGAGCCTTGTGTTTGCTATCCCCATCATTATTTTGCCTGCCATTTGGATAATGAAGAGTGGAAGGATAATGCTGTGCCTCAGCATCCCAGTATGCAAGGGATTTCGCAGAAAAGGTCCAACGCTTACCTCATGTACTTTGGATTCTATGGTTCTGGGTAAAACTAACGGTACTGGTATTGCACGTCTAAGAAGGGGACTATTCCATCCATTTGGGACCTACACCTATTCTTCAATTCGCTGTTGCAGAAGCAGCACTAATCATGACAACTGCAATTTTCCAAACCTCCATAGTTTCATTGCCCAAATCTGCTATTGCCACTGATGCCTATGAAAAATGTGGAAGTGCAAAGACTCTCGTAAAAGGAATGACCTATCCTGAATTGGAGGCTTGGGTGCAGTCACTCGGTTACAGGGCAGGTCAAGCTATGATGCTATGGAAATGCTTATATGGGAATGGCATGTGGGCACAGCATGTAGATGAAATGCAAGCTTTGAGCAAACTGTTCAGAGCAACTTTGAAAAGACTGCAGAATTCAGTGTATTCTCCCTGAAAGATGTTTATTCTGCATCTGATGGAACCCGCAAGATTTTATTCAGTTTGGGAGATGGATCAATCATAGAAACAGTCTTAATTCCATGTGAAAGAGGGCGCACTACTCTGTGCGTGTCCAGTCAAGTTGGCTGTGCAATGAACTGCCAGTTTTGCTATACAGGAAGGATGGGGCTAAAAAGAAATTTGACTGCAGCGGAAATAGTGGAGCAGGTTGTTTATGCCCGTCGTCATTTTACAAATGAAGTTGGTCCACTTACAAATGTCGTGTTTATGGGTATGGGTGAGCCATTGCATAATTTCGACAATGTACTTAAGGCTGCAGAGATTATGGTGGATTGTCATGGTCTCCATTTCAGTTCCCGCAAAGTAACAGTTTCCATTAGTGGGCTTGTCCCACAAATAAGGCGTTTCATTCGTGAATCTCCTTGTGTGCTTGCTGTTAGTCTTAATGCAACAACAGATGAGGTCCGGAACTGGATCATGCCAATTGACCGCAAATATAATCTTGATATGCTCCTTACTGTGTTGAGAGAGGAGATAGGTCAGAGACGTAAATTTAAGGTCCTTTTTGAATATGTAATGCTTGCAGGAATAAATGACAGCCTAGATGATGCAAGGCGGCTGGTTAATCTTGTTGAAGGAATTCCCTGCAAGATAAATCTTATTTCATTCAATCCTCATCAAGGATAATCGTTCATTCCCAGTACATTAGAGCAGATGCTAGCATTTCACAAGATTATTGCAGATGCGGGATATGCTACTTTTATTCGTCATAGTCGTGGTAATGATCAGATGGCAGCTTGTGGGCAGCTTGGTAAGCCTGGAAATAGTCAACCTCCATGGATGCGTGCTCTTGAAATATTTCAGGCTACATTAGCTACTTGATTTGTAATGGACTCTTTAATATGTCAACGGTCTATTTATGCCCAAGTGGCTATATGTTACACTATGTATCATCAGTTCATTCTACAATTTGTTCTTTCATGCTGTGAAGGTTATGAAAAAGGAAACAGAGAAGAACATGTCACTGAGGTTTAGAGGCTCCATTTAGAGTTATAGTTTGCTTGTGAAACCAACTCTGTTTATTGACAGATGTCTCTCTTAGTATTCCACATGTAGTGTAAAAGCATTTTGTAAGGGATTATTCCCACTTTTGAAGGAGGTCGATCCAAACTTATAGGATCTACTGTTAGTTTTAGATAGAATTTGTTTTTGGTACAAAAACAGCTCTCGAACTAGTGAGAAGGGGTTGGCTGTCTTGGGAGATATGCTGGAGCATTTGTAAATACCTCTGTATTTCATGAAATCTATGCAACTTCAAAGTACAGGTTTTAGTTTTTGAATGAATTTGATGTTGATTTGTTGCTGTACTCTATGAACTGTCTCTTTGATAAATATTTTGTGTACTTGGTCACTCACATTCCAATGCATGATTCTTATTTTAAGTTGACAGTTATCTTTCCTTTATACAAACTGTAATAGTTTCACTTCATATTCAGGATCATAAAACCTTATTGTTGAACATTTTCATTGCTTTTATGTTATACAGAATTGGTTTCATTTCCCTGTACCTCTTATTCATACCAGCCTACACTTCAAATACTCTGATTATCTTATACTTACCTATATTTATCCATCTGTTATATACCAGATTTGTGCATTGTAAATTGTGTGTGAATGTTTTGATTGCAATAGTCCTAAACTATATAAACTGTACAAACAAGTGACAGTAGTCTAGTGTCTGTAAGTATCTTTTTTCCCTGGTTTAACACCAGCTTCTATCTTTATTTTTGATTTCACTAGATTTGAACATTTTTCAAACTAAGATCTCCTTAAGCTTGGATCCCGTAGTCTAGGTCCAACTTTAGGGATAACAGGAGGGTAGATATGCAGGTAGCCTTATGCAATATTGGTATGTTTAGGATGACAATGGGTAGAGAAACTGAGACCCAATAGTATCTTGAGAACAACAAATTTTTGAATCAACTTGATGAGGCCTTCGGCTTCGTGTGCACTCATATCTCCCAAGATATTTTGTTCCACCTTGAGGGACTAATGACTTTGAAGGAAGCTTAGGATACACTTGAATATTTATTTGGAAAACAAGATGAGCTTCGAGGGCATATTTTGGAGAATGAGCTCATTTCTCTACAACCCAACCGTTTCAAATCTATTCAACAATTCTATACAAAATACAAGTCACTAGTATTGCAATGCAAACAATGCAGATTAGAGAGGAAAGATGAGAATCTTGTGCTGTCAGTGCTAAGCAATATTGGCTTAGAGTACTTAGTCTTTGTCTCTACATTCCATTCCAAAAGATATTCCATACCTAATTGGAATATTCCTTCTCTAGATGATTTTGTTGAGTCCTTAATACAAGAGCAAGATAATTTGGTTCAAGTGGGAATGATTCATACCTCCAAGGATCAATCACTCTTAGTGACAGACTCAAACAATGCTTAAGAAATAGGGAAACACAAAGGGAAGGAGATCAAAAACACTGATTCGAATTCAAAGGAGAATCATAGATGTTCTAATGGAGCCTCAGGTTCCTAGAAAAAAAGAAGAAATTCAGGAAGACTAGATGTCCCTACTGTATGACAAGCTTTCATCTAGAGAGCTAGTGCATGAAGAAGACCATCGACCAGCTGTCAACACTCCTTGAACAAAACAATATTTCTCTTCCACAAAGAGTAAAGAAGTCTGATGTTGGACAACCAACAGAAGATCATGAGAGGTTCCATGCCTTAAAGGAAAGCCTCACTTGGTCGAAGGATTATTTGAGAGATTCTAGAGCATCCAACCACATGGTTTCCTCCATACAATCCTTCACCACTCTAAATATCTCAGGAGGACCCAACATTCATATGGGGGATAACTCACAGATCCCAGCAACAGGTAGAGGTTCTATTAAAATCTAGCATGGAGAGTTTAATAATGTACTCTATGTGCCTCTCTTGCAGCAAATATGTTATTTGTTTATTAGATGACACATATTGGCTTTCCAAAGCAAGTTGTATTAGGTACTGACTCAATGGAGGTATCAGATATATCAGCTGGGAATATTATAGTGAAGGGTGTTGCAAACCATGCCGCCAAGGAATATGAATTCTCACAGTTTCTGCCATACTCACCTCCAGCACAATCTCAGTAGCCATTCGAAAGGGAAGGTAAAAAATATCTTTCATCTCCATTTGCAGTTAATGATATGTTGTCTAAAATTTCAGTTTCAGAAGATGAGGAATAAGATCAACATGATATTGATATTGAGATTATACCGCAATATGATTTAGATCCATATCCAGCTCCTATTCCAAATCAGAAGCCTAAATGGGCCCAAAAGGTAATTTAAGCAGCTGGGAATGGCGCTGGGGATTCAGATGATAGAAAGAAAAGAAGGTCCCAGTATCAGAATGAACATGTTGCACTCTCTCACACAACTTCGCTACCTATAGAGTGGTGCGACGAACTTCGACATAGATTCTACTTGATGATAGCGAATGATTCACAATTTGTCCCATTGATGAACAAAATGGATCATTCCATTCCTCTTCCAGAAAGAAGAGACAAAAGAAACATTCAATAGATCAGAAGAATATGGAAAGGTTCACATGCACAATCTCGAGATGTCGTTAAACAGAATAACCTTGATTCTGCATGGCTTCTCCACGGAGTTGCAAATTGCAAAAAATGGTTCACAAGTTTTTTCTCAAAGAGAATTTTTTTCTCTTAAGTAGTATAGCTTGTTTCCTGATTCTTGCTTATTTTGAGGGGGGGGGGAGGGGTTTCCCATGAGATTTTCCCCATTTTTCTTATTTTATTAAGCAGTTTATTTATGTCATTTAAATTGTATGGGTGACTTTTGTCCTAGTTTCCAGGGCCCAAGTTGTCGACAGTTAGGATTAAGGGGGGGTGTTATGATTAATAATCCTCCTTTGTCCAATATAGCCTATTTGTCATTGTTTCCTAACTTAGGAGTTCATTTATCACCTTACTAGAGTTTTGGTGCCACCATGAATATTGGTTCCATTGGTGCCACTGGTGCCAATACCTACAGTTTATGATCCACTCTGAGTGCCACCAGTAGCCTCCATCAGTTGGTCATGGTTGGTAAGCAGTTATGTCGAGTCAAGCTCCATTTACAATCACTTAGATCACTTTCAGTTAGTATAACACTAGATTTTCATGATTTAAGGGAGAGTGGCACATTTTTCCACCTACCCCAGCTGTTAACTAGTTGTAGACTGATTTAGAAATCAAGAGTTAGACTAGTGAGTTCCATGCAATTGTTTAGACACACTGAGTTAGCTAGTCAGTCAGGTTTAGTTGGTAGATTCGAATCTTATCCACATGATCCGAATTATACTTATTGTAACACCATTGTATTACCGATTAATGAATAGATATTAATGCTGTAATTAATTGATCAATTCTTATCAAATTTGTATCAAATTTGGCTTGTTTAATGTACATTGTCTTTGATATTCCACTGCATAATTCTACTTCTCAATTGCTCTCATTTTCCTGTAGATCAATGGTTCACAAATTTAATAGAAGACCCATGGGGAAGCCATCTTTTCAAATATTAGACCTCATAACCGACCCTGTGAATTCAAAAATCAGACCCAAACTACAAATCCTATGTTTTTAGAGTCCAAATAGGGCCCTTACACTACTTATGATGTGAGGGAAACAAGAAATGATTGGCATCAACTAAGTGATGAAGGTAGGAAAGTCCTACCTTTCGATCAATTCATTAGGGCCTCTCTTAAGTTTAGGAAAGGAGGAAGTGAGAATAGGGCACCTTCTCTTAATTAGGAATTAAATTATACCATGGAAAAATTAATTGTTCCTTCCTTTTATGGTTCTTCCCAAATGTCTTCTATTGCTTGGTTGCAAAAATTAAGTGTGTATTTTCAATTAAATCATATGGTTGAAGAAGATGCCTTGAAAATGGAAATTTTTCATATTGAAGGGGAAGCTAGTGATTGGTGGTTCCATGGTATTATAACCTTGGTACATGATCATATTTTATCTTATGAGGGTTTCCTTTGGCATTTTGGAAAGCACTAGCTTGTCCATTGCACAGTGAGTGCTCACTCTCCCTGCTAGTGAGCCAATTTTGAGGGAGTTGGATTCTCATCCAAATTGGCTGTTGGAGAGGCCACCCTAACCTATCATTTCAAGCTTAATGGAGTGTTTTTATTTCATATAGGAATATGCTACAGTTCGTGACTCATCTCTCCTCCCATTCTCTCAATCCCTACTTCAATATTCCCATGTTTCTCTATGATGATGCACTTGTGTGAATGATGGTTGTACCTTGTTGATTCCAGTTGATGCACAAGAATGGGAGAATTATTTATGGCTATGTATATGTCCCTCATCCTCTATGTAGGTCGAAATTATCATAAATTCATATGCAAAAATGTCCACATTTCCAAGCTATGGTGTGACTAGTTTCCATGTGTTGGTTTCCCATTTCAATGGAGTTGTATATCTCATTTATGTTGAGGATTTGCTCTGATGTTATTTTTTTGTTGGTTGAGATATTAATATGATTTTAATATTCTATATTTCTTATGCTCTGTTATGAACCATTTCATATTCAATTTATGAGTCAAATTTAAGCCATTACATGCCATTTCCCTTAAGCAAATATCATTGAATATATGCATTCGAATATGAAGCTTTACACCTCTGTTGCAGAACTCATAACCACACCAAATGTCAGTAAATGAATTCTAATATCAGTCCCCATAATCTGTTTGATAATTTTGGAGGGTTTCATAGGATTTGGAGAGTAATTTCTTCTCACACCCTAGGGGGACTTACACCACAATTTACTATCAATTTTACCGATTTTGCCAATTACCCCAAATCGAGTTGAAGATGTCTATAAACTATTATAAAGTAAGAATAGAGTCCATTGAGTGGTCCTAAGACTCACCATATCAGTCTCAGCTAAATTTGATACCCTCTTATGCCATTCGAAGCCCCTAGAGTCAAGACTAGTCAATACAATTTTGCCCCAAATTATGCCTTTGTTTGGAAGTTTCGAATTGGTTCATTATAGGATGCCTGAGGAGTGAAAGAAGATTTTGGTTGGGAAAGAGAAGAAGGTTACGACAAGAAGAGGAAGTGGTAGTGTGACTGAAATACATGACTATGAGTTGGTGTTGCACCTTGATGGAGGATCTTGCGACGAAGAAGAGGAATACCGGCTTATATCTGAAGAAGAAGAAGAAGAAGAAGAAGAAGAAGAAGTACCAGATGAAGATGAAGATTACGACATACCTGGGACCCCGCGTACATCTCCAAAATTTGAGGTAAATTCAAAAAACACATCCCCCAATGGTTTTGTTAAATCATCATAACTATAATAGTGGAAATAGCAGTCAAGTAAATCCCACTAGTATAATCTTTAATTCAACAATACCAAGAGTAAACAGAATGGATAGAAATGATATAAAGTTATCGATATTTAATGCAAATGGGTTAGAGGACCTCGAGAAGCATTGGTTCATATGTGAAGCCATATGGACCGTGCGACAGGTCCACGATGAGGCCATAAATAAATCCTAGATGATCACAACCTTTAGAGGTTGTGCGTTGGGATTGGTATATGAAATTATCTGTGGTTCCAACAGAAATACCTCAGAAGACATTGGATCAAATCCGGACAAGATTTATAGATGAGTTTAAGAAGCCTAAATATGATTCGTAGTGCATTAGAAAAATAAAAGAGATTAAGAAGTTTCCTACGGATTTTTTTTGGGAGTTCGACTAAAGATTCAAAACTATGATGGCTAAAGTAATTTTTTAGATGTAGAACATCAAACATAAAGAATGGTTTATTGCGGGGATGCTACTGCATATCCATATTCCTTTAATATAATAGAATATCGTATCCCAGAGCGAGGCTCTCTAACTTGCTATGAAGTTGGAAGCTTCACTGGTCGGAGAAACTGGTGCAGGAATGCTGTAGATACAGTCGCAAATTTCCAACCTTACGTTGCAACTTCAAAACATCAAGAAAGGGAAAGAAATATAGGAGGAACTTTGGTGTATAAATGAAGGCCACCACAAAGCGTCATGTCCAACATTTACGAATTATGTTGCGTAAGGCACACCGAATCCAATAAATACACAAGGAATGCCTTGGTGTAGAATTTGTCGGAGTACAGAACATCGGTCGGAGGAATGCTTATATTTACATAAAATATTAAGCACACCATCCAACCTATATTGTAAGTTATGTCGATCTCTGGGTCACAATGAGAAATATTCCAGGGAATATCAGTTGTTGTAGGAGAAAACAGTCGACACATACCTAATGAAAAATAATGAAGAGATGCAAGTTGAGCGAGCTCGGGCCCAATACCCATAGGCACAATATGCTCAACCTAGGGGGGGTGGTATTTTTTGAGGCTAAGGATGAAGAGGAGGATTTTCCCATAGAAGGTTCCAAGTCATTTGTTATAACTGTGGACAACCTAGATACTTTGCTAGAGATTGCACAAATTATACGTCGACATGTTCGTATTGTAAATCATTTTACCATATTGTTGAAGAATTCCCTTTGTTGATTGCTAAGTGGCAAGCCAAAAACATTGGAAACCAGAACCCACCTCAGAATGCTAATCCAAACATCTAGAAGATTTTTGTTGAACCACAGGAACCAAATATTGTCGTGGTAACAAGAGGAGGTGATGCGACGAGAACAAATCAAGAAGCACCTTATGGACAACCGGGAGTGCGTTCAGTAGCACAAAGAAAGTACCCTTTGATGTCTAGAGAGAAATTGAGGTATTCTTGGATGCATGACATGAATTCGTTGATAGAAATTAGGCATCAACTTCTATCGTTGTCCCCACATCGAACAAAGGACCAATCTTGGAAATGCATGAACGATTCGAATAATTATTTTGAAAGAAACCAACAGAAAAGGTTAGTTAAATGAAAAAAATATTTAAAATTTGTTTAAAACTGATAGAAGATAAAGAAGCTATAGCAGAACTATCAACATTAGTCGAAGAACCTCAACTAGACGTACAATCGAAAAGGATAGTTAACCACATTGAGAAAAGACTCAAAATTGGTCGTGAACTAAGGATGAATTACCAGATAGGTGATTATGACATGCATTATATTATCTTGGAATTGGGATCATATGTTAAAATTATCACTAGAAAAAGATGGGAAAGTATGGGAAAGTTGAGACAAATATGGTCTCATGTTCAGATGAGATTAGCCAATTAGTCGAAGGTTCTGCCTATTGGCTAACTGACACAGGTTCCTATCGAGATAGAAGGACTTAGGACTTATGCATATTTTTAGGACTTAGGACTTATGCATATTTTTAGGTTCTGCCTATTATCAATTTTAAGAAGAGGATATTAACATTTGAGGATGCAGAGCTAAGGGTGGTCGCACCAATTGATCGTCTGGAAGGATAGAGGTATGCCAAATAAGTAAATAATTAAGGACAAGATGGATATCTGGATCATATATACAATATCACTTCTGCTAGGGATGATTATGTTAACCCAACAACTGATGATAAACCCATTTGGAGAAGCGTTAGTTCTTGCACATCAAATTCAGAAGAAGCTTTGGAGAACTGGCAGATTCAATTACATGAAGTTTCAATATGAAAATGTGACAAAATCACAAAATCTGTGCGACGGGTAGGTACTAAGTTATGTGATATGCCTACCTATGAAGCTTTACCTAAATTATAATATTTTCTTACAAAGTTTGAAGAGAAAGTAACTGAATCTCAATGCTGGTTAGCTATGGATTTTTAATTGAAGGCTACACCCGCAAGATGGTGGGTTGTGCATAAGCATTCTATTTTATAATAGTCTCAATGCTGAAGATTGTTGGAATTAAGATTTGAGAAAAGGTACTCTACACTGGTCAGAAATATACATGATTAACTAATCCTATCGAGCATATCGAGCATTATCGTGTGACATGGGAGACATGTCCGTGACAGGAATGGGTCCATCAGTTTGTACACACATTAGATATGGTATTGAGAAACTAGTATATGTCAGTTGATCTGCGACGACGAATAGTTGAATGGGAAGAACTAGATGCCAGTTTCACACATACATTTGAATTTTCTAATGACAATCCATCAATTGATGTTGCTTTGCAATTAATCAAGACTAATGTTAACGCAAAAAATTTCCTAACCTTCTCTACAAGGCCTACACCACCTTCATACATCTATTTCCTACCCCCACCCCCACATTTAACCTACATTTCTCTCACAAAAGGATAAAATAATAAAAAAAGGCTTTAAGACCCCCCAAAAGAGCCAAAATAGCTCACAAAGGAGCTAAATAGCTCACAAAGGGGCTAAAGCCTCCAAAAAAGAGCCAAAATACCTAAAAGGGCCTAAGAACCCCGAAAGGAGCTAAAACTAAGAGAAAGGGGGCTTAAAACCCTAGGTAGGGCCCAAAACCCTAACCAGGGGCTTAAAACCCTAAAAATGTGAGAAAAACTATAAAAGGAGGGGTGGGGGTCCCCATCACTCATGACTATTTTTCTGCCTACCATTACTATAGTTGGATGAGTGCCTTGAGATACCTTTCCTCTCAAGCCATTCATCCCATTCATCTCATTCCCCCACCTTCCCATTCCTTGGTGTGTTGAGTGAAAACTCCACCCAACCCTTGCCTGTGGAGAGGCATCTTTTTAGTTTGGGCATGGTGTCCCCCTTCCAAAATAGATATGAGGTATAATGGTTTTCTTGTTTTTTGTTATTCAATTCATAGTTTAAATGTTGTTGCTTAGTTTATTGCTAACACTGTGTTGCAGGTTTTTGTTTATCCATTGACTCTATCCTTCCGTCCTATAGACAGAAGGTAGGTTCTTTTGCACGTGGCTAGGGCTTTTGCCCAGCTACAGATTGGAAACCACACTGGGCCGATCCTTCAGGATCCATATTTTCTTTAGTTTTCTGTTGTTTTTATTTCATTTCTGTACCTAATTGATCCTTCAAAGGGTCGATCCGAGTCCATTCGGCCACAGTACCAGTTATTGTCGGTTGTACTTGACTTCGTTTAAAAAAAAATTTGATTTCTGGTCAAGTCACCTGTTTCAGGCTGAAAGAGGTGACCCAGTCACATGTTCTGGCCCTATAGAAGCGACCCAGTTGCCTGCTTTTCCCATAAAGAAGTGACTCAACCTCCAGGAGGCAGTCACTATTTTAAGGCCTACAGGTGCGACCCATTCGCTTATTCAGGCTCGACAGGTGTGACCTAGTCTCCTGTTCAGGCTCGAAAGGAGGGACCTGCCCCCCTTGGGCATTGTCACTACCTTCTTTGCCCCATTTGCTGCTATTTGAACCACTGATACGACCAAGTCACCGCTATTCAGTAAACAGAAGTGACCTGGCTCTTTTTTCAGTTATTTCTGTATTTGGTTGTATGTTTCAGTAACTGTTTAAATATCAATTTCTTTATTATGTTGTTAATTTCATACCATTTTAGCTTCAATATTTCATAGTTAAACACATTGGGAATTAACCTCCTTGTCCATACCTTCCTCCTCTACTCAGTCATCACCCTCCGGGGTCTTCTGAGATAAGACGGAGGGTTGAACAAGTATAGTAATAGGCACCTATGTTTGTGATTGCTTTAGTCCATTAAAACAATTGACTTGGAAGCTAGAGTGGGTGGAAACCGTTGGGGGTTTCACGGCGATCGCGTCCTACTTGTTGAGCAACCTTGCATTTGAAGAATGGCCTATGGATCTATAGGTGGGCTTGTTCCCAATTTTATGAGAGCCCAACACTCTTCTTGGATTGAGGGGATACAAAATCAGGGAAAACACATTACAGATTTGTTGCTTTACAGTTTTAGTTGCGCTTGAGTTATGTTTATTTTAGTGGTTTACACATCATAGTTCATATTTCCCATTGCATGATCGAACCAAATTACAGAAAAACCAAGACCACTTGCTCACCAAATAATTTAAAATAAACAAAACTCATTCACAAAAGTGCACACAACCACACCATTTAATTCAACCAACCTCGGTTCATGAACCCGAGTGAACCTTTAAAAGTAAACAATTTACTTTAAATTAAATTTTGCAATTTGAGGACATAAGTCCCTAATTTCCATAGCTGTGGGAAGTGCTTGGGCCATGCCATAAAACTCATTATGAGGAGTACCATAGGAACCCCAAAGTAGTTGGCCAATGAGAGGAAATCACAAGCGAAACAGGCCAATGACCCCTTCTGATTGACTAGTAAAACCCGTGAGTAAAAATCCAAGCGTTGTCTTCTGGAAGTCTTGGTGGCCAAGTGACCACCTGTAAGCCAATAAGAATCCATTAAACCAGGGTCCCATTCACATTACCTATTACTATCAGACATACACCATTGATCCACCACGTTCCTCATCTCGTCTCAGGGGGGAGTCCCCTCAGTTTGGACCGTTAAACCTGAACCGTCGAGACCATTCTCGAAAACCTTTACCGTCGGAAGGCCACACAGCCTCTGACTCTGAATCAGATTCCTACCAATTTGAGCCTCATCTGCACACCGCACTGTCTATCCCCATGGCTAGTGTAAAACCCAATCCCTTCTCCAGAGGGGTGATTGGAAGTGGACCTACACCTCTGCCCCCCATCACAAGCAACATCTTGACTAGTGGTCCCATCACCGCTGGGCATATTATGATCAATTCGCCACACAATAGTGGCGGCCCTATACCAGCTTCTGTGATCCCCACAGTTCAACCTTTCATTCCTAGGGGTAGTGGCCCTTCCACTACTTTTTCGACTATCCCCATTTCGGGAAGTCAGTTTCAGGTACCCCCAATCGCGTAGGGAAAAAATGATCCTGCAAATCCCGACGCCATTGTCTCCCCCCTCATACCAGCCTTGGTCTAACCTCCCGTTCATGGCTCGTGTAAACTTTCCTGAGATAGCTAGGTTGACCAATGACCCAATCTGTCATCAAGTCCATTGGCCTCCCATGCCAACCAAACTCCCCTCAGACATTCCACAGTTTGAAGGGAAGGTAGGGGAGTGCCCCCAAAACCACATAATGTCGTTTCATCTATGGTGCTCATTGAACAACATCATGGACGATTACATTAGAATCAGACTATTCCAACACACCCTTACATGTGCCACAACCAAATGGTACATAGAGATACCTCAAGCCTGCTATCCAGACTTCAATTCTTTGGCGTTCATGTTCCTGCAGTATTTCCAAATCCCTGTCCGTTATGACGAGGACGTAGAAATCCTACTATCTTTCTGCCAAAACACTGTGACTCACAGAACCGACCACATCCACGAGTGGTAGTGATGTCGCAGCCTGTGCAAGATCAAGCTCGACGATAGGATCTTCTTTGATTGGTTCTTGAAAACCCTACTTCTGCCCATTGCTAAGGACGTCGCCTCTAAATGTCCCCAAATCGAGGAAGAGGCCATTCCGAAGGCCCAACAATTTGACTTGTTCTATGCTCATTCTGTATACCTTTACACCATTATTCTAGATGCCCCACGTGCTGTCACCACCCACCGCGATGCGTTGGGGGCATCCCATGCTGCGAACGACATCATAGGATTCATCTCCCAACACCAGCCATACTACGCGACACCTCCCAGTATGCCACCACACACAAGCAACACTCCTAGTGTTGCACAAAATCACCTGCTACCTGACTATTCCAGTATGATCTCCCATTCTAGAGACACGACCTCTTACATGCAACCTGCGCCAACTCAACAAACCCATGCATTGACTTGCAGCTCAACCGGCATATCCAGGACAAATGACTGGATTTGCAGCCCCTTTAGCTCCTCCAGCCTACTATACACCACCCATGTAGGCCGCTCTAGCCCCTTCTCCAGCCCCTCCCCATGCCCATGGGACATGTTTTTTCCTAGCAAAATCGTCCCAACCATCCTGCCCCCAATAACCAACAAGGGAAAGGAAGAAAAAACCAAGACAAGAACCAGGGGAACAACCAGCCACAAGGAGGCGCCCAACGGCCAAATCCTCCCAACAACAACGGTGCTAATCCTCCAGCCTAAAACCCCCAACAACCCAAGCCACCTAGATGAAATGATCCATTACAAACCAACCGGCCATGCAGACTATGTGACGTTTATGGTCATTATATGCGTGAATGCCCCTTCACGGGTCGCGCTAAGTAGGCCATTTAGAATGAAGTTCAGTGCAGTGCCAATACGGCAGTTCAAGATCAACTTAATCCAGCACCACCAAGCCCTCCACCCATGGTTCTCTAGAACCCATTACCACTTCAAGTACTAGTAGCAACCACACCTGCACCCCCACCCACTTGTGCAGCCCCCCCCGCACCTCCACCGACAGAGACAGGTGTTCACCACCTGCTAGTCATGACAACTTAAGAGATAAATTTGCAGACCTGGAAAAATGATTATGGATCCAAAACTAAAACCCTTGACCCATCAGCGGCTTCTTCATCCAACACAACCACCATACCTCTTCATTTACCCCCTCTCCGCATTGATGGGGCAACCCGGGGACCGTGACTCCCCATGCGGCGAATTGCCAACAAAGCCAAGCTAAAGTAGCGGTGAACTACAACATCGTTGATGACTTGGCGCAATCATCTACTGCCATGTCCTCTTTAGAAGTGTTAAAAACATGCCTGCCGCAGTGAAAACCATTGCTGGCCGCGCTCGTTGCGTTGATCCCTCCGACTCCAAATTGATTACATTTGATTTGGACAGCATAGAACCCAAAATGCCATCAACCATCGCATTCTAGATTCCGGTATCCATTTGGAATTTGGTTGTGCACCGATGTATTGCCGACGAAGGGGCATCCACTTGTGTCATGTGGGTGTTGGTCTGGTGAAAAATTGAATCCCCCCTTCTCCAACCATCCACCACTACACTACACACTTATGATGGCCATCCCACAAAAGCTCAGGGCATCCTTCCACATGTCCCTATCTCATTAGCCGAAAAAATAGTACTAATCGACATAGAAGTTGTCAACGTGCAGTTGGATTATAACCTTCTCCTGGGAAGGAGTTACATATATGTATGCCATGAGAGCCGTGGCATCCACTGTTTTTCTCCTCATGATGTTCCCTCATGACAGGAAGATTGTGACAATGTACCAACTGAATTACCACGATCCACAGGGGCCGCACCAGCAAATGTTATCCCCGTTGTTAATATTGCCTTCGACAGCACGGATACCCCCTCATTGCTAGAAGTAGGCCTCGAGTTGTTCATCGACACCTCCATGATGGCTTCTTTTCCCTTGGTGCCAGCTTCATCAGTACCAAGCGAGACTGCAGATTTATGCATGCTTTCATCCAGCACCGTTGTACCCAAACCCCAATTGCAGCCGCAACCCCATCCGCAGTCGTAGCCCCATTTGCAGCTGCAACTGTTGGGCCTTGGAATTGTCCATTTTTCCATCACTTATCAACATATATTTCATCCATTTTCTTCCCATTATCTCCCATTTATCATTCCATTTTCCATCCATTTGTTGTAACTGTGCGTAAAATAACATACTACTTCCATTGATGTTTTAAGTGGTTAATAATGATTATTTCCATTTATCTTTGATGAATTGAAGACTATTATACATAATTTTACTAATGATGGTTTGTGGAGTGATTTGTCATGTACAGGACGCTCATAGCTAGCTATTACAGCCTTAACCAAAAATGCATGCCAGATAAGAACACCTTGATTCGCGTCTCGATTTGCAGGCATATGGAAAAGAACCACAAAAATCTGAGACATGGGTTTTGTGCGTAACAGCCTCATTTATCTGAATCGCTAGGAAATTTACAAACAAAGCCACGGTTTACGATATATAGGTGGTTATTTGAGAGGGTTTTTTCTAGATTTGCTGTTGCGGCCGGTTCCAAAGCTGTTAGCAGTTATGACCGTGTTTTAGCTAGTACAGATTACAAGTTGGGGGTTCAGTTCCTCATTTCCATGAGATAATTTTATGTATAAATATGTAATCAATCTCATTGAGAAGAAGGAAAGATAAAGCAATGATATGATGTAGGATTTGATCTAGATCTATTGTAATCATTCCATTCTAATAATACATTCTGGTAGTTTCTTAATTCTTGAGTTGTAGACTTTCATTGTGGAGATCTAGCTCTACTCATTGGAGGAAGGGCCCTCTTCCCTGAGTAGATGCTGGTAGTGTTGATTGTAGGTGTGTTATTGTTTAGATTTTCTTATTATTTCATTCATTCTTTCATTCATTAATCTTATCATAGTTGTATTCTTTCATTCATTAGATTTGTCATAGTCGTTGTGTTGTTAATTCATTTGATAGATTGTTGGCCAACATAACACTTCTTTTAGATGTATGCAATTAGATCTTGTTTCATAAGAATTGATTTTGTTGAAGTGTGATTAGATTTACAGTTTGGGTTTACGAATAGGATTAGGCTTTGTTTTCTTTTCAAGAAGGTGTGATCTAGTTTACAAAGAGTTTCAATTGCATACCAATAGATAACAATGTCAGGTAGAAATTGTGCTTGCATAGATCTTGCATGATAGCTTTGAAATAAAATACTTCCTCGGGTTGATAATTTATGTTTATCACTCTGCATGTTAAGTTTTAATTAACTGGCATATAGTGGGCCCAACATTTTGGTGCCGTTGCCGGGGAAGTTATCAATAGTGCAAAAGTACATCTGGCATTGTTTTGTAGATGCATTGTTAAAGTAGGGCATGTAGATTGCATGATTACATTTCAGTTTATTGAGTTTATTTGAGTGTGAATTTTCTGTCTTTACATTCAGTTTTATTTCATTTTCAATCTTTGGAGCAAAAATCTTATCATTCCCCATAGTGGTGTTGTAAGCACCACCCATTCTACTAACAAGTTGACAGGAACATTCGAAGGAGGAGCCTCAGAATAGCACATGAAGAATCTATGAAGAGATGTCAGGTAAGAAAGATGGAGAAGTTGTTACCTTTGAATTTCCCATCAGAGATTCAAAAAGAGTGGCGCCAACGAAAAGCATCCCCCCACATGTTCTACCAAATTTTCACGGTTTGGAAAATGAAGACCTTGATGTATTTTTATTTCAATTCGAAGTACTTTGTAGAGGATATGGTTATTTTGCTAATGATCAAAAGTTGAATTTGTTTCCCCATACTTTCAAAGGAACAACCCTCCGATGGTTCATGACCCTTGGTGGGAATTGTATACAAACTTGGGAAGACATGAAACATGTATTCTTGAAAAGGTACCAAGATTATTGCAGGGTCAATGAAGACATATTCAAAATAACACAAGGAGAAGAAGAGAGTTTGGAGGAACACATGGAACGCTTTCAATATAACCTCCAAAGATCCAAACAAAGGAAACTGGGAAAGGAGTCCTTAAAAACACTTCTAATCAAGGGAATCCAAGATGAATATTTAGAAATACTAAATATGATGGGAACAAGTAATGTATTTAAGTTAGCATATGATGATATTTGTGAGTTATGTAGAAGGTATTCAAGAGGAAACTTCAAGACCGGTAAGAATTCTAAGGAACTTTTATCTTTATTTTTGAAATCTGCTGCAAAAACAAGAGTTTTACGAGCTGAAATCAATAATGTATTCAAAAATTCTAATGCTGATATCAATGATTCACTAAATTCAGAATTGGTTGTTTTGCAGGTTAAGGAAAATCATGAGGAATTTGAAGAAATTGTTTGCCCTTGGTGTCAGAAGAAACATCTTGCAACGGATTGTCCTTTAGATAGTCCCACAATTTTTGGCATATGTGACTTGAATCATTCCATAGATCATTGTCCCTCCTTACCAAGGTGAAAGAAACATATCAAAGAGATCTAGAAGTTGCAACCAAATCATTGCAACAGTCATGGCAACCGTGGCCTACATGTAGGGTTCAAAATTCTATCCCTCCATTTCCTTACTCTCATACTCAATCATTGAATAGTCTTCCACCATGGCAGTTGTTGCAGCCTCAATTTAACTCTTACCTACCTTATCCACAAGGTTGGAATTGCATATCTTATGACCACATGGCCACTCTCCCTCATGCTGCAACACAACTTGGTCCTTCAATATCAACCTCACAAATCAATCCTCTACATCAGCCACATCTATTTTCTCATCAAAATCCTTGATATCCAACACAATTTCCTGTCCAATCCAACCACCACCCTAACCATAATAAAGCAGTACAGTATGTTTACAATGCTGAACAACAAAATGTTCCTACATTTCCCTCTTGTTCTACCTCACCTACACCGCTACAAAATTATTGTGCATTATTGCAGCAAATCCATATGAGGCATGAACATGTTTTAAATCCAATATTTGCAGATGGAGTTTCTTCTAGTCCTTATAAGCAAGCAGACAATATCAACAAGACACACGTAATATTTGATGAAGAACGGACATTGGAACCAAAAATTGAAGCATCCTTTACATCATTAAATCCAAATCTCTTATCCATTGAGGAAGATCAGTTTACTAAGGAGCTTCATGGTGTCACATACATGAGAAATCAGGGAACAAAGACTATATTGAAGCTTGGTTTCAATCTGTCATCGGTCTGCAACATCATTCCATACTTCACCAATTCTTGGCACCATCATTTCAAGGGAAGTTGATCTCTAATATCCTAGCATTCATAAAGTTATATTTTTCTGTTGGGAGTATGAGCCTGCTTGAGTCACTTCTTCAAAAGTGGCTCCATTGGATATATGCATACACTTGAACAATTTTTATATTTCCAAGTAGAATAGGGTAGGATAGAATAATAGAATAAGACCATGTTTTTGTTTTTTTTAAGTTTTTTTTTATTTTTGAATAAGTATGCTCTCTTCCTGCGCCTTGTTGCGATCTGAAAGATAAGAAAGTAGAAAGACAAGGAATGGGTATGAGATGTTTTCAAGAATGTTTTGGAATTGTTGACTATTTGAGCAAAATGCTTAAATCATTTTTGTCTTCAATGTTCAAAATTTAATTTGTCTTTATTTGTTATAAGAAAAAAAACTTTCCTGAAAACAAAATTACAGTAATTAGGGAAGGTGAATGAAGGATCCATAGGAAAATGATCCAATGATTATGGAAACCCTTCAAGCTTGAACTTCAGCATGAATTTGTTAGCTGCAAAACCCAGTTGTGACTGTCAACTATGACAGTGACCTGCAACACCCAGCTGTGACAGTGAGTTGCAACACCCAGCTGTGACAGTACTACAGGTGAGGATTTATAAGTTTGAGACACGTGTGTATTTCACATCATGGAATGCATTTGTTTTTCATTTATATATAGCACATCCATAAAAATACACATGATTTATTTCAACATTATGTCATTTTTTAAGAGTTGCAGTTACGACTGCAACAGACTGTGTAATTCAATCTAGGTGCTCAATGCTTGAAATTTTTGGTATGGGTGTGTGTTATATTTGAATTTACATCATTAAAAACATTCACACCTATTTCGGTCACTTTTTGGGGGTCAAATTTCATTTATTAAATTTTTGGTGACATTTTGGCTTGAAATTTTTACTGAAACACAGTCGGGAGAGTCCATTTTTTAGAGACCAAATGGAATTATTTATAAAACCTGTTTACATTCCAAGTATCCCTTTGAATCTATTTTTCAAAACAATTTGAATTTTTAAGATTGGGTATCAAATGAAAAATTTATGGCCAAAATAACAACGGGGTGTCAAGCAGGAAGCTTAGGAACAGGGGTGGGACAGTCAATTTTTGGATGCCTTATTGGACATATCTTGAAAACATGTTTTATTGGTATATTTATCTATTAATCTAGTTTACAACTCAATTTTAATCACTCCATTCCTATATCGTATGCAAATTTTATGACCAAAATACCAACTGCATATCACAAATCAGCATTCCTAAAACTCTGCTTCCTAGACTGTTCATTGGCTTATTTGACACATCAATTCTTATTTGATTCAAAACCTATTTCAAATAGAGATACCTACATGAATATAATTTTATCTCCAATTGGAATCACATCAATCCGTTATCAAACGAAAAAGTTAAGCCTAAAACCGTGACTGTTGGTCTAGTCTAGAATTCGAAAAAACACCTTGTCATCCAGGCTGTTACTGAGTGATTTGGAACATCATTACATAGAATTTTAAAAACTTGTTTCTAAGGGAAATATACCTATGAATTCACTTTCATTTGGCTTTGGAATCACTCAAATTCTATAAGGAACGAAGAAGCTAGGATTAGAATACTGTTGGTGAGTCTAGATGGACATTGCTCTCCCGTGGGTATAAAATGGATTTTGCTTTGTTCATTTTTCTTTGGATTTGTTTTATAAGTAATTGCTTGTTGTTTTTTTCATAAGTGTTGGGTTAAGAGAGACCAATCATCTCTCTTCTTCCATCATCTCATGTTTTATTGCAGGCAAGTGCTAGGTTTTTGCAGGTACTTGGAAGAAAAAGGTTAATACATGCACGAGTGACTCTTGAAGAATTTTTCTAAATTTGCAAATGGATTGAGCACATAAAAAATGGAGAGATTGATGTGAAAACCATACCAATGTTCCATAAGTCAAGTCCCATTGCTACATGCCAAGAATCATTTACCAATTGTTGCAAAAAAGAAACCTCTCAAGAAGCCAATTGCACTATGGTAGATTCATTCACCCTCCTCATTTCAAAACCCTAAAAATCCATTCATGTCGAACTCCCATTTTCCACTGCTTATGTAGTCACCATAATTGTTTTATTTTCCATCACTACTTCATCACGATTTCACATATACTTTTTCCACTTCTGAGTTTCATGTTGGTTCTATTTTTCACTATGATTCTTCATAATCATTTATTTTGTACTCGTATTGGATGATGTGAAATTCATTAAGGCCCACCTTCCAATGGTCTTGTCACATCAACTCCGACACATTATCTGGGATCTAGATTAGATTTTTATAGTGCCCTGGTATCTGCATGAATCAATGGAATATTTCCTTGTTGTTAATCATGGGGATTCATCAATTCCTCTTGATTGACAAATCTTGCAGGTGACTTGACTCCAGCACATCCATTCGTACCTGTCAAGATGCACTAAGGTACTTTAGAGTTGACTGTCATCAAAGGTGAGTTGCTTCACATTGGTTAACGACATACATTAATGGCCGGTAATCCAATGATTTCTTTCCATGCTTGACTTCAGCACATTCATTCGCATGGTAAGAATTGTACCTCAGTTTGTAGCAGCTGAAGATTATGTGATCTAATGGTTTTAACAATGACTTGCAGCATCATTTGTTTCAGTAGTTTTGCAATTCATTTCCATTTTCTTCCAGCAGTTAGCAGTATTACTTGCAACCAGCACAACATCATGGATCAAATTCAGCCTCATCCAAATTCAGCTCTAATATACATCTGTCTCAGCATTAGATCGGCCTACATAGCTTCAGCATACACCAGTCCATTCATGTCAACTAAGGATTCCATGGAGGTAACACTTGAGGTAAAATAACATGAGTTTTTGATTTATTAAAGATTTAGCGAAATGTCATAAAGAACCACTAAGCATTAGCCATTTCCATTTTCTATATAGCATTTTATGTCCATCCATTCCCATCCTTTCCCACTCAATTCTAACACTTCATCATTCATGCACATCCACTTCAAAGTCCTACCCAACATCTCACCAACCTAACTGACCAAGCATGAAAATAATCAAAGGATACCTCATTGTTGTCACACAAGAACCAACAATAGGAAGTCTTGCTGCTGCCACACAAGAACCAACAGTAAGAAAATAAGTCTTGTTGCTGCCACACAAGAACCAACAGTAAGAAAAGAAGTCTTGTTGCTACCACACAAGAACTAGCAGTAAAAAAAGAATCCTTGCTACTGCCACATAAAAACCAACACTGAGAAGAAATAAAGTAGTTGCTCGAAGGTTGTTCTTTCCAGATTTGGGACTTTTTATGCATGCGGGAACCACAAATCTTCTATGGATGCAATTTGAGGAAATGATGCATGAGGGCATGCTTTGCATCCAGTTTGGGGGAGATGGCTATTTTTAACTTAGCTAAAAACTCATCTCTTCCATGAGGACATGGAAATTATTCAATTTTGGGGGAGAAATGAAAGGCTGCTACACTTAGTGGTATGAAGAAATGAATCCTACATTACATTTTCAGTCATCATTTCTAGCTTATGAATATGTTGCCATAAAATAAAGGTATGAGTTCCTTGGCTCATTTTTATCATCCACTAATGCAGACATTGGTTTTAGCCATCATGAGCATTCTAGTTTTTGCAGCTCCAACTCTATCAGGTTTTCATTTACATATTCAGAATTTGATGTGAGAGTTGGCCCATGGTTATTGGCATCAAAATTACAACAAGCCTGTGAAAATATGAATAAAGGAATTCGATTGTGAAATGGATTATTCAAATATGTGATCAATGGAATTTGTTGTGGTTAACTATCAGCCTCAACATTTTATTTTCTTCAGGCCTAGATCGGTTTAATATATCATTCCAAGGGTAATAGTGGTCTGTAGTACGCCTGGTTGTGAGCAGATTTAAAGGAGATCACTGAATGTAAATTTGTTGGAGAAAATATTTTCAAAGCATAACACAATAGAGAGTTGAGTGTTATTCACAATTGTTTCTTCAAACAGAGCACAATGGAAATCATGTAGAAGCCTTTTCAAGGTCTGATGTGAAGTTTATTTCAACAGCATTAAGGTAATGTTTACTCCCAATATTGGTCTATTGTCAAGAAAAGATGCATGTGGACATGCTCTATCTTCAGTTTGGGGGAGACAGTGGTTGTTTTCATTCCTTGTCAAGTTCATAGCCAATAATTGTTTGATAATTATTGTGGATGCTCAAAACAACTTTTGCGATCAAGTTCACATTTTGTTTC
Organism: Pseudotsuga menziesii; assembly: GCA_001517045.1. NCBI lineage: Eukaryota > Viridiplantae > Streptophyta > Pinopsida > Pinales > Pinaceae > Pseudotsuga > Pseudotsuga menziesii. The sequence goes on from LPNX010202890.1 coordinate 218,537, forward strand.
TCATTTGTCCACATTTTTAATATAAAAGTGCAGAATTTGATTGAAATCTTGAAAATGGTAAACTGGTTTTTATGAAATTTTGAAGGAAGAAGCATTACACCAAGAAGAACAACTCTGGTAAGTTTCAGCTCAATCCAATGCACGGTTTTTGAGAAAACGACCATCATCACCTACAGTCAATTTGCATTTTTCTCGAAATCCGTGATGTGGGTTTGTCTAATTTTTGGTGTGGAGATGAATTAGAATGGTAAATACTTTCTTGAAAAATTCTATCTCAACCCAATTTGTATTTTGTGAAATATTGTTTCAAGAAGTTTAGCTGCAACACATTTTTATTCATGTTCATCTACAAAAGTGCATAAATTGAAATGAGCATATCTTGCAATTGGGAAAATTGGATTCTCATGATTTTTGGACAAGAAGTGCATGACATCAAGATAAACAAGTCTAGTAAGTTTTAGCCCAATCCAATGCACGGTTTTTGAGAAAATGGCCATCATCACCTACAACCAATTTGCATTTTTCTCAAAATTCGTGATGTGGGTATCTCTGAATTTTTGTGTGGACGTTCATTGGACTAGTATAAACTTTCCTGCAAAATGTCAGCCAAACCCAGTTTGTATTTTGTGAGATATTAACTCAGGAAGACCAGCTGTGACCACCAGATTTGTCTCATACACCAGCTGCGACTCCACCAATTTTGCCCAAATTGCATTTTTCTCGAAACCCGTGATGTGGATATCTCTGATTTTTTGTGTGGAGGTGCATTGGACTAATAGAAACTTTCCTACAAAATTTTGACCAAAACCAGTTCGTCATTTGGGAGAAATTGGTCTAAGAAGTTCATAGTTATATTAGCTGCTACTCCATAAAATATTGCCATTTCCCCGTTCCATGCAGCTGCAACTCTGTAAAACCTTTCATTTTTCCCATTCCATGTAGCTGCAACTCCGTAAAACCTTTCATTTTTCTTGTTCTGTGCATCTGCAACTCCGTAAAATCTTTCATTTTTCCCGTTCCGTGGAGCTGCAACTCAGTAAAACCTGTCATTTTTCCCGTTCCGTGTAGCTGCAACTCCGTAAAAGCTTTCATTTTTTCTATTTCGTGCATCTGCAACTCCGTAAAATCTTTCATTTTTTTCGTTCTGTGCAGCTGCAACTCCATAAAATATTTCATTTTTCCCATTTCGTGCAGCTGCAACTCCGTAAAATATCGCCATTTTTTTCGTTCTGCGCAGCTGCGACTCCGTTAAAATTTTTCCCATTTTTACTCTTGCTCGCTGATGTGACTCCGCCAACTTTTGCTAAACTTTCCATTTCTCCTGGCTGCAACTGTGCCAATTTTTTGGTTGCAACTCTTCGAGCTGCAACTGTGTGAATGGTAAAATGAAGGAACAATTGAATGAATTCTTCTAGTTGGATGCTACACGGGTATTGGGTTGCATGAGGACATGCAACAAGTTCAGTTTGGGGGTGATTTTGGGCCCTGGAATTGTCCATTTTACCATCACTTATCGAGATATATTTCATCCATTTTCTTCCCATTATCGTCCATTTATCATTCCATTTTCCATCCATTTGTTGTAACTGTGCGTAAAACATAATACTACTTCCATTGATGTTTTAAGTGTTTAACAATGATTATTTTCCTTTATCTTTGATTAATTGAAGACTATTATGCATAATTTTACTAATGATGGTTTGTGGAGTGATTTGTCACATAGAGGAAGCTCATAGCTAGCTGTTATGGCCTTAACCGAAAATGCATGCCAGATAAGAACACCTTGATTTGCGAGCACATGGAAAAGAATCTCAAAAATCCAAGACATCGGTTTTGTGCATAACAACCTCATTTACCTGACTCATGAGGAAATTTTCAAACAAAGCCACAATTTACGATATACTGGTGGTTCTTTGAGAGGGTATTTTCTAGATTTGTTGTTGTGGCTGGTTCCAAAGCTGTTAGCAGTTACGACTGCGTTTCAGCTAGTACAGATCACAAGTTGGGGGTTCAGTTCCTCATTTCCATGAGATAATTTTATGTATAAATATGTAATCAATCTCATTGAGAGGAAGGAAAGAGAAAGAAATGTTATGATGTAGGATTTGATCCAGATCTATTGTAATCATTTTATTCTAATAATACATGCTGATAGTTTCTTCATTCTTGAGTTGTAGACTTTCATTGTGGAGATCCAGCTTTGCTCAGTGGAGGAAGGGCCCTCTTCCTTGAGAATATGCTGTTAGTGTTGATTGTAGGTGCGTTATTGTTTAGACTTTCTTATTATTTCGTCCATGCTTTCATTCATTAAGTTTATCATAGTGGTATGATTTCATTCATTATATTTGTCATAGTCGTGTTGAGGCCTGGAAATTCGCAGGTGGCAACAGTAAGGGATTCTGCCCAATCAACGTTCCCAACTAGCCCGTTGACTATTTGGAATAGGGAACCCATCCGGTTTACGGTCCGGCTACCGTAGGTCAAAGTAACACAAAGGTTTACCGGTTACGGCCCGGTCCACCGGAATTTGTATTTTTTGACTTAATGTATGCAATGCATATACCTACCTTAACCATGCAGGGTGATAAAGATGCAAAGAACGACACAATGTGCTGCGCAGGTTCTTACCTCTCGTCTTATGTTCACAACATCTAAACCACATATGCAATCAGGAAATAAAACAACTAACAATCTAAACACC
>LPNX010202890.1:221331-239784 GCA_001517045.1 Pseudotsuga menziesii
TATTATTGGGAAAAAGCCCTTCTACTTGTCTATCTTCCCTAGTTTTATACAAAAAGCAAAATTGGTTGGGTTGCCCAAAGTGACCTTTGGGCTCCCTAACGTTTCAATTTCCTACAACCTTTTACAAATTATTAAATTATACAAAAGTTGACTGGTCCTTCTCATGAGGAGGGTCCCTCTTGGTCCTTCAAGAACTTTCTCCACGCTGCTGCTTCAGCAGCGAGACTCTCAAACGAGTTGGGTTCCAGGAACTGAATGTTCAGCTCGAATTTGTCAGCTTGGTTCCGAATGGCCTCAATTCTGGCCGGGTTCAAACGTACTTGTTCCTCCAAGAGCTGTATACTAATGGCTGTGTGGCCTATTTCATTTCTGAGGATTTGTTCATCAATAGCTCTGATGCATTGCACTTTGGCTTCTTCATCTTGTTTCCTTTTCTGCAACATTTCTGCAAATGCATCATGAGTTGGGAACTCGTGTAGTCTCTTCTCAGCTTCTGCCTGACAACGGTTGTATGTGACCAGGGCTCTCCTGAAGAATTCTGCGCATGCTCCCTTTGTTTTCTTGACATTCTTCTGGAAGTCTTCTGCAGTGTTGACGGTGAATTCTATCAGGTCATGGTCCCGTTTCAAAGCTTGTTTATCCTTGACTACTAGCTCAGTTGGGACTTCCTTGTCATCCTCCACCCTGGTTATCCTTGAAGTCAGTACTTCAAGGATGTCTTGCGACCTGTCCACAAAATAAGAAGCGGTGTCTAAGATTTCATCCAGTCTGCCATCAATCTGGAGGACTTGACATCTTTCCTCCTCTAGAGCAGTTTGCAGGTACAGCACCTTAGCTTTCTGAGCCAAGATGTGTTCTTCAACCGACTGCAGATTGACCTGCTGTGCCTTTTCTGCTTCCAGCTGCTTTTCCAGTTCCTTAACGCGCAAGGTATTGGATTCATATATGACATTTTGCTGCTCCGTCAGGTCATCTATCTTCACCCTCAGCTGCTCCTTTTCATCCTTTAACTCTTGAATTTCCTGTTGTGCTTTTCCCAGGGCTTCTTGTGTTGTTTCTTTCACCTGTGCTTCTTGCTGAATGGCGTGGATTTCTCTCTTCGTGGCCTCCATTTCTTTAAGCACATGCTCATATTTTCTTTTCAGTCTATTGCCTTCCTCTCTTTCCCTTCTCAAGGTGTCTTTAAGCTGAGAGGACGTCTTCTTGGATGATTCTATCTCAATCATCATTCGGTCTATGTTATCCTCCGTAGCGTGTATTGCTGCCTTCCCAGCCCTTATGACAAACCTTGGATCTTTATCTGTCCCGACCATCACAGCTGTATCTGTTATTATTGTACTGGTCATTCCTTCTGCCTCTATCTTTCTCTCAGTTCTCCTCATAATCCTTTTGGTAGCCCTGTCATAGTATACTGTGCTGAAATCAGGGACTTCCTCCCCCTTTTTCTGTGCGAAGGGTACTAACTGAAGCATGGGGGTTGTAGGAGTGATAGTAGTGGGAATTTGAAGGGTTTGTACCCCAAGGATTTCCTCACCCTGGCTCTGCTCTGTTTGTGATTCAGAAGCCTGTTGTTGTGTCAACTCTGTCTTCTCTACTTCCTGTTTTCGAAGCTCTTCGTCCAGCTTTCTCTGGGCTTCCTCAGCTGCTTGCTTAGCAGCTTCCTCTACTTCTCTGGCTGTTTCCTTTACTCGTTCAGCTGCATCCTGGGCAGCTTTCCTCTTTTCTTCTTCTCCTTTCCGGAGCCATTCTGCAGCCTCCTCTTCTAGCCTCTGGGCCTATATCTGGGACTTCCCTACGGGAAATCAGCCTGTATATGTCTCCCCACTTATACTCAGGGTCCACCCCCGTGACACACTGGGTGTCTTCATAGATGTACTCAGTTCTTGCTTATGTGTCTGGTGCTGGTACTTCCTCCACCGCTGGGGCTTTCTTCTTCTGTCTCTTGGACATTGTAGACTCTCCCTGCAATGTGAAACATCATGATATTAAGCATTTTCAGGCTTGTGAACATTTTGCATCAGCTTTATCTTTTCTCAAGTACATCAGAGCTATAACGGGATTTAGACTTAGGCCCTTCAGGCTGACAGATTTGAAATGGTTGTGCAATCTTTTGAGCTATGCTATTAGCTTATATTAATGTGTAAGTAAGAAAGCAACCCTCGCATGTAAGCGCAACCAACCTATATCCTGACTATCTGAAACTATTAGCACAAAAACTCAGACTATTTCTGCAATATAATGAGCTATAGTACTAAAATGAATTTACTCATTAACCGGTCCATCATCAAACCTACATTATTTCCCAATATGCCATCTTTTACCAATGAAATGATATGCAATGCAAATGCAAACGCAAGGCGTGACTATCATTTAAACTTATACAAAGCTTTAGCAAAGATAAAAAAAATGGCAAAGCCTCTGCGGACATGATAATTACATCGATGCAGCCATAAACTACGGGCACCCATGGAAACATTTCGCGCAGGGCGCTCTCACCGGCACTGCCGCTCATTCTATCTTCAAATCGTCAAAAACCAACAGCGGAGCGGCCCTAGGGTTTCGCATGGTGGAAAACGACGAACAATGTAGCGCAAGCACAGGTTAGGGCTCGAGAAAAGGACAACGCATAAGGGAATCAACCAGCCAGGTATCTCCATGAAAATCCCATCAAAATATTGACGGACCCCATCACTACTAGCATCAAACCAGGTGCAGGCGGCATAACGGCCTCCTGGACCTTGTCTTCCTCCACTTGTTCAAGGCGAAACCAAAATGGCCGTGAGGAAAAAGACGCGGGCACAGACCACCGGGGGAACGGTTACGGCAAATCTAGCTACGGGTATAAAAACTCCGTTTGTGGACGAAACGAAAATACGGGGACCCAAACCTAATAACCCCCCCACCAAAGCCAACATTATCCAGTCAAAACCTTGAAAAGCACTAGGCAAGGCTGTTACGATCCTACCTGGCAGGGATGCGAAGCTGCTGTGGCGACAACGAAGAAGCTTTCAATCGACAGCTGGATGCAGGTACAGGCACGACGCTTCCACAGGACTTGCGAGGTTGACAGCGCGGGGCGGATTATGACGGCTCGGGCGCAAAAAAAAAATAACCATAAAAATCCACACATACACCCCCGTATATATAAAACTCCACACGAGCGATGGGTCAACTCAATCGGAGCGGACATGAAAGTTAAGTCGGACGACTAAAGCTCAGCCCTCTCCGCAACGGCGGACCATCTTCACTACAAAGTCACCCGCAACGCAAAACATAGATCATGCGATCGAGGACCGCGGTCGGGTGACGACGGATACACATGGTCGGCGGGAGACGAAAACTTTGAAATTCCCACTGATCCGCAACGGCGGCGACGGCAGTGTTCATCCCCCTCCGACGCGGCATAAAAACAACACCCGCAACATAAAGTTGAAAATCCCCCCGCAACGGTAAAACAAAGTAACCATCCTCCACAACAGTCGGCGTGGAAAAGACAAATAAAATTTGGAAATCACCCGCAACGGCGGGACGAAAGGAAATCGAAAGTTGAAAATCCCCCCGCAACGTCGGCGCGACAAGAGACTGCGTAGACTGGAAAGACACCCGCAACGGTGAGCTCGACAAAGCCAATCAAGAGTTCAAAGGCGCCCGCAACGGCGGCCTGACAACAGATCATGAGGATTCGAAACACACCCGCAACGGCGGGCTCGTCCGCGAACTAACTCCCGATACACGCAAGCTTTGAAACGAAGGCTTTACAAGGTTTTGCAAACAAAACGACAAGGAGCTCAATTTAAGATGGAATTTCTTAACAATTAAATGATGAGAAACCAGTCGATTGATGGCATCCAAAAGGCGCTTCAAAATCCATAAGCTAAAATCAAAAGGGGTGAAATCAAGAAAAGGAAACTAACTAATTCAAAGTAAAAAGGGGGTCCCAAAATTTTTAGAATTTTGGGAAATTGTTGCAGATGCAACAAGTTGTTGTGTTGTTAATTCATTTGATAGATTGTTGGCCATCATAGCAATTCTTTTAGATGTATGCAATTAGATCTTGTTTCATAAGAACTGATTCTGTTGAAGTGTGATTAGATTTATAATTTGGGTTTAGGAATAGGATTAGGCTTTCTTTTCTTTTCAAGAAGGTGTGATCTAGTTTACAAAGAGGGTCAATTGCATACCAATAGATAATAGTGTCAGGTAGAAATTGTGCTTGCATAGATCTTGCACGATAGCTTTGAAATAAAAGACTTGCTCGAGTTGATAATTTATGTTTAGCACTCTGAATGTTAAGTTTTAATTAACTGACATATAGTGGGCCCAACAACAACCTCAAATACAATCATCGGAAAATTACTGGGGCTCTCTTCCAGTGCATACAATTCCTTTCCTTTTCCCTCCACTCGACATTATGAGCAAGCCAGTGATGGCTACTCTAAAATTACCCAATTTTACATTGGGGATCCCTGTGTGGTACCTCGAACCACTGACATAACCTCCAATTCCCCAGGTCGTGTTGACTCTCGTTCAACCCATTGCGGTTAAGACACGCCCCCCTCCTGGCCCATAGAAGCCACCTTCCGCACCCACACCAGACCCACCCCACCCAAAGAGGGCTAGGGGCAAGAACGCTAAAGTGACATCCGAACCTCGGTAGAATCCACCATGCGCCATGTGCAATGTATAGGGTCACACAACCCAAAATTGTCTCGAGATTCTCATCATTCGTACACACTTAGATTCCATGGATATAACGGAGAACATTCTGGTGGTTATCCTCTTGAGTGGGCCAACAGTAAAAAACAAATCTTTGAGGAAAAACCATGCATGCACACTTTGCGTATGTATGGAAATTATTCCCACCACTGCAAGGACTTGGTTGAGTTCTGAACTACCCTCAGTAACCTTCAAAAAAATTCCCTTAAATTCGAGATCACTGATATTGAGTAAATCCACCCTCCGGCTCCTTCCTCAGATACCGTGACTATCTACATGATGTCCATCTCTACAGATCCTCCTATCTACGCAACCATTGACGATCCCTCAGATCTGTCCCATCGTTTCTTTCGCAATGATGAAGAGATACTGGAAGCCTTAATCGCTCCTGAATACCCTCAGGACGACATGCGCCACCGCTCGTTCTTCATTCCCGAAGAACCTGCATCGTCATTCGATCAGTTTTCAGTTGAGACCAAATATTTCATCCACGTGAAAGTTGACTGGTTTAAAGACCCCATTCCAGCACCTTATGCTTTTGAATAGGGGTACATGGCCAATATCTCACCCACCATCAAGATCAACATCTCAACTAGTCCGGAGATTGTTGAAGAGATCACGCTAGGGGCATGCTGCTCCTCTGAAGAAGTCACTGCCTACAGAGCGCTTTTTCAAGAGTTTCGTGACGTCTTTATTTGGTCTTATACTGAGATGCCAGGGTTGGATCCATCCATTGTCGAGCACCATATCGATACCTAGCATGACGTGGCACCTGTTCGTCAAAAGCAACATCCCATCCATCCTTTCAAAGCTGCTGCAGTCAAAGCAGAAATTGAGAAACTGCGCACAGCCGGTTTCATCTATCTTATCGCATACACCACTTGGGTCTCCAACCTTGTTCCCGTGAACAAAAAACAGGGAACCATACTTGTCTATACCTACTTTCGTGATTTGAATTTGGCTTGTCCAAAAGAAAACTTCCCAACCCCGTTCATTGAAACGTACACCCGACATTATGTCTTTTCCTTCATGGACATTTTTTCCGTATACAATCAAATTCAGATATGAAAGGAAGATCATTACAAGACCGCATTCACAACCCCTTAGGGAACATTTTCCTACCAAGTGATGCCCTTTGGACTGAAGAATGTTGGAGCCACCTTCCAGCACGCAATGACGTATTGCTTCCATGACCTGATACACATTATCTTGGTCTATCTTGATGACCTCACTGCTCGGTCATGACAACAAGTGCAACACATAGATGACTTGCGACAAGTCTTTTTGCACTGCCGCAAGTACAAAATTTGGTTGAACCCCCTCAAGTGCATTTTTTGTGTCCTAGTGGGCCGTCTTCTTGGGTTCATCGTGTCCCACAAAGGGATAGCAGCTGACCCTATCAAAGTTCAATCCATTCTTGATCTCCTGTCACCATGAAATCTGCGCCAATTGCAGAGTCTCCATGGCAAGGCCAATTTCCTTCGCTGATTTGTATCAGAATACGCGACGAAAGCCCATGATTTCTTGTAGCTGCTTCATTCCAACATTCCATTCATTTGGGATCAGCAGGCGCAAGAATCGTTTGACACCCTCAAACAAGCTCTGGCTTCCGCACCATTACTTTCTGCACCCAACTTCAACTGAGACTTCATCGTTTATGTGTCAGCATCAGAAAATGCCATTGATGGGATTTTTGTCTAGGGACAATGCTCGTCAAGAGCACATGATTTATTACATTATCTAGAAACTAACAGGTCCCCCTCTACGATATTCACATGAGGAGAAAATGGCCCTCATTGTTGTATTCTCGATCCAGAAATTGTGCCACTACATTATTGCAAACCATCCCGGGTAGTGGCTAATTCCAACCCAATGCGGTACCTCCTGAGCCGTCGCCTTCTACAAGGTCGCACGTCCAAGTGGGTAGTCGTTCTCCAAGAATAAGACTTGGAGTTTGTTTCCCCAAAAAGCACCAAGGCACTAGTGCTAAATGCGCTCATGAAAGACCTGTCGCCGTTGTCCACACCACCACCACTCAAGGATGACCTTCCTGAGGAGTTCCTATTCGTCATCTCCACAGAAGACCCTTGGTATGGGGGAATTCTCTTGTACTTGCACCCCCAGAATTTTGAGGCTCATTTGAGCCACGAAGACAGACGGTGCATCCGACACCAAGCCACTAGGCATCTCCTTATCGAAGATTTTAATGTTCTGTTTTTGATAAAAAAGGAATAACTGAGGAGTAATAGCACTAGGAGCATAAATGTACATCAATTCAGTATTATTAAGTCATTAGTGTAGAAAGAAGGCCATCAGAGTTCATATCCTAAAGCATGTGGAGCATGTAGGCCTTGTTTAGTTAGTGTTAAAGTCAACATCAAATTAGAATTGCATGCATGCAAAAGTGAAGCGTAAACCCTAAAAGTGACATGCAAACCCTAAAAGTACATGATATTCTATTTAAGAAGGGTTATTAAACCAAAAAGAATATCTATTGTTATTGTTGATTGATTTTGGAGTTTTGAGCAGCAACACAGTGTGCAGCCGCAACAGTTGGGGTTGGAGACAATGTCTTCAGCTAGCGAGGGTTCGACAGTGAGATATCTACCCGAGTCTCTTATTGGGATAGATCATCTAGGTTTATCCATTGCATCCTGTTGCAGCTGCAACCTTTTTCCCAAATTTTTCAAATTTTGAACCCTCCTTTTGATTTTATCTTGCCTGGAATTGTTTGGATTCCTGAAATTTGTCTTTCCTTTGCTACAATTTTGGATTTTTGAGGTTGGATTGAGGTCAACTGTTTTCCTTCATTTAGGAAGTTGAATGATCTAAAACTGCCTTTTGTCTAGCCAATGCTTTTGACTATGGGACTTAAAGTTTTTATTTGTGGATGATTCCCTTTATCATTGTCGGAAGTCAGATGATTCGTTAACTATTTTCTTTCCACTATTTCGGAGTTTAAACAAGCTAGTATCACCGTCACCCAGCCAAATGTATTTAGTTTTATTCGAGCACTTAACATGTTTTATTTTTGGATGGTTTGGTTTTATCGCTGTTGGAGGTGAATCGATGAAGGAATCATGGCATTAGTCCTCTATGCCGCCGATGGACAGTTCTTATTCTCGCCGATCCATGGCCTGTTTCTCCTTGTGGTTTTACTGTTTAAACCTTTGAATTGATTTCGCTTTATCGCTATCAGAGCCATGTTTGACAATTGATCGGAGGGCTAGTTCTTTGCCGACATAGCGGCAGCGTTGAGTTTCAAGTCGCCGATACATAGTAGTTAAAGCTTCCGATTGCCGATGTTTTTATGTTAACCACAGAACCTGTAGTCTATAGGTCTTCCATTGTTGCGGTTGCTTAGTGAACTAACTGTCCAACATATAGTCCTTCCGCTTGCCGATGCCGATGTGATTAGTGGGTAGTGGTTCCGATATCCGATGCATGACTACGGCGGCGTTTAGTGCTTTATTTCGTCGACGTTTAATGTTTTGTCATGGGATCCTTAGTCTATTTGTGGCTCGCCATTGCGGCTGTCTAGTCAACTATCTGCCCGATGTTAGTGTTTCTGATCGTCGATACACAGTCATCATGATATTAGTCATTGGCATCGCTGACACTGCAGAGATGTTAAAGATTATAGCCCCGACAATTAGCATTAAAGGTCTCCGACGTCGATAGACTTAATAAATAGTCTTGTGGGACCCGTAGCATGTTCACTGTCCACCGTTGCGGCTATGAATAGGACTATTCTCCCGTAGTCTAGTGCTTCCGACCGCCGATAAGTTTTTTTTCTTCTCGCTATTTTTGTGTGCTTTTACTCTATTTCATGGGATGGCGGAGGTTTCCCGTGGTGTTTCAGTCTAGTTAGGGTTTTCCATGATGAGGAGCATAGTGCAGAGTTTCGTTTTTTCGAGTTAGTTCAGATGCGACCCGAAATAAGATGAAGAATATTTGTTATCAGGGTTGTCATTTTGGTTACTGACAGGGTTTTTAAACGCAACTTGTAGGATTTTCCTTTCCTTGTCATTTTTCTTTTTATGCATTAATACTGTTTATAATTCATTTTACAGAATGCATGTACTGATACAGTTTTGTGTTATTTTGTTAAAAGTTTGAATGGTCTAAAAACCTGCTATGTTTATGACAGGGTGATTGCTGCAAAGAAGATATGTCTAAAAGACAAAGCAAAAGAGAGGTGGCTGAAGGAGGCATCAAGGAAGGAAGAGGCTAAAGAATGAATAAGCAGAGATAGAGAAAAGAAGAAGAAAGTGAAGGTCTGAGATCAACAGGATCTAAAAAAGACCAATGGATGAATGAGCAGAATCGATAGCAACAGATGGCTAGGCTTGGAAAATTTTCATCAGTGACTAAGCTGGTCCCTCTTTATAAAGGTGCTATTAAATTTTAATTTAATGTAACGTATTGTACAAAATTATGATCACTCACTAAAAGACAAAATTTTGGGATTGAAAGGTTGGGGAAGCCCAAAGGTCATCGAGGGGCAGCCCAAAGGTTTTGCTTTATTGTATAAGTATAGGAGAGTTAGATATAGAAAGGGACTTTTTCCCAGATAGATTTGTGAGAGTATGTTGTAAGAAGAACTATTTCCTTTTGCAATAAAGAATTACAAGTTTCCTGTTGGAGAAAGCTTGGTGGAAGGTTTCAAATGTTGTGCTATGGATTTGTTGAATGTGCACTATTTCATTTTCAGCTTGTGTCCATTAACTATGAGATCGTTCTAACTCTTTGAACCTATGTTCTTGTTATGAATATGCTCTAGTTTATTCTATGAAATTTCCACTGTGAGTAATGAAGGATTTTCATAAACAATAAGCTATCTTATTGTTCATATATCTATTAATGTTCATGTGTTTTGAAATAAGTAACAACTATTTGTGATTTTTCTTAATGCATGCACAGAAATACATTACTCATTGATAAATGATAATCTTGTTCCCTAGGGATAGGTTAGATAGTTAGTTTTAGTTTCTTGCTATGTGTGATTTAGATGCGAGAGAGTTAAGACGAGAGGTAAGAACCTACGTATCACATTGTGACCGCTCCTCGTATTCTCTATCAATTCACATTTTTAGATAGGCACTTGCACATCATACTTTAACATAAAAAATTAAAAAATACACACAGTGGATCGGGCCGTAACCGGTAAAACCTTTAATTTTGTTACTTGACCCACAATAGGCGGACCGTGAACCAGACGAATTCCCCATACCAAAAAGTGGCGGGCTATTTGGGAACGTTTACTGGGGAGAATCCCTAACTGTTGTTACCTGTGATTTTCCAGGCCTCAACACATCCATCATATACTACAGTATTTAGAGATCCAACAAATTTCGGAGGGTTATTAGCATATCCACGTTTTGCAGCCGGAAGTAGCAAAGAAAACATAGAAGGATTCGTTGGGACCACAAAACCTAGTCTTTCCTCCGCATTTCAGCTTCCTCTTTCTCAGCAAGCCTATCCTATGGTATGCAGTGATTATCACGCATCAGTTTTCTCACCTGGAGCAACTATCATCCAAACAGATCAGTTTGGGGTGTGAGCAGTAGAACTGCTAATCAATTTGCTAGGGAACTTAGAGGTAGCCAAACCTCTACATGTGCCATGCCATCTCTTCGGCATCAACAGATGGACAAGCTCAGAAAGTTTCAGCCCGAACGGACCTCTCCTCCTACAAAAATGTCACCTTCAGCCTGGAGGGATTTTATGGTGCTACGGGGCAGTAACACTGGAGGAAAAGAGCATTATTAGACCATCCATCAGAATCCTTATGTATGCAGCTATATCTGGAATCATTATCATCCAGAATATTAGTGGTAAGTGTTAATTTCTCTCTGCAAAACCCTAACCCTAATTCAGCTATATTTTAGGGTATTTTTGCATGGCGAGTTTGCATGCATAGTTATTTTGCAAATTTGTATGAGATTGAGTCTGCAAGTCAGCACTATCATAGAACATTAGAGAATATCAATATTTGGGATATTACAGTGGTATAAGAGCATGATCCTTGCCAGCTATGGGAACATAGCAATTGAATAAAAGTGCATGTTGATGCATGCTTGTACATGGAAATGCATGTCAATGATGTTGGTGAAGTACATGTTAGAACAAATGTTTTTCTTTGCCAACTTGTGATAACATGAAGACAATGAGAAGGATATTGATTGGAAATTGGTAGAGGTTAGCAATACTTCAACACTTGCCTTGATATTAGGAGTATCTAGCCTTGGGTGATGAGGTATGTGCAGCATTGTCCTTTCAATATTATTACAATATCAAGTTCGGGAGCCAGCCCAAGGATTTGGATGAGGATCTCCTTAAAGACATAGTTGGGGGAGGGAAGAAAGATGAGCATGAAGTACAGGTTGTTGGTGAGCTTCATTTGGAGTTAACAGTACATGATGAGGATGTGCATGAGGAGATTGCATTAGAGCCATCATGTGAGTCTAGCGACAGAAGCACATTCATTAGTCAGATTGTGGACAATTCGTGTGATGAATTGGAGTTGGTACACTCTTCATCACCTACAGTAGGAGTCCAGACAATTATGATGATAGAAATACATGAGGTGCAAGGCAATGAGCACAACAGTCGAGACAGTGAACAATCACAAATGGAGGTTAGGGAGAGTTTATACATGCATGAGATAGAGCTCCCAGATGATAGTCACTAAAAGAAGATTGAACGTGTTAAAGAAAGCCTTCTAGCAATGAAAGAGAAGACCAAGATACTCCGGGACACCATATTATAGGGAGATGTTGAGCTTACATCTCTTCGAGTTATATGTATCAAGTCAACGGTCATGCTTTCTAGTACTGAAGAGCAGTTAGATTCCTTGATGGGGCATCAGAAGAAACATATTATTGCATTTCAAATCAATCCTCTTCAGGAGTACATAGACAAGGCTTGCAGTAGCTTGAGTCCACATTTGCACAATGGAGGATGGTTTTTACAGGTTGGCCAGGCACGAGAAATTGGGAAGCAGTATATGAGCATTCCAGTTGAAATCAGAAGGGTAGAATGTCATCTTGGTAGAATTATTCCTTGTGATGGTGCTTATGAACAAGGTCCTTTTTGGGGATTGGATTGGAGAGAGATTAAGATTTGGTGTCCTATTGAGTGGGAGATTCTTAGGAAGACATTCCTAGCCAAGGGTATAGTCCCACAAGAGCCTTGGGATATTTGGGATGAAAGATGCACAAGTTTGCATTGGGATCCAGGTGGGAGACCTTATGAGGGATGGATATAATGTTTACTAATGGGGTTACTTGGGAGTCTTCAGGATGCTCCTTGTGTTGATACTACGCAGGGTAGCGGTGGATGCATTTTGACCTCTATAATTCTCAGATTGATTTGGGACCCTAGGATTAAAGTGACTAGTAGTTTGGTGATTCCTAGAGGATTTTTTTCAGGAGGTCTATTGTGATGGTACCTCATTTACATCCTGGTTAGTTACTCTACTTATAGGAGGCTTCTATGGGATATCTTGTGATGGTACCGTGTAGTGCAGTGCTTTGAGCAGAGGGTGCTACAAATCTCCTAGGATAATTTGGGACCCTGGGATCATCCCCGGATTCAGTTGGTTCAGTTTGATTGATTGTGGAGTTGCGTTGGCATTGCTTGAGGACAAGCAATCCTTGGCGAGGGAGGATTGTAATGTTCTGTTTTTTATATAAAAAAAGGAATAATTGAGGAGTAATAGAACTAGGAGAATAAATGTACATCAATTCAGTATTATTAAGTCATTAGTGTAGAAAGAATGCCATCAGAGTTCATATCCTAAATCATGCGAAGCATGTAGGCCTTGTTTAGTCAGTGTTAAAGTCAACATCAAATTATAATTGCATGCATGCAAAAGTGAAGCATAAACCCTAAAAGTGACATGAAAACCCTAAAAGTACATGCTATTCTATTTAAGAAGGGTTATTGAACCAAAGAGAATATCTATTGTTATTGTTGATTGATTTTGGAGTTTCGAATAGCAGCACAGCGTGTAGCCGCAGTAGTTGGGGATGGAGACAGTGTCTTCAGCTAGAGAGGGTTTAGTAGTGAGATATATGCCCTAGTCTCTTATTGGGATAGATCATCCAGGTTTATCCATTGCATCCATCGTATACTACAATATTCATAGATCCAGCACTCCGAAGGGTTATTAGCATATCCACATTTTGCAACCGGAAGTAGCAGGGAATACACAGAAGGATTCACTGGGACCACAAAACCTAGTATTTCCTCCGCATGTCAGCTTCCTCTTTCTCAAAAAGCCTATCCTACAGTATGCAGTGATTATCAGCCATCATTTTTCTCACCTAGAGCAGCTATCAGCCAAACAGATCAGTTGGGGGCGTGAGGAGCAGAATTGCTAATCAATTCACTAGGGCACTTAGAGGCATCCAAACCTCCGCATGTTCCAGGCCATCTCTCCAGAATCAACAGATGGACAAGCTCAGAAATTTTCATCTCGGATAGACCTCTCCTCCGACAAAAACATCACCTTCATTCTGGAAGGTTTTTAAGGTGCTACGGGGTAGTAACACTGGAGGAAAAGAGCATTATTAGACCACCCATTTGGATCATTATGCATGCAGCTATCTGTGGAGTCATCATCAGCCAGAATATCAATGGTAAGTGTTAATTTCTCTCTGCAAAACCGTAACCCTAATTCAACTATATTTTAGGGCATTTTTGCATGGTGAGTTTGCATGCACATTTATTTTGCAAATTTGTATGAGATTGAGTGTATGAGTCATCACTATCATAGAAAATTAGAGAATATCAATATTTGGGATATTACAGAGATGTCCTTTACCGTCGGGGCGTTGACACCATACTACGTCGCTGCCTCACCCACGACGAAGGTGAACATGTCCTTAATGACTATCATAGTGGAGCCTGCAGTGGCCACCTCTCCGGCTTGGAAACTGCTCAAAATACTCTACATGACGACCATTTTTGGCCTTCAATATTTTCTGATTACATCGAGGCAATCAAACACTATCGCAGTTGCTAGCTCTTTTCCCCAAAAGAAAGGACTCTCCCCACACCTCTGCACCCCATGGTCATAGTTGGTCCCTTCTGCAAATGGGCGATCGAATTCATGATGATCACCCCCACCTCAGTCGACGACCATAAATAAATCATTGTGGCTATCGATTACTTCACTAAGTGGGTTGAGGCCATGCTCACTTTCAATTGTAAAGGTGAAACAACAACATGTTTCTTTTCTAACCACATCATTTCATGATTTGGCATTCCCAAACAGATAGTATCCGACCATGGTAAGCATTTTGAAGATGTTGTTTGGACAAAAATTTCAACCATGTTGAATTTCGAACACCAATTCTCATCATCCTACTACCCCCAGGGAAATGGCCAAGCTGAGGAGGTCAATAAAATCATCAAGACCATGCTTCAACTGATGGTAGGAAACCACAAAAACAATTGGCACCACATGTTATTTTTTGCCCTATGGGCCTATCGCACTTCCATGAAGACCGCCACCGGGTTCACCCCCTTCCACTTGGACCATGGCGTTGAATCAATACTCCCTATAGAGTGCCAAATCCCATCACTCCACCTCGCCATGGAGCTCCTTCCCGATACTTCGCCTTTGGAAGAACGCCTCCTCCAACTAGAAAAAACCGACAAGGACTATCGAACAGCTCTTCAATCCATTGAAGCAACCAAAACTCGGTCTAAATCCCATTATGACTCCCATGTCCACCCTCGCATCTTCATCAAAGGTAATATGGCCCTGGTTTATGACCAAGCCAACGATAAGTTGGGAAAAGGCAAGTTCGAGTCAATGTGGTACGACCCATATGTCATCCACCATTGCCTTGGAAAAGGGACATACATTCTTGCTGACTCTGATGGACAACTCTTGGAGAATCCCAGTAACAGGCTCTACCTCAATAGATTTTATGCTTAACATCACCAATGATTCACTTGTAACATAGGTTTGTCATTTTTTGTTTTACACATTTCTTGAAGTGAGTATTACATCTTGTTTCCTTGACTGCTCCAGATGGATCCTACCTTGTCTCGCTACATTAGATTTGCTATCGGAGAAAGCAGATGGTCTCCAAATCTCGCCTCGACTGCATGGGTTATCTATTCCACGTCACATGAGTTGATCCACATTGATGGAATATGTGTGGGAATTGCAACCAATAACTAGGCTAAGTACAATGGTGTCACAAGCCTCTTGGTTTCCGCCCTCCAATTGGGTATTCACCACCTCGATGTCTTCTTAGACTCCCAGCCGCTTGTATCCCAGTTGAACAACCACTACCGGGTATGCAATCCCTACCTCTTTAGAAAGTTCCTGTGCACTAAACAGTTGGTTAGAACATTTGAATCCATCACATTCACACATGTTCCCAAAAAATCTCAAAAGTGTAGAAGATCAAATGGCTAATGAAATTTTAGAATGGCATATTCATCATCGCATATAGGAAGCATATAAAAATTACATCATGCATCATCATATATAAACATGCATACAAATGTAACATACATCATCTAGGCATTTTTTCACATCATAAAAATACTCACATATAAAAACCATAAAAGCGCATCCATGTGCGTAAAATATATATATATATAATTTGCATGTCCAAATATGTCCAGTACAAAATGAGAAGCTACATAAAGCTTTCTCAGTTGAATATACATCGCTATACAAAAATCGTAAGTGCACCAACACACTAGGGTCAACTCCACTAGCTGCTAATTAGATCCAGATCCATCCTCATCCTCCTCTGACTTAGTATCCTCCTCATCGGAGGTACTGTCATCCTCCATCGATACGTCCCCCCACACCACTTCTCGTACATACTCAGCAGCCACAACGATCCTCTTCATCAGAGGAATCCACTACGGAGATGCCTGGTAACAGGAAGCAATCAGATCATCATCCAGATGCTGCCAACAGTCATCAGTAACCCCCTCTAGTAGCTGCTCCACTTGCAGCCGAAGATCATGCAGAACCTGTCGCTCCCTACAGGGGTCTAGCGCGGGTGGGTCTGGTCCAGCAACTATGCCCATCCGCTGCTGGTAACCTGCCGACGGGTGAGGACCAATATCTTCACATTCACACAAAAATGTCACCAGTCTATGCATATCATCAGTTAACTATCAAACTAAAGTACTCTATGTATGAATGTAAGCACAAAAAAATCATGTGTGCATACTAGCTGGTCCCCAGGCTTGACTTGGAGGTCGGGGCATCTTTGCATCCCCATGATAGTTCATCCCAGCATAAGGGTAGTGTTATCACTCCAAGAAACTACTTAGTGGTTATGGCTAAGTATGCTTGGTAACTTAAGAAATAAATGTTTTCCAACAGGTGGATCAATGGGATACCAAGAAAGCACAATGAAAGGATTAACTTATCAGAACATCTTAATGAACCAGTGCTTTTAGAGACTACCAATCAGATACAATATAACAGAAAGGTATGAAGAATATCATTTAGATAACCAAGTACATGTAATGCAGGGTTTAAATAACCAAGTACATTTGGATGCAGGGTCATACTAAACAATAAAGAAATCCTTCATTCAAGTTCATGAGCATAAAGCTGAGCTAAACTTAAACAGAGTACAGAATAAAAAAGATAGATGAATGGTCTGATTACAGTAGCAAAAGAAGACTGTGATTGTATTAGGATAAGAAATCAATACATAGGCCAAATTCTCTCCAAGATTGAACCCCTCTCTCAGTCTGAGTTCTTAGGCTTTATAGCCTTTACAAACAGTCTTCAGATCCTCAAAACATGGATCTGCTATACTAAAAATAGTAACTAGAACAGCAAATACAAAAAGATAGGGAAAGATCCCTCAAAACAAGGAAATGATAATGTGTTGTTCCCCTTTCTCGTGTTGATAGTTGGTGAAGTGGAGTCAGCCTCCCAAGGCTTGGTGGGCTTCGATTTGGTTCATAACAGAATCGATCTTGATGATGTGGCAACCAATCCCTGGAATATTGCTTTTCAAAGATACCAAGATCTAGCAAGAAACCCATTTTGACTTCAATTGGCTGCCCTGTTTCCTGTGCTTTTAAGTCCTCAGGTTCTGAGTCTGAATAAGGAAGGTTCAAGGGGTTACTTCCTTGAGGAACATCTCCAGACTGTTCAAAAACTAATTTTCTTTTTAACCTCTTCTTCTTTGATGATGAAGGCTGCTCTGTTTGTGTTTGAGGAGAGATGGCTCTCCTTTTTCTTTTGCTAGTCTTTGGAGTAATGCTTTTCTTGCCTTTACTCTGTTTGGATGCCTCCTCTTCAGCTAGTTCTGTAGGAAACTCATTCCAAAATAAAAAATAGTTCCAGTCTACATTCCTCTTCCTCAATGACTCTTTAATCAATAGTGTTATAAGACCTTGATGTGAAATCCTGCTGGCCAGCTGATTCCTTCATCTTCAGTCTAAGTATCTTGAGTTTTCTGTATAAGCTAGCATTCTGACACCTGAAGATGAGATTCTAGGTACCATACCCCATCCAATTCGGTTCTCAAAGGAAGATGAGGCTTCGCCATGTCAATGATGATCTGTCCCTTAAAATCTGGAATGATGTATGCAAATGAAGAGACACTTTCTTCACAATTCGAGTCAAAGGCAGAGTATGGTGATTGATTTATGAGTCATCACACTTAGAACAATATTTCTGGCACATATTAACAGCTCATAGCAATGATAATGGGACTCTATTACTTGAGTAATCTCAAGTTCCAGTTCAATAATGAAAGAATATCATAACAGAAAGCATGACATAACAACAGGGTATTAACTCAAGATTCTGGAAATAACCAATGGCTATGAGGCACTTTTAATTGAGCTGAATTTATGGCTAAAATCTGGGAATAAACTCAGGAACATTTAACCAAAGGATCGGTTACTTAATGTGTCATGGAACAGGGCTAGATTGTAGATAGATTTCGTCCAAATGGAATAGAAACTTAACAAGAACAGTGGCTCGACTTTGAAAAGCTGACAGGTAGACTTCAGGATTAATAGCAGTCAAGATATTAGGAACATAATCCCTCTTCTTAGCAATGGCTAAGATTCAAAATAGAAGGAGACTTTTTAACAGACCGAGAANAGCTGACAGGGAGACTTCAGGATTAATAGCAGTCAAGATATTAGGAACATAATCCCTCTTCTTAGCAATGGCTAAGATTCAAAATAGAAGGAGACTTTTTAACAGACCGAGAATCTCGGTAATCTCTAGCTTGCAAAGAGAAAAAATCAGCAAAACGTAACACGACTAACCTGTAGCAGAAAATTTAGGAACTTATTGCTGAAAACATGTAATTGAAATTGAATGTTGACTCCTGGTTGAATTGGATCACTGCTCTGATAAAAGTGCCCTATGAAATGATGTACTCTTGCTCGCCTTCTGTCACCTGGCTGGAGAAGAGATTTTAATTGCGCTGATACACAAGAAAATCTTGGGACATTTACTCTGTTTGAAATGTTGGAGAACTTTGATACCAATTCAAATGAATTCAGAATGAGTCGACACTCCATAATGATATTACTCCACTCATGCGTGATCATCAGAAAATTAGCATGCGAATTACATTCAGATTGAAGTATCTCATGAAATTCTGTGTAATATGTACAATCTGAAGTGAAGTGACATATATGCTCCCTACATTTGCTTTCGGCAGCTAATTCACCATGAATTATAATAATGACCTTTCAATCATTCTTTTC
>LPNX010202890.1:251973-286362 GCA_001517045.1 Pseudotsuga menziesii
AACCTCCCTTCTCCTCCTCTTGCCCTCACACATCAGGGGGAAATATGTTAACGCAAAATTTTTCCTAGCTTGCTTTACAAGTCCTACACCACCTACATACATGTATTTCCCATTGTACCCCCACCCCCACATTGAATCTATGTTTCTCTCACAAAAGGCGAAAATAATCAAAAAAGGATTAAAAAACCCCCAAAAGAGTGAAAATAGCTCATAAAGGGGCTAAAGCCTCCAAAAAAGAGCTAAAATCCCTAAAAGGGCCTATAAACCCCGAAAGGAGCTAAAAATAAGAGAAAGGGGGATTAAAACCCTAGGCAGGGCCCAAAACCCTAACCAGGGGCTTAAAACCCTAAAAACATGAGAAAAACTATAAAAAGAGGGGTGGGGGTCCCCATCACTCATGACTATTTTTATGCATGTCGTTACTATAGTCGCATGAGTGCCTTGAGAGACCTTTCCTCTCAATCCCTTCATCCCATTCACCTTATTCCCCCATTTTCCCATTCCTTGGTGTGTTGAGTCAAAACTCCACCCAACCCTTGCCTGTGGAGAGGCATCTTCTTAGTTTGGGCACGGTTCCCCCCTTCCAAAACAGATATGAGGTATAAAGGTTTTCTTGTTTTTGTTATTTAGTTCATAGTTTAAATGTTGTTGCTTAGTTTATTGCTAACACTGTGTTGCAGGTTTTTGTTTATCCATTGACTCTATCCTTCCATCCTATAGACGGAAGGTAGGTGCTTCTGCACGTAGCTAGGGATTTTTCCCAGCTACAACTTATATATTTAAATATATCCCTATTTCGATGACAAGTTTCCATGGGAGCAACTAGACAGTCCAAGATTGGATGGAATGCTACACTGTAACAGGTGAACCTGATGATGATGATCCACGAGACATAAATATTCCTGAGTCTAAAGGTACTCACACAGTGGAAGGATCAGGTGGATCAAGTGACAAGTTTCTTAATCCTTTGAAAATAAAGAAAGTGAATATTGGTTCTCCAAAGAACCTAAAGTTTTCTAATATCAAAGACCAATGGGATGACCGTCAGGAAGACTGCTGACCTAGTACATGAATTTCAAGATTTGTTTCCCACTAATTTTTAAAAAAAAAAAGGGAATTGTTGGATATCTTGGAGAAATGAATATTCCTTTGAATCTCGACACAAAGCCTATTAAACAATGACCATATTGACTCAATATGAGATATAAAGAAAAATTCAAGTTAGAGTTAGGTAGAATGCTAGACACGAGGATTATAGAACCTATTGAGGAATATAAATGGATTAGTCCTATGGTATTACAAGACAAGAAAATAATTGGTGAAGTGTGTATCTGGGTAGACCCCAGGAAATTGAATGATGCTTGCCTACATGACCCTTTTACATATCAAGTGTTGGAGAGTGTTGTAGCACAAGAAGTATATTCATTTACTGATGGATTCTATGGTTACCATAAGATAAGGATCGGGAAGGAATATTGACAAAAAACAACCTTTGAGATAGAGTGGGGTTGTTTCCAGTATACGGTAATTCCTTTACACTCAAGAATGCTCCTACTATCTTTTCTAGGATAATCGTAGCTACTTTTAAATATTTCATTCATAAATTTCTTGAATTCCACTTTGATGACTCAACGATATTTGGGCTAATAGAATATCATATTGAGTCTTATAATGATGCTAAAACGATGTCGATAGTTCCATATTTCATTACCCTTCCATTCAATTCCCCTTTTTTCATTTTGTTGGGTCATGTGGTTTACGAGATGGAATATTGATGGACCATGCTAAAATCACAATTATTGTCGACCTACCACCACCCTCGATAATAAAGCAGTTGAGAACTACTTTGGGACATATGGGGTACAACCCCCATGGAGAAATTATTGAAGAAAGATGTCAAGTTTTATGGAGTGAGTAATATCAAGAGAGTCTGGATGTTCTTAAAAATAAGATGGTTACAACACCCATATTAGTATTTCCAGAATGAAAGAAAGAGTTTCATGTACATGTTGATGCGTTGTCTGTCGCGATAGGTGTTATAGTTACACAGCCAAGTGAATGTTCTATTGATCATCCCATTGCATTTTCTAGTAGAAAATGATCAATGACAGAGAAGAAATATACCGTGACAAAAAGAGAAGGACTCACTATGGTATGTGCTCTTCAAAAGTTTCGACATCATTTGCTGGGAGGACACTTCAAGATGTATACAGAACATTTTGCATTGAAGTATTTGCTCAATAAGACAATGTTGGGGGGAATATTTGTCAATGGATTCTCTTATTCCAAGAATTTGACTTTGAAAACATTATCAAACCAGGTCGACTGAATTCAGGACCAGACCATCTGTCATGGTTAGAAAGTGGAGAAGAGCCTATGAGTCTCGACTATAATTTTCCTGATACACAAATGTTTGTAGTTAATATGATTGATGATCATTATGAAGATATTGTACATTTCTTGGTTACAGGACATGCACCAGAAGGCTTTAGTACAACACAAAAGAAGCAATTAGTGTTAAGAGATGCAGATTTCTAGTTGATCGTTGGGAAATTATATAAAATGGGACCAGATGAAATCCTTCATCATTGTGTTTTGGAACATGAGGGACTGATGGTATTGAATGAAGAACATGCTGGTGTCATGGGAGGCCATTATGCAGGAAAAGTGACAATGCACAAGATTTTACAGGCAGGATTGTGGTGGCTTACTATGCATGCAGACACCAAAGATTATTGTTGCAACTGTGGTATCTGTCAGAGAACTGGAAAACAATCATGACAAGATGATATGCCACTCATACCACAAGTGACTTCGAAGGAATCTGAGAAATGGGAAGTTGATTTTATGGGTCCTATCAATCCACTAAGAAAAAATGGGTGTACGTTATATAATCAATGCGATAAACTACTTGACCACATGGGATGAAGCAATGCCAGTAATAGATTGTACTACTGTGACTGTCGCAAGCTTTTTGTTCGACCATGTAGTAACTCAATTCGTATGCCCAAATATTTTGATAAGTGATAGAGGTACACATTTTGTGAATTATTTGATTGACAAATTAATTAAAGAATTCCATATTCAACACAGGAAGATGACACTGTATCACCCACAAGCAAATGGTGTTGTTGAAGTATTGAATAAGACCTTGGAAAATACATTGACAAAAATAAGTAACGCTCAAAGAGATGATTGGTATCAGAAGATATATGCGGTATTATGGGATTATCATGCAACCTACAAATATTTGACAGGAGAAACTCTGTTTAGATTGGTTTATGGACAAAAGGCTGTCATATCGATGGAATATACTGTACCCAGTCTCAGGATAGATGCGATAATAGATATGACAGATGTTGGTGTTGCAGAAGAAATATTGTTGCAGCTCGTATAGATAGAAGAAGATCGCTTTGTCGTAGGATATCATTAGCAATTTGAGAAGGACCGACAAAAATCTTTCCATGACCGAGATATTAAGTATAAGCAGTTCCAGGTTGGAGATCTTGTTCTCCCATATGACAATAAATTTTTGAAGCATCCTCGCAAGATTTGAACACATTGGTTGGGACCATATAGTGTCATTCATATCAATGAAGGAGGAGCAATTCGTTTATAGAAGTTAGATGGCACATCCTTCAAGGAATTGGTGAATGGAAGTTGGATAAAACCTTTTCATGATAGTTTCCTTTTGGTTGACTGATAGTTCAAAAAGAGAAGGAAAAAAGTAAAAAAGAATTTGCAACTTGATGAGTATTTTTATCACAAGATTATGAGTGTTTTTTTCGCAAGATTATGAGTGTTTTTCAAAGTGTGGAATTGTTGTCATATACTATATGTCTGTCGTAGAAGAAGAATTGTTGTCATGGAAGAAGAATTGATGTCATAGACTATAGGTCTGTAGCAAGAGTAGAATTGTTGTCGGAGATATATGTTTGTCACAAGAGAAGAATTGTTGTCACAAGAAAAGAAGTGTTGTCAAAAGAGAATTGTTATCAAACAATGAACTTTTTTTACAAGTGACAATTGGCTAATAGTTAATTTGAGGTCGCAGGATATTTTTGCACTGTGATTTTTTGTCACACGGCGCCATTAATGTCCAATAACTACCATTGAACTGACATGCGAAGTGATGTTTTGATTGGTGGTTTCTTTGAAATGGTTAGAAAGATTGCTCCATGTGATATAAATCACTGCCACCTTCTTCATTTATTGCAGGATCATGCGAGAAAACAAGTTTTCACATGCATCAACCTAGTTCATATTTGTGTTGTTGCTTGGTCATTCATTTGCATCCGACTGACTGATATTTTGAGTTGAACTATCTATATGCAACCATTAGAGATGGAGTTAGTTTCTCAGAGCATGGCCATTTCTATATCCATCACAAGCATTGTCCAAGAATCATAAATCAATATTCCAACACCTACACCCATCATGGAAAAACATACAAAATATGTTTCACACCCACCGTCGATTGTAGAAGTTGTTTTACAGTCAGACCAACCCGACATATCAAGATGAAATTAGCCTAGTCGTGGAATTTGTCACAAACCAGGAAAAACAACACCTCCACCTGATGTTGATGCAATAGGATCTGGGTCGGCTAGCTTGTTAATGGATTATGTTCCACCAAGGCCCTTAGAAGCACCTAAAGTTACTATTGGAAAAAATTCCAAATATCATTTAGTAATGCCATCTATACCAAAAGGATTTCACATGAAAGCGGACATTATTCCCAACTTGAAGAAGATGGTATTCATCGACCATGACCTTCAAAAGTTCCCTAAACTTGAAATGAAATGATATATGACTATAGTTCATGAGACTTAGGATGGATCTAATCATGTGGTATCGATGGAGTGGTCCATATGATTGCATAAATATGGATTGTTGTCGCTGATGCATATGCCACAATTTGGTCACACGGTAGAAGTTAATGCATGCATGAAACATCTACTTGTGTGTTTTCATAGAGGATGTCTATGGTTTGATAAAAAAATATCAATAGACGTCGAGCTCATGGAATCCATTACAGGACTTCCTCTTGCAGTATTCAATCCAATGCCCTTCTTCAGTAGGAAGGACCAGGATACATCTCTTACTAACATAATGAAGGAGAAGTATGATTTGATCAGTGATAAGAGAGGCTTTGTCATTGCCTCTATAAATGACACTGTCGTTCAGTTCGCTGCTAAGTTCTTATCCAACAAGATTCTAAGAAAGATGTGACCGAACCAGTGCACGGTCGGAACAATTGTTGTGGCATAGAAATGCGTAGTGGGAATCTAGATGAACTGGTCGACATGTTTACTGATCAAGTTACTAGCAGATTTCGCAAATGCACAATATAAAGGTAATCCCTTTAATTATTTGTGGCTGTTGATTTTAATTTCATTTGTCGCATGGGAAGAACTATAAAAATACTATGGGGTAGATGTCCCTGTACCATGCAGAGGAGCAAGATACCAAAATATATGGTTTGATAAGGAGAACCCGCAAGGACAAAAAGACAGAAATATTGAGTTTTATCTACAAGGAGAGGCACTCGGGTATTTTATTAAGAAACAGGCCAAAATAACAGATGAAATTGTTAAAAGGTTTCGAAAAATCATTATATTTTTGGTTTGAGCTCACCGTATATTTTTTTAGCCACGACAAGACCCGCAAAACCAGTAGTTAGCTACGCAGTTTTAGCTATCTGCTGAAGAAATTGACATGGTTGTTCAGGAATGACCTAAAGAATGGAGAATAAATGTCACATAGGATCAAATCTCTACAGAAAGTGATTTGTGACAAGATGACCCATCAACTAAGATGAATGGAAATTAAGGAGGAGATGAACCAGTTGGAGATAGCCCATAAAGCTCTCCCTCCAAAAATAAAAATGAATCTTGTGCGACCATGACAAATACAGAGTTGGGAGATAAAATAAAATAATATGAAAAGTCTGATAAGAATTACAAGAAGAGGAATGTTGATAGATCATCTGGAATTTTCAGTCTTACAAATGATGGTTACAACCTAATTTTAGATCAAATGGATGAATTAGTAAATCAAAGCTGCCAGAAAATGGATGAATGACACACTGAATTGGTACGGAACATTATAGACTTACTGCAAACGCTTTATGCTTAAGTAAAAGAAGTTAGAGTAGCGGTTGACCAAGGACCATATTCGACTATGTCGTAGGAAGAAGCAGTCACGTCTAAAGAGTGACTATCAACATACCATCGACGCCTACAAAAAGAAAAATCCAGGTGAATTTGACAACAATTTACTTAGGGATCACATAATACAATTCCCTTATAAATATATTGGTCATGTAACTATGGTTTTTTACACATTACTAATGTCTCTACTGCATGCTATTCAACAGACTGCAATAGAGGAGACGTAAGCAAGAGAGTGTGAGTTGCTTGGCCAAATTAAGACATCAAAGAAAACCATTATGTTGCTGAAGAATACAGTCAAAGAGACCGAGAAGAAAGCAAAAACCTGGCAGGATGATAGGCAGTAAATTGATGCAGTTGTTACATTAACTTGCAGTAGTTTCCCTGAGGAAGGGATTACACTCGAGATGTTCTCTAAAGCAAATGTTTTCTGACTGGGTGATGTAGCTAAGAACCTTTGTAAACGAGTCATGGAGTTGGAATCTAAAATGACTCATAGTACACCTCTAGAGGTACTGGAAGATAATTCGAAGGAAACAACTGAGGCCACAAAGAAGATTGAGGAGGCAGAGGCACTTTGTGCCAAAGAATTCAAACATGATTCTCACTCATGGGAATCCTTAATAGGTGACACAGAGCTCAAATAGGTTAGAGAGAAGCTGCATACTACTAAAGTGGACTTTCACCAACTAATTAATGAATTGAAGAAGCTTCCAAAAGTTGATAAGATGACCAAATTTGTTGATCTTAATAGATTACAATGACTAGTAGCTAGATTACAAACACAACAATAGAAAGGAATAGATTGTGCCGCACAACTACAGGTGGAAGCGAAAAAGGTACAGATATTACTTAACCTATTCATGAGAAGGTGTGACAATATTTGGGTTCGACATGAATGAAAAAATCATAACATATCAGTTTCTAACTTGCGGATCAATTGAAGAAAGTACATGAATAGGTGCGACAAGAAACAAAACAGGTTGTGAAAATCTTTCAGGATTTTTAGAGAAAAGTCGCACTTACTGAAATTTCAGACTAATGTGGCTCGAGATGAGCCACAGGTGAGTGTTGGGGGCCTATTGGCCCTAGTAATAGTTAGACATAACTTTTCTTGGAAATATGGAGATTCCAGTTGCAAGATGAGAAAAATCCACAACAAAAGAAGTTGTGACAAAAAGGGATAATAGCAAGTCAAAATCAGGAGTTAGACTTATTTTTGGTAAAGAGTTATTTAAACTAATAGTGTGTTTTTGATAAATCATGATTGTAAATTGGGCCGATTATGCCTATTTTTAGATGTAAGTGGGTGTATTAAATTAGTAAAAAAACTTGTAAACTAATAGTTGAGAGTCAGTCGATGGTTGAATCAAGAAGTGAAAAAACTTATAAAGGGTCGATCCAAGCTGTGTGCAGATGATGACATAATAAGTCTCAAATGATGTATATACTAAGAAATATGTATACCTAAACAAAGATAGAGAAGAGAGAGGGACCAAAACCAGAGATAATGAGACGAGAAATAATTCATTGATTGTAAATACTATCTAAAGAATAGTCTACAAGCTGTGTGCACAGACCAAAGGTGCTAAGACATTTCTCATTCCATATGAAGAGCACCTTTGTGGTTTTTCCCATATGATTTTCCATGTTAAACCTTGTGTCTCTATGTCTTTGATATCTGTGTTTATGTCGAATGCATATCTGTTGTGAATGAGGTTATCTGAACGTGTCAAGTCGATCTATTATGAATGAAATTATCTATATATGTCACACGTATAATGATAAGATTGTATGGAATATTAATTAATGTGTGTTGATGTTTTATATTACATATTTCTATATATTTCGATGGATGAATAGGTTATAATCTTGAATGAATGTATGAATACAAAAATCTAGTCCCTGGTTTCGATCGAGTGACCTGATAATGTTGTAATAAGGAAACCGACCTCATAACTATATAAAACTGGTTTTGGAAGCTCCCAATAGACATCTCGGGTTAGAGTTCATCTACATCACAGGTGTTGTCAACGTATTTCTCCTCTATCGAGCCGATATCTTGGGTTTTTTATGGACAAGGGATCTGAAAATGTGTATCAAAAGAAAACTGAATTCTACAATTACCTTGTTTTTGAGTTGTGACTTTGCAATATGCGACTATTGCAGTTTCCCTGATTTGTGTCTTATCCTTTTATTATTTGCATCACAACAGTCAGTGATCTATGACAATGTTTGCTTCAATACTTCATTGTTTTTCAATCTTTGAATATTTTGGATTCTGCAACACTTTGTCATTTCTGCCGCATTATGCAATTTGTGCAATTTACTATGTATATTTTTCCTGCGTCCTGATATAGGGTATCCTTCTATTTTGTACACTTCATGTTTTCATCTTATTCGTTTTCACGCAATCTAGTTCTGTTGTATAAATCTCTTCTGCAATTAATGGTCTATTGATACCTAAGAATTTCAAGCTTTCCCAGTCAAAATATCATGACTTCTATAATCTTCAAGTCACAATCTTACCATAATGCTTCCATCTATTGCTTATTTATATTATTTCTGGTTCAAGAGATGTGTCTATAAGTTGGAGTTCCTTTTACTCAATGATGCTCCAACTTTCTTGCTTCTTCGTTAAGCTAACAATCATGTTTTATACTACGTCAACATGCATCCTTTGATAATTCAAATTTGTGGGATTTTCGCATATATGTCTCGTTCCTAGGTGGGATTTACACACTTTTTCAACTTCCACATTTCTTCTCTATCTATTTATTCAAACCGGATTTGTGCATGGACATCCTTTTCCTGATGGATACATCTAATTTTATTATAACTTTCCTCAAGTTATCCATCTCATATGTTTGACATCAGTCTCGTCTTCTTTCTTCATTAAACTTGATAGTGTATCTTCTAACATAAAACTTCATCAGACTTGTTGATTTTTCCTTTGACATCGATGACAACACAAAGGTTCAATACTGGCCCTTAAAAATTTCTTTTATATGTACCAACCCTTCCGAGGAGCGATTTCAATAATGGAACTCCAATTCAATTAATTTTTGTTAGATAATTTTGTAGTGATTTAATTGTATAGTAAAAAAATTGTTGGGCAACTATTTGATTAATATTAATAATGAAATTTTATAATATTTACCATAAAAGTTATTATTTTGTAAATATTGATTTGTTAACATTTTTCATGTTCAAATTTAGATGAAAATATGGAGTATTTTGATCTAAACATAAAGCACAATTAATAAATGAATTTCATGTTCAGCTTTAGATGAAAATATGGAGTATTTGATTGCACCAGTTTTAGAGCATCTATATCTCAAATAAATTCCAAAACTGTCTTTATCAAATACTTGAAGAAATAAAATTAATGAGAAAAGGTATAGGAAAAACTAACAGAAAATTATCACAATACCAGATGCACATAGACACATGAATCCTTGAAAAACTTCATCTCCATTCATACTGAAATTTGGATTAATTTAAAAATACAATCAACAGTATTCTCTCAAAATCACTCGAACCAACCCCTAGATCATTTTTTTTCACTAGTATATATGAAAAATATTACATAATATTATGGAGGACTCGAAATCCTCAAAGCATTCCAAAATAAGAAATAGTTACAAAATATATGAGCAAAACAATCTAGTTCCTACAAATTAAGGTTTCTATCCTGGAGCATCCAGTACACTTTTTACAAAAAAAGATTCTTGTGTTTTATCAAGATTTTAATGCTCTTCATGTATTCCATCTCAAGTGTAGAGGTGGCATCACCAATTGTAGTATAGAATCTTTTGGAAGTTAAAATCCTACAGATTTTGCAGCGAATAGGAACACTGTGAAAAGTGTTTCTCTGACGATTTTGCTGCGAGCTGGTTTTCGCTACGGATGACTTTCATGAGCCATTTTTCATTCAAAATTGATTCTGGAAATGGTGGTCTTGATCATATAAAAATTTATGCAGCTCCTGAGAGATCTGTACCTTTCAATTTCAAAGCATTCATTTTCTTTTTACCATTACAAAACAAAAACCTGTCAAATTCGCAGTTACCCTGTAGTATCATGCTTTTTCTCCATAATTTGATGAAATCAAGATGATGCTCATGCCATGAAGGTATTTGACAATTGTAACAACTCCACTCCATCTAAATATTTCTAGAAAACAATATCTATATATTTCACAACGAATTGAAGACGTTGCAAAATGTGTTTCCAAGAGAATTCACAACGAATTAGGGACACTACGAAATCTTTTCTTTGAACTTTTTCTTGTTTTCTTTGATGATATAATCTCAAAATTAAATAATTTACCACCTAAGACCTTCTTTAGATACATGATGAAATCCACAACTGATCTTTATCATCACAAACTATTAGAAACCCCAATTACATTCTTTGAAAATATTTCAAAACACAAAATAAAAGGTTTGGCCTCTTGGTCATGAAAATTAGTCTGCCAACATATTTTTGAAAACAAACATAGCTCATCATTCCTTCATTACATCAAGTCTCCAAAACTTGCTTCATACAGGAAAAAATTCTTCAAGAAAATTTAATAGATACATTCCTCAAGAAAAAATTAAGATGGTTTGGAATCGTTTTACCTTGAAGTGCTTGAAATTGTTGCTCGACAAGGATCTTCAAATTCCTTTTTGATACTTTTCTTTTCACCCATTCCAATTCTTCTTTCAAGGCTCTATTCTCTTCTTGCAAAGTTGTTTTTGGTGTTTTAATATTAAATAGTTGTTTTCTAGTGATTAACCATCTTCTGACAGTTTTCTTGGCATTCTTAATCTTACCCTCAATCTCGTTCATCTCACTTGCTAGATTATTTGCATGTTCCTGATGAGCTTCCTTATTCTCCTTTTTTCCTCCTTTAGCTCAACTATCATCAATTGTGATTTCTTAATATAAATCTTGAGACCCTTATTCACATCATTGTCTTCTAGTAATTGTTATTGGGCTGGTACTTGTTGCTCCACTGGAACCTCTTCTTCTGCATCATCTATGGCCAGAGCTCTTATTTTTGTTGATATGGTGAGGGGTATCCTTGGTGTAGGGGATTCTTCATCTTCAGGAATAAATACTATATTATGTTTACCTTTTGTTTCTTCTTAGTACTATTAGGGGTTTTATCTATATCTTGGGATTATATTTTTTCCTTTCCCTTACTCTCTTTTGATGTGCCTGCTCTTGTATGTGTGTCTTTTTGAACATGGGAAGGTGTCTTGTTTTTCGCATGAGTACTACCTACAACTTGAACACTAAAACCTGTTCATAGTAGAAAATCTTCCCATTCCTAATCCTTCTTTTTTAACTCTTCTAAAACCAACAACTTTATCAAACCAAAATGGAACATTGAATCTCAAAGTTTTGTTTTTTCCCCTGGACCTTATCTGCCATTTTGCCTAGACTTATATGAATATAAAAGGGTAGATTCGTCGTTTTCTTACCTATTAAATGCATCATTATCCTAATGTGATAATGGTAAACCATTTTAAATCTCACTTCACAAGTGAAATACTTCTGTATAATATTTAGAAGTTGATGAAATTGATCATGGATGTGTGCCTTTGGAACTCCAGCAGACATGGTTTCATCCTTGAACTAAGGCTTAGGAAATTGACTACATAAGACAGGTTTAATACACATGGCCTTGAAACACTTTTCACCATCCCTAGTTATCCCTGTAGTGACTGTAAATGTTCTCTCTGAGATAGAAAAAACTCCAATGACTCGACCTTTGTTTGCAAACCATCATAGTTCAAGGAAAATTGATTTGAGACCTTCATATGTCCTCCTTGTAACTTCTTGGAAAACCCTAAGCAACCAGTATTTTGAAACATCTCAACCACATATGGATCTAATTCTATCAGAATCATATCCTAGGGATCATACCTAACCAGCTCTCCTCCTTTACTATATTTCTTCTTTTTCTCTCTGACCATCATGGAAAAATCAGACTCTACCAACAAGAAAACATTGTATGTGGATTTCGTAGTGAATTTGAGATTTCACAACGAATATAAATTTTTCAATGATAGGCAAGATAAAGTGTGGGTAATTTTTTGCATAAGAAAGGAGGAGGTTGACAGTAACAAAGAAAATCCAATAGCTAGGGTATTCACAATAATGAAGGTGTTTCACAACAAAAGGAAAAATATCACAGCGACTGTTTTGCAACGAACTAGAAAAACTTTGGCAATGTGTGAGAAACTTCCTACAATAAATAATGAAAATCCACAATAAAACATAAATAACAGAGCACATAAGGAATTTTATTGATTGCAGGCCACTTCAAGGGGGAAACCTCATTTGAGCAAGCTCAATACAAATAGTTCTTGGATACCTTCATTGACCTCAACACTTACTTATATACTAAGTCTAATCTAAAAAACTATTACTCCCCATGAATGTGGGATAATAAAATATAATCACGGTACGAATTACAAATCATATGCATCCAACAAAATATACTTAAAAAGTAAAGAGAAGGATTGACATGGGTTCCTAACATCCCCTCCCTTTTAGAAAAGCTTTGTTCGCAAAGCTTTAGAGGTGGAAATTGTTGTTGAATATGAAGGAGTGGTTCCCATGTAGCATTCTTTGGTTTCATTTTATGCCACTGAATTAATGCCTCTATGATGGATCAAGAGTGAATCTGACGAGTGTGCTTATTGAGTATGGTCTCATCTTGAAAATGATGGATCCTTCATTATACAGTTTTGGTAAAACAGTTTGTGCTATGATGTTGGTGCCAATAACTTTCTTGAGACAAGAGACATGAAATATTGGGTGAACATGAGAATAAGGAGGAAGTTCCAATTTATAAGAAACAAACCCAATCTTCTGAAGAACCTTATATGACCCATAGAAATTTGGAACCAGTTTATGATTCCCTTTTATTTTCATGAAGGATTTCTTGTAAGGATGTAGACGAAGAAAAACCATATCACTGACTTGAAAAGTGCGCTCAAAACGGTGTTGATTGGTTTGTTCTTTCATTCGGTTTCTTCCCATGTGAAGATTGTCCTGCAAAATTTGAATCCTTCTGATTGTGGTTTCAAAGAACCATGTCAACTGCTTGTACTGGTGAACTTCTTGGAGTGTATGGATGGAGCACTTGCGGTGCTTGACCATAGATTGCTTCATATGGAGTCTTTTTAGATGCAATGTGTTAGGAGGTATTGTACCATCATATGAGAGAGGGAGCCACTTTTCCCGTTGATGTTGTTGTTCAGATGTGAAGAAACAAAGATAAGTTTCCAAACATTTGTTGATAACTTCAGTCTGACCATCTGTTAATGGGGGATTCCCTGAACTCCTCTTCAATTTGATGCTAGTGTGGTGAAATAGTTCTGCCAAAAAAGGAATTGTAAAATTTGCATCATGGAAGATCTGGTCCATGAAAATTTGCGCGGATGAGGAGGCGATACATCAATGGCAAAGGGAACAAAAATGATTATATTTGGGGAGGAAATCAGCCACAACTAAGATCACTGTCTTCCCTCCATATTTAGGGATCCCTTCCATAAAATTAATCAAAATATATGTCCATATATGTGTAGGGATGGGCTCGATGTTGGAAGGGATGCTTCAAGGAAGGAGTGGAATACAATGGTCATCGGGTCTAGAAGGTGGAAATCCCATTGTTTCAGCAAAGACACATGCATATTGATCCGAAATTCGTTGTAGAGCCAAGGGAGTAGTGGAGATCGTTGATGGTTGCATCTGAATGGAATCGAGCTGAGATATGACACCATGTGAATTATTATTAAGGGGATTTTCCATGCTATGTGAGCTAATGATGTTGAGAGACCCTGGTTGTAAGCTTTTCAATGTGTTTTTTTTCCCATTGACTGAAAACTGCATCCGAAGTTCGGCAAAATCCCATAAGATGTGTCCAAGTGTGTGTAACCATTGAGCACCCAAAACCACATCACATCCGCCTAAGGGAAATGCAAACATATCGGAGAACAATTTATAATATCCAATTGAGATATGCACATTGTGACACTTCCCTTTGCAAGGTAAGGTTCCCCCATTTCCAATCATGACTTTAAGGCTGGAGCAAGGATGGACAAAACAATCAACCTGTTTGGCAATATGAGGGTCAATGAAATTATGAGTGCTACTAGAATCAATGAGTATTGTAAGAGGGATCTTCTTGAATAAACCCTTGACCCGCATGGTTTGTGGGGTGATGACTCCGGCTAATGTATGGAGATATATCTGTGGGCATTCATCTTGAGAAGGAGGGTCAATAGGCGGTTGTTGAAGGTCGACCTGATCATCTACTGGATCCTAAGCATTGTCACAAATTTCAAGTGCATGCAGAGAAGCCACATCCAAGAGATATATATTTTTATCAACACATCGATGTCCCAGAGTAAATTTATCATCACAATTATAACAAATCCCCTTTTCTCTACGTGGCCACATCTCAACTTCATACAAATGCTTGATAAGAGCAGTTCTAGGAGCTGGCGTGGTTGGAGGTATTTCAGAAACCATATTTATGAATGGAACAAAAGTGGATTGGGAGCATTGTTGAGCTATAATATTGTCCTTTGCCAACTTAGCCAACCCTCGGGCTTCCATCATTGTGCTGGGGCAAAAACATTTAACCTCAGATCGGATTGCATCCTTCAGACCACTGATAAAACAACTCATGTAGAATGCATCAGAAAATCCTTTTATGTGATTGGCCAATTTATCAAATTCTATCTGATACTCTCTCATAGTGCTAGTTTGGAAAAGTTTAGTGAGTTCTCCTGTGAAGTCATCAAAATCACTAGGGCCAAATTGTTTCAAAATGAGTTGGAAAAAATCTGTCCATTGTGGCTCTTAATGATCCTTGATGTACCAATGAAACCATTGAAG
This sequence comes from Pseudotsuga menziesii, assembly GCA_001517045.1. Classification (NCBI taxonomy): domain Eukaryota; kingdom Viridiplantae; phylum Streptophyta; class Pinopsida; order Pinales; family Pinaceae; genus Pseudotsuga; species Pseudotsuga menziesii. The sequence continues at coordinate 267,051 of LPNX010202890.1, forward strand.
GGATTCATGTTCCAAATGAAAGGATGCAAGTGGGAATTTGGTGACATCAAAAGTGTTATGCAGACTGAAATATTATTCTCCCCTGTATATCCATTCGGTTGGATCATCACCATTGAATCAAGGGAATTCAAGCTTCAGCCCACGAAAATTGTTGGAAGAAGAGAACCTAGTGTCTGCAAAAGGCTCTGGCAATTAACGTCTATTGTTCATGGTTTAAGTTGAAGATGAAGGCCAATCATTTTTTTATCCAGATCTTGGAGTTTGTTCTTGAGGGAGGCAAGTTCATCTTCCATTTGTTTGTTTTCTTCATCACAAGGGATAACCATGATTATTTTAGGTGGAATCGATCTATGACGTCTCTAGACAGATGAAATATTATATTTATCAATTGAAAATAGATATGGACCCCAGGTATGTTTGGATTCCTAAAGGTTCAGGGGATTCACTCAACCATGAATGTTGTCTAACGACTTGCGTATTGGGGCAGTACCCCTCACTCCATGGATCAGGTAAAACTAATAACCACTTTACCACAAACAAAATCCCGTGGTTTACCTCACGGGTGGGAACTAGTCAATTAGGTAGGGCTCATTACCCTTTTCGATGGTAGGTCCTCTCAATGTCTAGGTACTTCGGGGTTCCTTTGGTACTCCTCACAATGAGTTGTAGGGCTATGCCCAGGTACTTCACATGGTTAAGCGGATAGGGTTTATTCCCTTATTCGAACTTGCAATTGAAATGAACAATACAGATGCAAAGAAGAAGAACTAATGCAATCATCACAGCACCATAAATCCATTGCTAAAAAAACAAAATTGGCAGAAATTCCACCCAGTGAGACAAAAAAACTCATAAATAGAGCTAGGGTTTTGAGACAAAAAAAATCAAATGAGCATAACTCGGTCAATATTGCTCAGAATCTCTATTATAACTTGTTTCTGGAACTGGAAAATCCCCTCTGCATCGACATTTGCACTCGAAACAGAATTATGGGCACCTCATCAAAATATTTACGCTCTACAATTTTTGTGGTTGTCACTAAAATTCTAAAAAAATAACTGATTTTAAATCAGGGATATCTCCACTTTTTGAACTCCAAATGAGATTATTGTTTTTTTGAAACTGCCTCTATTTTTGCTGCCCAAATTTTTCCTATTTTTTTGCCAAAAAGAAGAAAAATAAATTCTCACTTGTGCCAAGGAAAGTGCTCTAATACCAATAGTGATAAACCTCCTACAATAAATAATGAAAATGCACAATAAAATAGAAATAACAGAACAAAGAAAGAATTTGATTGATCGCAGGCCACTTCGAGGGGGCAACCTCCTTTGAGCAAGCTCAATACAAATAACCCTTAGATACATTCATTGAGTTCAACACTTACTTATATACTAAGTCTAATCTAAACAACTATTACTCCCTATGAATGTGGGATAATACAATATAATCACGAGATGACTTACAAAGCATATGTGTCCAACAACAATATACTTAACAAATTAAAGAGAAGGGTTGACATGGGTTCCTAACACAACATGGATATTTGTTGCATTTGAGGAAATAAGCAAAGGAAAAATTGCAGAATAGATTGAAGAGAATTATCAGTAACAAGGAAAACCATAGAGACTCTGAGATTTTTTTAGCATTCAAGAAATTTGCAGCAAAAAGAAAATTATGCAATGAACTAGAGGTTTCACAGCGAATTTGTTTTGCAGTAGGATCTTAATTCATGAGTTTAGAAAAATGATTGTGGATTACGAGCCTTTTTAAAAGACAACCACCGACCTAAAAGCAATCATGACCAAGACCGACTTTTGAATAATCCAAAGTAATCATAATTCATTTGGAATGACAAGACTTGTCATTGCGAATTGTCAAGGGAATTTGCAACGAACCTCTAAACATAACTACTAATCATGATTACACCTCAAAACTGACTTAACTAATCAAATAAACTTTTTTAACGGTGAATTTGCGTATGAAATACAAGGTTTAAGAAATCATATTGTCAATTTCCCCTAAGTTGGGAAATATCCTAACTTTTTGTAGGTTTTGATTTACCTAGTCATCATGATCTATTATGACCCTTGGGAAATTAAAAAAAAATGATTAAATCTTGACATATGATAAAGACTCATGAGTAACCATAACTTACCCCTCATAAGCATTTTTGTCATGGAATCTCTAGTACCAAGAACAAATACTAACATAAGATCAATACTAAAACGCAACACTAAAATAACTTTTATGACCAAAATTTGAAGTATAACCACACCAAGACCCTAACTAGACACATGGCTTAACTTTAGACTTTACATGATCATAAACTCTATGACTAACAGAGCCCTTTAATCCCAAAATTTTAAAGACTATTGCAAACTTGTGATCCATCGTGCATTACTATGCACTAACATGGTGTTTGCCATAACCTTATGCCAAAACTTTTAATGTAATCCCATGAGTTAAATATTACCAAACATTTCCATGATTTGTATGTTTTTTATTCAACGGTTGTTAAGTGCATAGGTGTTATAAAGTATTCGCTTGTTAGTTTGTCTCAACTCCCAATGAAGAGCATCTTGATGGATGTAGTTGTAGTTGACATTCCTCCTAAATATGGAATGTTATTATCTCGATCATGCACTGCCAAAATTAGAGGAACTTTATAGATGGACTATTCCAATGCTACAGTACCAATATTTGTTAGAGAGACAAAGCGGTTGTATAGGGAAACACAAGTAGCATATTTGGTAAGAGAACATCAGAATCTTGTTGACTATGGTTGCCATTGATGTCAAAATATTTCATTAACGATAAAGGAAATGTCAGGACATGTATGATGATACGTCATGTGTGATGAGGTTTCAAATTCATATGATGATGTTCTAGTGGTCTCATGATGCTTAGTATGGTTTCCATTGATGTCAAAGGATTCCATTAATGACAAAGGAAATGACTTGACATGTATGATGATGTGACAAGTGTGATGAGGTTGCAAATTCATATGATGATGTTCTAGTGCTCCCATGAAGTCAGTTTTACAATTTGACACCATTATGTAAAAATATGAAAACTTTTTAAAACTCTGAAAGTTGACTAAGTATAGGAAAAATCAGAGTTCATTAATGACAACAGAATAACAAAGGAAGTGATGACATGGCATGTGGCATTTGTGATGAGATTTCAAAGTCATATTATAGTGTTCTAGTCCTCTCATGAAGTCATTGTTACAATTTGACACCATTTTGTAAAAGTATGGCAACTTGTTGAAATTCTTGTTTAAACTCTGAAAATTTGACTAAGTATAAATTCTTCTTAATCATCCTAAGGGGGCTCTGTAAAATACATGTCATATTTTGTATTTGATGAATTAAATGATTATCTGGATATATACATCTATATTGTTGTATTTTTTATATAACCATATTATTGGTTTGTCAAGACAGTCTCTAAAGGTGAAGTTATTAGTCTGCCAAAAATGCTTTCTGGCATGATTTGCATTATTTTAGTTCTGGTAAATATGCCTAAGTGGTCTCAGTAAAATGGCTGCCATATTTTGTAGGTTACTGATAAAAATTATATGAGAGAAATAGGTTTTATATTATTGATGTGTGCATTTTACCATGGTCTTAGTTCCCCTAAAAATTGCTTGAATAAAAAGTTACAGATCTTCCAAAATGAGGTTTCAAACTGTTTTGGGAAATTTGCTTAAAATTGACGAAGTATTGAAAAAATTGGTCTAAGTTACCCTACTAAAATTCCCAACATATTTTGTAGGAAATTTATAAAAATAATCTGAGAACATCAAGATGTAGCTTGTTTATGTGTGCATCTAACCATGGTCTTATTTCTCCTAAAAGGTGCTTGAAGATAAAGTTATAGGTCTCCCAAAACAGGGTTTCGAATTGTTTTGCACCAGTTCATGAAAATACATGTGTCCATAATGAAGAGATGCATTGGTGAAGAGGTTCAAATGAAGGGACATGATGATTAAAAGACATAATGGTTCAAATACATGATGAAAGAAGTATTTAAACAGAAGTTCAAAGTGGAAGAAATAGGTCTCAGCAATCCAGATCAATGTAACAACAAGAGAAGACGCAGAGCAATGAAGTGAAAAATAATAAGTAATAGAATTGAAGAAAAATATCAAATTAGGGTGGTAGGGTGGTGCAAGGGCAAGTTGCAATCTTCCAAGGGGGTTGTAGCCTCCTTCCAGTAGTGGCTGGAAAACAAGGTGTTGTGGCATCCTTTTCTGTTGGAGCAGGCAGAAACCAAGGTGGTGTAGCTGAAAAACTTGGGGATTGGTGCCTCCAGCAAGTTGTAGCTTGCAAAAACAATTGTAAATATAATTTTGTAGTTAGAGAAAGTGATTGTGGTCCTCCCAATTGGGATTCCACGATAAATGTTGTGTTTTTTGTATCTTGTTGATTTTGTGTTTTAATGAATAAGTTAAAAGTGGTTTTAAATTGTTAAAAGCTCTCAATACCAATTCATCCCCACCCCCTCTCAATATTTTCCAATATTCCAACAATTGGAATCAGAGAGAGGTTCTTCACTACAGTCTAAACCACTGGAAGGAAGATCCTATTAAAAACCACTATGGAGCATCAAGAAGGGTTAGTTGTTAACATAAATCCATTATTTATAGGAAATAACTATGCATTTGGAGTGTAAGAATGAGATTCCATCTAATGTCTCTTGGATGCAAAAATTGGACTTGTGTTGAAAAAAGGTATAAAATACCAGAAAACGTACCTACAGATAGAGATGGACTAGATGAATATGATTCCAATACAAAAGATTTGAATGCAATTTTGAAAGTATTGTCATATTCAGTGTTTGTTAAAGTTATGCAATGTAAGACAACCAAACATGCTTGGGAAAAATTAAAAATTGCTTATGAAGGGGCTTCCAAAGTCAAAAAAATCTAAACTTCAAACATACAAAGGGCAGTTCAAAATTATAAAGATGAAAGAAGAAGAAAATATTGCAGAATATCTTCTAAGAGTAGATAAAATTTTCAAATCTATTAAAGGTCTGGGAGGAGAAATAGGTAGTTGAAAAAGTACTAAGAACCCTACCAATAAAATATAACCCAAAAGTATCTATTGTACAAGATTGGAGATGATATTGAAGTTTTGACAATGGATGAGCTACATGGGATCTTCATTTCCTATGAGATGGGAACAAAATAGAATCGACCATCAATAAAATAGGAAACATTTAAAGCTACAAAATAGACAAAGAAATATGAAGCTTTACCCAAGAACCAATCAGAGAAGTCGGATGATGAAGAAGCTATTTTCATCAAGAAACTTGAGAAAGGTACTGGAAAGTACAAAGGAAAACTACCACTAAAGTGCTTTAACTGTGGAAGAATTGAACATTTTTCTAGAAAGTGTCCTTCCCAAAACAAGAATATAGTGATGATGAAGAACCTTGCAGTCACAAGAATATCAAAAGAGTAAAACTATATACAAGAAGAAATTTAATAAAAAGAAGAAAAATGTGTATTCCATGGAAGACAGTGAAGATGAAGAGATAAGTGAAAATGAATAAATTCTATTTTATGGGAATATAAACTCAAACTTCAGATGATGAATCAAATGTAGAAGGAGAGGTGGACCTAGAGGCTGAACTCATAAGTGCTCTTGAGGAAATTGAAAAATGTAGAAAAAGGAACAAATATTTGAAAGAACAATTATCAAAATACAAATAAGAGCAGAAATCAAAAGAAGAGGAAGTCAATACCCTCAAAGAAGACCTACACAATTCAAGACAAGAGGAGATGGTTAGCATGAAAGAGGCTGAGATATTAAAACAATAAGTTGATAACTTCAAGGCAGAAGTAAAGAGACTAAAATATCAACAGACTATTAATGAGAAGTTCAGAGAAAGCACTAAAACAAAAGACTCTAAAAGACTTGAGGCAAAAATTATTCAACTTAAAAAGAAGGATGATGAAGAATCTATTAAGTCAAAGATTGAGAACAGATTGAAGATTCTAAATGACATCCTAAGTGTCTAAATACCATCAAGTGACAAATATGGATTAGGATATAACAAGAATAGTTATGTTGTTGCAATTATGGATCCAATTGGAAAGAAGGATAGTCATAAATTTGCTCCCTCCTCTCTTAATAAAGATAGAACTAATATGATTCCTAGAAGACCAATGAGAAGCCGGTATAAGTAGATCTTTATCATTCAAGGCTACTCTTGTAATAATTTTGTACATATGGATAGAGAATGTAAGCTGATAAGTCCTACAGAAAAGAAGGATATAGTAGAGGTTTAAAAACAAAGGAAGAGATGGAAAAAGAAGGAATTTGTGAAGCAAAAAGATCAAAGATTCCCCAAATATAAAAGAACATTCTATGGATATTTTCATTGTTGTTAGAAGTTTGGTGACAAGGTTACTAATTGCAGAATCAAGAGAAAAGATCAAGGTTTGAAAAGACAAAGAAATAGAAGATATGTGAGCAGGGTACCCCATGGAAATATGTGGAGAAGAACGTTATATTACAAATATTTAGAGGAAACAAAGATTCCAAGTATCAATGAAGTTTCCAAAGATGATAGTGTTGTAGATAAGAATGACGTCCATTATGATGAAAAACAAGATGAAGATGTAAAAGAATACACTGATGGAGATGATGATGAAGAATATAATGATGATGGTGGAACTGAAAAAGAATGTCTTTTTTAAAATCTCTCATGGTGTAGAAGATAAACCTGCAATTAGCATTAGAAGGGATCATATACTTGGGGGGAGTTTTAATAAAAGAAGGAAACTATTGTTTAATGAACAAGCCTTACTATCAGTGGTGGAACCTAATATCTTTGCAGAAGACAACAAATATGATGATTGGATCAAGGCCATGAATGAAGAGTTAGATCAAATTGAGAAGAATCAAACTTGGGAACTTTTCCCAAGACCTAAAAGCAAGAATATTGTAGGGACAAAATGGGTTTTCAAAAACAAGTCCAATGAAGATGGTAAAGTGATAATAAACAAAGAAATACTAGTGTGTAATGGATATGCTCAAGTGGAAGGTGCTGACCTTGAAGAAACCTTTTCCCCTATAACAAGACTTGAAGCAATCAGAATGATTTTGGCATATTCATGTTATATAAACTTCAAAGTATATCAAATGGATGTCAAGTATGCATTTTTGAATGGGATGCTAGAAGAGGAAGTCTATATTGAACATCTTGAAGGTTTCCTCTTGTCAGAAAAGGAGGACTATGTTTGAAAACTGAAGAAGGAACTCTATGGTCTCAAACAAGCCCCAATGGCATGGTTTTCAATACCAGATAGATACTTGAAGTAACGAGGATATAAAAGAGGGGTCATTGATAGTAATCTCTACTTAAATTTTGAAGATAAGAATATGATCATTGTTATTATTTATGTGTATGATATTATATTTGGAAGCGATATACAAATGCTAAGTGAAAAGTTTTCCTCTAAAATGAAGAAGGATTTTGAAATGTCAATGTTGGATGAATTAACATTCTTCTTAGGATTACAAGTTTCTCAATCAGACAAAGGGATCTTCATCACTCAAACCAAGTACATTAAAGACATGCTTAAGAAGTTTAAGTTGGAATATTCTAAGCCTATTAGTACACCTATGGTCATTGGTTGTAAGTTAAGTAAGGATGATGAGTGATTGGAAGTAGATCATACCATGTATAGATATATGATAAGAATCCTTCTATATGTGACAACAACAATACTGGATGTGATGCAAGCTGTAGGATTGGTTGCTAGATTCCAACCAGCTCCCAAAGAAACACATGTGGTAGCAATGAAAAGAATTTTCAGATATTTGAAAGGTATTACGGAGTATGGTTTATGGAACCCAAGAGGTCAATACTTCACTTTAAAAGCATTCATTGATGCAGATTGGGCAGGAAGTGTTGATGATCGAAAGAGCATCAGTGGAGCAGCATTCTACTCGGGAGACTATTTGGTATCATGGCTAGGTAAGAAACAATCCTCAACTGCACTATCTACAGCAGAAGTTGAATACATTGTTGCTACATCATGTTGAACTCAAGTCATTTGTATGAAACATACATTGGAAGACTTGCTTGTAAAGTATGAGCATCCAATAGTGATAAATTGTGACAATACTAGTGCCATAAACATATAAAAAAACTTGTTATGCACTCCAAGACAAAGAACATCACTATAAAATATCACTTTTGAGGGATCAAGTATCACAAAAGGTGGTGCAACTGGTGTCACATACCCCAATTTTGTAAAATTATGTAATTTGTTTAATTATATTTCTGAGACATTATGTTAAACTTAATCCTAAGTAGGGATTGATGACTCAGCAGAGTCAACAATTATGGAGTGTAATTCAGAATATTTTATTAATAATAAATAAATTATGGAGACAACAGCATGGGAGAGCTGTTAAAAGAGGTTACTGGTCAAACTGGTGGATGGAACTAGGTGGAAAGGCAAAAGACAAGTGGCAGCATCCTCAAACACTTCCTAAGTTGCAGGTGGCAACTTCCCTATATTTGGGGTCATGATTCCCCAAGAAAGTGGAATCAGAGCAGGTGGCTCATTAAATGACAGTTAACCCAACTAAGACCTAGGCAATCTTTTAAAAGTACTCAATGAAGAGAGCTAAGGTTGCTCAGATTTTATTCCAGAGAGAATTCATTCAGGTGAATGTTATTCAGGAATTTCATTGAGGAAAGAGGGAAAACAGTAAGGAAGTGTTTTGAGTGGATTGCTGCAGTAACTTGATTTTTATTACAGCTATTTGGGCTGAGAGAACTGACTGATAGTTCTGAGTTAATACTGAGTTGAAGACTGGTATCTGATTTGCTGCACCTAGTTCCAGCCAGGGAGACCAGAGCAAGCTCGGGGGTCCTGAGAAGTCACTGTCTGAGCGCTCTCCAGGAGTTGTTAGGGAGGAACGGCCTCCCATTGCTGTTGTTGTCCACAGCTTAAACAGGTTCTATCATTCAATTCTTTATGTTTTCTGAGTATAAATGGGTGCATGTTATGTTTTCTATATGTCTGAGTAGTCAGTTAAATTCAGTAAAGTTAGTATCTCAGAATATCAGTAGTTAAACTTGTTAGTAATTACTGTGTTTTTCCACATCTGGTATCACCAGACCGTACTCCAGCACAGTATCTCAGTGTTAAGAAATAGTATTCTTTGAACTGAGTTTCCTATATTACTTGCAGTTATTACAAGTGTTTTCATAAGTTACAAGTATTTTTCTTACAGTCTTATAAACTATTCCTAGTACTGTACCTTTGTTTCTTTTATAAATATTAGCAGTAAAAATAAAAATAAAATAGACTAAGTATCTCTGCAGTTTAAGTTATGATTGTTATCTGCTAGTTTCAAAAGAAATTAATCTTTTAGAGTTAAAATAAAATAATACTGACAGTAGGATGTATTTACTTATCGGTTAATTATATGTTTGATATCACAGTTAAATGCTATTGGTATTAGTTTGCATCTTAGCTAAGAATGCATTTATTATATCACTGAATATTCTTTTATTTTAGTTAAGTCTAAACATACTTCAAAACTGTTATTTTTATTATCTAATGTGATAGATAATTGTGAATTGTTATAATATTCACAGGAATTTATATAGTTATGTATAGAAAAATATACTTTAAATATTTAATAAGTAATGTACAGAAATATTCAAGCTTTATAACTACATATAGAACCCAAATCAATATTGGGTAAATAACATTAAAATAATATTCATAGTAACATTAAGAAGAAGTAATATTGTATTATATTACCTATAACTTATCAACATTATATACATTATAATAATAATAACATTCAAGTAGTATATTAGTATGCAACTACAAACTTAGTTTATTTAAACTCTGAATGTAAACAAATAAAGTAAATTTATGAACTAGTCCTATACTGTGCATTGTAAAGTAAATTAAAACATTAATAAAAGACAATAGTAATAATTAGTAAGAATACAACAGGTCCTTTTAACTCAAAAGGATTACATTTGTTTTTATAATTTCTAAATAAATAGAAATAAGGTTATAAAACCTGCAAGTAAGAAATTTAATAGCATTTTATTAAACAATAATCTGGAAAGTACTTAAGGTACATAACTTCTTATACTAAAATGAACTATAGTATTATAACACAATCTACAATAACACAAGAAGATAGAAATAACATATACTATGTTGTTATAAGGGTATAAACCCTAGGCACATCTATAATTTAAGAATTTATTACATACAGTAACATCATAAAAGAAATTATTAATAGAAATAAAACACATTATACAGAACTGTAAGTTGCTCGGTAGTCGAGCTTAAAAGATTTAACTTCTTCAGTAAATCTAATTACTTTAATCCTTCACTGTAAACTAGGGTTAAACCTAGTAACAATTTAAGTAATCACAAAAATTATTTAATAAAGAGAAGAATTAGTAATATTCTTCTTACAGCCAGGTTAATAAATAAAACACAGTAAGCCTTTCTTTTATCTAAGTTCTTTTAATACTGTGATAAAGAAGAACGCAAGAGAGGGAAACAGTTTCAAGTTTTCATAATAACTGAGGGTAAAACCCTACCCTTATAAACAACCAAAGGAATAACTGTAACTCTGTTTTATTCATTAACCTGTAGCAGTAACAAAATTATACATGAAGGCATACAGCATGTAAGAGCTTTTGAACACAGTAATGCAAGGCTCATAGCCTGATAAGTTTTAAAAAACCAAACAATAACTGCAAACAGGGTTTCATACTCACGGCCAAAGCCGTAAGGCTCTACATACGAACTAGGGTATAAACCCTGGTGCATAATTAAAAAAACAAACTAAAAACCCTGAAGGTTAAACAGAGCCGAAACGACAAAACCAACACTGTTCTCAAAAGACTCACACAAGATGAACAAGTCGTGGAGAGACCAGGGCTTACCATGGCTGTAAGTGCTGAAACCTTCATGTAACTGCCAGGCCGAGAGAAGTAGCAGGTCCACCTGCTTTGTCATGAAGACAGTCGAGTGTTAGCGTTTATTCAATGCAAAATATATTTAATAACCTGCGAATATTACTATAACGCTTAAGTAAACAATTTAGTAGTTACCTGGTAAGTTTGGCAAACCCTCGCAGTGCTCGACACGGCCAGTTCAAGCAAGGAGCATGCCAATTCACTGGCAACCAGTTTGGAGTTATATCGCTCAATTTCTTCAGCAAATGAAAACCCAGCAAATCGATGAATAAGGGAACCTCATAACAGCAACGTATTATTCATCAACTACCACACAGCCAACAGGGAGTATAAGCCACGCCTTGAGGAAGAGACTTTTACACTCGCTGGAGCAGAAAGAAGTATAACTGTAAACAAATCTAGCCAAGCCAAACAATGGCAGAATTTTACAGAGTTAAGCCACGATTTTGAAACACTCAAACTCCCTTGCAATACAATAGCAGAGCTCACGAAGAGCTGGAGTAACCGGAGGTCAAATGCAGACAGAACAACGATAACCTGGTCAGAAAAGGTTTGCAAAGCGGCGGCCAAAGGCCCGAGAACGAAGGAAGAATGGCAAATCTTAGGGTTTGGTCAATGTTTTATATCGCCAATGCATGGCCCTAGTGTGACCACATCAGTACAAATTTAATCTGCATGGGAGTGGGTCGAGTCTAAAGTTCCATGTTGATCATTGCAAATCATTTGTTTCCAAACCTTTTCTTTGCATGGATATCTCCTATGGTCGATACCCTATGTTTGCACCTGTATTATAAATCATAACGATGGTGTTAATAAGCATATGTAAATACTATGCTTTATCATTTTAAATTATGCAATATAAACCATAGGAATTATGCTATATCGACTTAGCCTATGTATTTTATAACTTGAACAATTTTGGTATTAAAACAATGTTATTACACCTTCCTTGTTTATATAAAAGCTTTGCCATGTATATATTAATAACCATGTCTTATAAGCAATCGACCAAGATTTAGTCTTGGGTTGTTCTAGACTTAATATTTGAAGTCTATTATAAAGGATGTAATAACATGAGTATAATGTTAAATTGTAAACTATTCTTTTAACTCACCACTATAATACTATTGACCCTAGCCTCTAGTGAAGCTAGGTGTAGTTATCTGCAATCTAATACTTAGTACCATTTTGTTATAGATTTGCATAGATGGTATAAAACTTGTCATTACCTTATGTAAGTGATTAAGAAGTGACTTAACCTGTAGGGTTAAAGATTATACTCTACAAAATTTAGAGAAGTTTACTCTAATCCATGTTCACATATTTATACCAATGCAATAACAATCTTTGCTAGTCTTAGATTAGTTATGACATCATTTAGGCTTTTGCTGTCTCCCTTACTTAAAGATTTTCAAGGTATGGAAAGTGCATGTTAAACTAGTCGTTTATATAAATTACTATCACCATCCTTTCTAATAGTGAAGTCTGGAAACTCATAATAGTTTAAATTATGATCTTCTAGAACTAACTCTAAAGGTACATATGGTTTTTATTTCCTTTACTGTTTGATGGAGAAAGGGGTGGTTTCCATCTAAATGCAAATTCTAAAAAGTTAACATAATACTTATACCAAACAGTAAACCTGGTGTTTAAGAATCAAAATATTTCTGAATTGGAACTTAGTATGATGCAGTAACATCAAGTAAATAGGAGTAGGCCTGCTTATGATAATTCAATTATACTTACCATGCTAGATAATAAATGTTATCTACTTCCTTATTTGCATTTCAGAAATTCATAAATGATTCAGTACTCTATAGAAAATATTAAAGAGAGTAATAGGAAAAGCTTTACCTTCAGAGGCTTGATAAACTGGCTTGTATGCGTTTTAATTTTTACTGAATATTATAGTACAGCAAATTGAGAAGTATTACTTTAAAGACTTGTTAGCAGTAACTCGAACATTACCTGTCATCTGTAAGAACAGAAGGAACTTTATGCGTTAGCTTAACGCTAAGTAAGCCCCATCTTTTCACGACAAACCCACCTTGTGTCACAAACAGAAAAGTATTCAGTAACTGAAAAGGAATTATTCTTTAAAGCGAAGTATAAATAAAAGGTCATTCAATTACAGTACTAGAAGCATAAACTAACCAACCAGCTAATGACTGTTCTTAATGCAATAATATGCTATTTAAAAAGTTTTAAATTTTTCGAAAATTTTGGGGTTTGACAACTGGAATATGTTGATACAAGGGAACAGATAGTTGATACCTTCACTAAGACACTACCCAAAGAAGAATTTGAGCTTCTTAGACAAAATTTGGAAGCAATCTCCCTACAATAGATATAGAAAAAAAAAGGATTATGTCAAGGGGGGACATGTGGACAAGGGTAGAATTCAAAAGGTGACCTATGTCATTAACGTCAAAGGGGGTGAAAATTGAAGAGTTTTTGCCATCAATGCCAAAGGGGGGAAATGTTGAGTATGGTTTCCATTGATGTCAAAGGAGTTCATTAATGACAAAGGAAATGACATGACATGTATTATTATGTGACATGTGTGATGAGGTTGCAAAGTCATATGATGATTTTCTAGTGCTCCCATGATGTTGAGTATGATTTCCATTGATGTCAAAGAAGTTCATTAATGACAAAGAAATGGCATGACATGTATGATTATATGGCATGTGTGATGAGGTTGCAAATTCATGATTAGAGTGCTCCCATGAAGTCATTTTTATAATTTGAGACCATGCTATAAAAATATGACAACTTGCTGAAACTCTAAAAATTGACTAAGTATAGGAAAAATTAGAGTTCATTAATGACAAAGGAAGTGATTACATGGCATGTGGAATTTGTTATGAGGTTTCAAAGTCATATGATGGTCTTCTAGTCCTCTCATGAAGTCATTGTTACAATTTGACACCATTATGTAAAAGTATGGCAACTTGTTGAAACTCTGAAAATTTTAAGGATAAATTATTCTTAATATGCATAAGGGGCCTTTGTAAAATACATGACATATTCTATATTTGATGAATTAATTGATTCTTGGGATATAGAAATCTATATTGTTGTCTTGTGCATCTAACCATATGATTGGTTTGTCAAGACAGTCTATGGAGGTGAAGTTATTCGTCTGCCAAAAGTGCTTTCTGGCATGATTTGTATTGTTCCAGTTCTGGTAAATATGCCTAAGCGGCGTCAGTAAAATTCCCTCCGTATTTTGTAGGATACTGATAAAAATTATATGAGACCATCAAGGTTTATCTTGTTGATATGTTAATTTGACCATGGTCTTATTGTTTGTGGTTTTACTTGTGGTTTGTGGTTTTCCCAATTGGGTTTCCACGATAAATGTTGTGTTATGTGTATCTTGTTCATTATGTGTTTTAATGAATAAGTTAACAGTGGTTTTAAATTGTTAAAAGTTATCAATATTGATTCACCCCCACCCCCACCTCTCAGTATTGTCCAATATTCCAACAAATCCTTCCAATCACCCTCTATATGATGTTCAAGAGAGTATTGATTCATGTGTTTTAAATTGTGATGATCAAATATCAGCTTTAGTACAAGTTGAAAAAGAGGTACAAAAACATTCATTTGCATAAAATGATGATAAACTTTGGAGGATGTATTTTGATGCTGCCTCATCCAAACAAGGCTTAGGAGCAGGTATTATGTTAATTTCCCTTATATATGAAGTATTCACTCTCATGTATAAGCTTGAATTTGAAGCCACAATAACATAGTTGAATATGAGTCACTAGTCTTAGGGTTGAGGGTAGCGAAAGATATGGAAATTCAAGAATTAGCAATGTTTGTGGATTCTGAGTTGATTAATCAACGAGTCATGAATGTTTATAAAGTCAAACAAAAAAATCTAAAGTTTACCACAATGAAGTTTGGGATTTAGTTAATAATAATTTCTTGGCTTTCAATATCACATATGTTCCTAGGAACTGTAATGGAATAACGGATTCCCTAGATTTGGTTTCCAACTATTTCAAAGTGCCCACTCAGCCACCTCTTAGATATGATGTGGAAGTTAGACCTATTCTTACTTTCCTGGATAATGTTAAAATTTGGCGAGTGTTTGAGGACGATGCATAAATTGACAAGTCCTTGTAACCAATTGGTGAGTTTTTTGGGTCCCTAATTGATGAAGAAGAAGAGATTGAAGAATTGCAAAATTCATATCTGTCCAATTCAATTGTTGGTCATGATATAATTGAGTTGAAAACTAATTTATTACCTAAAGTTCTAGTTCCTCTTGAAAGTATTTTCAGTAATCATGATATTGTATAGAATCCAATAGCTCAACCTATACAAGACAATATTATAGACTGTAATATTGGCACAAAGTCAAATCCCAAATTAGTAAAATTGTCTAAGCCTTTGTCCGATGAAAAACAGAAAAGGTATGTTGAGTTAATGAAGGAGTTTGTAGACGTATTTGCTTGGTATTATGAGGATATGAAGGCTTTTGATATGAGTATTGTTCAGCATAAAATTCTCATCAATCCTAACACGAAACTGTTCAGGCATAAATTAAGGCAAGTTAATCACATGTTGTTGCTAGTTATTGAGAAGGAACCTTAATGCTAAGATTCTTGTTTCTTTAATATTTTCTTCATGGTTTCCAATATTGTACCTATCGGGAATAAGAATGGTGAGATCAGATTGTTTGTTGATTTCTGAAATTTAATTGAAAAGTTCCTTAAAATAAAACTACCCTTTACCGAAAATGGACCAGATTTTACAAAGGGTAGTAGGTGCATGGCGAATATCAATGATGGATGAACATTCTAGGTATAACTATATTGTTTTCACAAAGAGGATAAAAAAAACTTCTTTTGTGACACCCTAGGGAACATTTATGTATGACTGAATGTGTTTTGTCCTAATAAATGTAGGGGCTACCTTCTAGTTTGCAATGGATATAGACTTCGTAGGAGAGAAAGATAATTTTATAGTTATCTACTTGGATGATATTATAGTCTTTTCCAAGTCATATGACGAGCACCTCAAACATATTAAGCAAACATTTTTAAGTGCAGAAAATTTGGTCTTTCTCTTAACCCTAAAAAATCTAATTTTGCAATGCAGGAAGCAGGGTGTTGGTTCATATGGTGTCAAAGCATGGAGTCAAGATTGATCCTAACAGGGTGGCTGAAATTTTGAAAATTGAGCTTCCAACAAACAAGAAAGGGATTCAATATTTTCTAGGTAAGATTAATTTTCTTCAAAGGTTCGTTTCTAACTTTGATGAAATTATAAAACACATTACAATCATGTTGAAAAAAGATGCAGAAGTTATATGGACCAAATAAGTGAGGGAATACTTTGATAAAATTAAGCAAGATCTTATGGAATCGCCTGTACTTATTAGCCCAGATTATTCTAAAAATTTCTTCACACTTTCCTTCGCCTCTAAAGACACCATCGCTACTATATTATTGCTGAAAAATGAAAATGAGCATGAGAAACCAGTGGCATTTTTCAGTAAGATGTTGAGAGATGTTGAATTAAGATATAACATTATTGAAAAACAGGCTTATGCCTTAATTAAAGATCTAAAATATTTCTGGATGTATATTCTTAAGTCAAGAGTGATTGCATTTGTTCCTAGTAGTGCAGTAAAGGACATTCTTGTTCAATCATATATTGAAGGTAAGCATGGTAACTGGAAAGCTAGATTACTGGAATATGATATTGAAATTAAACCATCTAAATTAGTTAGGGGTCTGTTGATATATCCCACAATACTGAGAGGGGGGGTGAATCAGTATTGATTCTTAATTAATAAAACACACAATAATCAACAATTAAAACACATTTTTTTATCGTGGAAACCTCAAAGAGCAAACCACCAACTCAAACTCATTAATAAGATGAATTTTACAAAATTGTTTATCTGCTACTACATAAAGGATGCAAAACACACCCTAGGTTTTTCTTGCAACTACAGACTAGGATGCTACAACACCCCTATGGTTTTTTTCCTGCTTCAACAAACAAGGATGCTACAACACCTTGTTTTATATCTACGACTGGAAGGAGGATTTGACCCCCTGCAGACCTATGGCCTACCCTAGCACCACCCTGCCACCCTAGACTTATGTTCTCAGTCTTTTAGAACAGTTGAAAAACTATCCACTTTGGACTCTATCGGGCTTACTAACAGAGACACTTAATTCTTTACACATTCATTTATTTAAATACCCTATACCTATTTTGTATCAATGAACTCTCCATAGTTGCGCTCTTTCATTTTGGATCGTGACTATTTATTTATAGACACAACCAATCATCATCTACCCATTCAACCATCGCATCACTTTATCAAAGGCAAATTTTGGTTCTGCCCACAACTTAGAATTCATTTCCGCAACCTTGTTTATCATTTTATGGTGCATCTGTAATCTTCTTCACTCGAAACAATCCGGACAGTTGATCTTTTTCCTGGATCTCTTCGGACCGTTGATCTATTATACAAATTTCCTTTTTTAAATCATATTTCCGCACAAAGTTTCTATTTCAATGATTCCCCACCATTTATCTTCATCGGCCTTCTTCTTGTTGATGTATATGTAACTTCGGAATGTATTCTTATATGTATTTTATATATTGTAACCCGATGTTTATTTTGGGATGTTTCTATTATGTATTTGAGTCATATTGTCTTACCCCGATGTTCCAATCGGGAGGATTATTAATGTAAACAAGTCTTATAAAGTCATTAGGTAAGTCCCCACAGTTTCGGGGCACTTGGGTTATTATACACTAATTAAGGTGTAGGCTCAAGTAAGTAATTGTAAGTTAAGCCTACATGGTTGAGTGCACTTCAAGTCAACGGAAGAATATAAGTAGAGAGTGAGAGTCTCTCTATTTATCACTTGTGAATTACATCACTTTCTTTCTCAAGTGTGTGGCGCACCTTTGGAGAAGGAAATACTTTGGCTTGACAGAAGACAAAAGGCTGCTGTTGTGTTGGGAGGTCATCTTACTGTTTTGGGATCGCATCTTGTGGTGATACTATCTTAGAGGAAGTTGAGGGGTTTTCTCCATTTATGGTTTCCCCTCCTAAAATATTTGTGTCTCTTGTCTCTTGTGATGTTCTTATGTGATTGCTGTGCTTGTTATTCTCTCAGTGAAAAGACCTTAACATAATGCTAGCTTAAATGTTGAAAAACTAACATGGTATCAGAGCTAACCTGAGAAGAAGACATTGTGCAGCTACAGGAACTAGGGCTTCATATTTTTTGGATCTTCCTTCATATATTTTCAGCAAAAGTATGCTAGGATGACTCTCCTTTGAAGGGTGCATCTTTCTGTCGATGCGGAATTCAATTTCAATCATTTTCAGTTTCGATGTGGAAATTAGGGATTTCTACAGAAGAGGAATTTTTGGGTGATACCAACATAGGATTTTTCTCCTCATCAAAACCGAAATTTAGAGACCTGGATCAAGAAATTTGGTTGGGTAAATATCCGGGAAAGTCAAACCCTAGTTTGACCCCTAGCTAGGAGAAACCCTAAATACTAAAACTGCTAAGTTTTGGTACAGTCGCTATATTCTGATATTGGTGAAGTCTCAGAATCTAAAAATTGCAGGGGCCGAAGATAAAATCTTGATGAACACTGTGTCCAAATTTCAGCCTCTGATTCGCTATATTATGAGAGATATGATCTCTCCAAGTTAGGGTTCCATCCTCTTCCAGAAATCATCCATAAACAGGACACCTGGGGAAAATTGCAATATATTGGGCTACAGAGGTCCAAATGGAATTCCTGAAGATGTTACATAAATCTCACGGACTATACTTTCTGTGATCCAAATATCAGACTCAGAAGGTGAATTGGGACACGTGGTAGGCCGTACAACTTCATTGTTCTGAACAGTCCTGTAACAGGTCACCTTGGGAAACGGATCATAAATCCTAAATGGTGAAACTAATTCTAATGAAACCTATGGTGTTGGATCAGGGACATGCGAGGTTACCTCAGTGAAAAATTTTAGACACAGAGGAGTATTAATTTCAGAGATATCATAGAAACAGTAACAGGAATTTCTGCAGAAGAAATCAGAAAATTTGGGCTTCCTGTTCCGGGAGCTTCCCTCCACTGTTTTCAGAAAATAAGTACATTGGACAGCTCCATTTGAAGAGATCTATCTGTTCATCCAATCATATCTGAAATATTCCAAGTTTTTAAAATTAGGGTTTCTGCGACAAACCCTAGATCAGCAAACTCCGGGACAAGGGTGGACACCTCAAATCGGTAAGATCTAATCCTTTGCTATTTCCATTTG
>LPNX010202890.1:290046-370429 GCA_001517045.1 Pseudotsuga menziesii
ACTAACATTTCTTGATCGTTGATCTCTAGATTGTGGGATGTGGGATGTCAACTTCCTGCTTTTTCCTTTCCGCAAACTCCTTTCTGCACTATGAAATGCGAAAGTCAGTTTTCCACCATTGATCTTCATCGTGCTTCTTATTTATCATTGATTCCAGATTGTGGGATGTGGGATGCGAGATGTGATATTCCCTCAAATCATATCTCGACTTTCCGCAAGCTCCTTTCTGCAAGCTTTCTTCCTCACCGTCAATCTCTTGCAGAGTCTTTCCTTTGATATTTTGGATTGCGGGTTCATAAAATCTTTAAACATCACTTCCACAATTCCCTTTCCACATTTCTCCTTCCGCACCATTGATCTATTTTAGTGGAACTAATCTTAGTCATCTGATATTGATTGTTGCGGAACTTCATCCTTCCGCATATATTTTGCAGAACTGATCCCTAACTGTTGGATCTAGGGTGTGTTTAACCTCTGTTCTAGCTCATTTAGCAACAACATTGGATGATCGATCTCAGTTGTTCAACTTGCTATAGGGTTATTCACTTGGAATTCACCCTGCAACCTGCAACCTGTAACAGGGTTATTTCTTTGTTATTCTGGATACCTACAACCTTCAGTATGCCACGATATCTTTGAATTTCAATAACTAATTTGACATCAATGACAACTAATTTACTCAACAATCTCCCCCTTTGGTATTGATGGCAAGATCTTTGAACCATACTCCCCCTTTGACACCAATGACAAAGTGACTTCTCTGTTTGACAACTCCCCCTGTCATCATATCTCCCCCTGAGATTGTGCTTCCTTCTTTTAGTGCTTTTGGTGATGTATTTGTAACTTCGAAATGTATCCACTTGTATATTCACTTGTATATCTCATGTATTGTACCCCAATGTTTATTCTGGGAAGTATCTGTAATGTAATTGAGTCATTGCATTCCCTGATGTTCCTATCGGGAGATTCTATAATGTAAACAAGTCATGTCAAGTCATTGTGGGTAACCCTCCTATTGTTCAAACGTTAAAGTCCCTGCAGTTGCGGGGCCCTAGGGTTATTAGACTCTCCTAGATGATTCGGCCCTAGTGATTCATTGTCAAGTCAAGAATTAGTATAAATAGAGAGTGAGCCTCTCTATTTACCATACACTCACTCACACTAAGTTGTAGCACATAGTTGGGGAAGAAGAAGTTGTTGGGGATAGAAAGAAAGAGGCTACTACTGTCGGGAGATCATCTTACTATTTTTGGGTTTTACTTTTGGTGTTGATTCTATCTCTGAGGAATTTGTGGGGTTTTCTCCTTTATGGTTTCCCCAAGGAAAATATTTGTGTTCATTGTCTCATGTGTTTGATTGTTGTGCTTTTTATTCTCTTAGTTAAGATCCTAAGTTAATGCTAGCTTAAAATGTTAAAAATCTAACATGGTATCAGAGCTAACCTGAGAAGAAGACACTATGCAGCTGCGGAAAATAGGGCTTCCTAATTTTTGGATCTCTCTCCACATATTTTCAGCAAAATAAGGTTGGGATGACTCTTCTCCCCAGGGTGCATCTTTCTGTCGAAGCAGAATCTGATTCTGAGCATTTACAGTTTTTGACCCGACACTGCTGCCAGAAATTAGGGATTTCCACAGAAGTAGAATTTTTGAGTGAGCTCAAGCCTGGAGTAATCTCCTCCTCAAAATCAAAGTTTAGAGATCAAGATCAAAGCTTTTGGTTGGACAGAAATCAGGGAAATTCAAACCCTAATCTGCTCCTGAATCATCTCTGCAGAAATTCAGCTCCAGATCCAGATCCGACATCTTGACCTCGTAAGATCTAAATCTTTTGTATTTCCATTTGAGGTTCTCAGTTAAGATGTCTCATCATACCAAGCTTGATGAAAAGCTTGAGGGAGCTGATAACTTCCGAGCCTGGAAGTATAGGATCTCCCTGGTCTTGGAACAAAATGAGTTGGACTCCTACATCAATGAGGAGGTTCCAATTCCAAATGGAGATGAGGATAAGGCATTACACAAGAAGAATTTGGTCATGGCTAAGAGAATTATTGCTGATTCAATCAAGGATCACCTCATACCACATGTGTCCTCCCTAAATACACCTAAAGCTATGTTTGATTCCCTGACCAAACTATTCGAAGGAAAGAACATAAACCGGAAGATGACCTTGAGGAACCAATTGAAGAATGTGAAGATCCAGAATGTGGAGACCATACAATTATAATTCACAAGGGTCTCCCAGATCAAAGAAAAACTTAAAGCAATGGATGAAGAAGTGGAGAATGCAGAGATTGTAATGACCACCTTGAATGGTCTCCCCAGGACATGTGATTCTTTCATTCAAGGGATCTATGCCAGAAAGAACCTAGTCAAGTTCAGCAGACTATGGGAAGAATGATCTCAAGAAGAAGCTCAGATAGCAGCTCGAGAAGAAAATATGGGAAGTGAATATCAAGCTCTCACAGTATAATCCCAGAAAACCAGAACTAGCCACCACAGAGGTAAGCACTCTCACTAGAAGAGTAACTTTAGAAAGCCTAGAGATATGTCTAAGTACATTTGCTATACATGTGATGAAAGAGGACACTTTCCTATAGATTGTCCTAGAAACAAAAGTAGCTCTCACAAGAAGAAGGGAAATAAGAGAAGACATCATGCTCATGCTGCAGAGTATGATGAACCTTCCACAAAAAGAACTAGACAAGACAGTGATGATTCTTCAAGTGATGAAGAATATGTTTTGATTTCCACTCTCACGGGAACTATCACACATGGTAGCAAATTAGCAATGATTGGCTTATAGATAGTGGTTCTTCCAAACATATGATAGGATTCAAGGAATCCTTTGTGAAACTATCTAAACATGAATCACCTCACAAGGTGAAACTTGGAGATGACTACGAGTATCAAATAAAAGGTAGTGGTGAATCCTCATATAAGCTATACAATGGAAAGTCTATCAAGATGAAAGATGTATTGTTTGTACCTGAACTAAACAATAACCTCCTCTCCATATCTACATTGGATGCAAAAGGAACGAGATGGCCAAGTCCTCATGTGGCCAAAGGGAAAGTATTTTGATGATGCAATAGTAATTGGGGAACAAGAAGGAGGACTATACAAATTGAAGGGCCAACTAGAACAAGCTTTGGTTCATGACTCGGTAGAACCAAATGAGCTTTCGCATAGAAGGCTTGCACATGTGCATTATAGAGAACTACCACTTGCAAGCAAAGTTGTTGAAAGTCTCCTAGAAATGCAGAAAAAACATGAAGGTGTATGCAAAGGATGTGCAAAAGGGAAGAACACAAAGAAGACATTTCCAAGTAGCGAGAGCAAGGAAAAATGAATCTTGGAAATCATCCACTCCGATGTATGCGATCCAGTGTCATTCAGTTCATTAAGCAGGTATGTATACTATGTTTCTTTTATTGATGATTTTTCTAGAAATACATGGATATACTTTATGAAGAACAAAGATGAAGTATTCAGCAAGTTCAAGGAATTCAAAGCCTTGATTGAGAACCACACTAAAAATAAGATCAAGACCTTTCGATCAGAAAATGGCGGAGAATTCACACCAAATGAATTCAAAGAACTGTGCAAAGACTCAGAGATTAAGAGGGAGCTATCCACTCCATATACTCCACAACAAAATGGGATTGCAGAAATAAATAATAGAACGATCATGGAAGCACCAAGGGCCATGCTTCATGATCAAGATGTTCCCATGCATCTATGGGCAGAAGCTTCCAGAACAGTGGTATATGTACAGAACCATACTCCACACAAAGTACTCGAGAACAAGACACCTGAAGAAGACTTCTCCAACAAGAAACCAGAAGTCAGCCATCTCAGAATATTCGGCTATCGTGTATACATACACATTCTGAAAGAAAAGAGGACGAAGTTAGATCCTCCAGGAAAAAAAGGGTATATTTGTGGGATACTCTGAAAGCTCGAAGGCTTGCAGAATATACTTCCCAGGATTCAAGAAGATTGACATCAGCAAAGATGTAACATTTGACGAAGATTCAGCCTACATCAAATCCAGGAAGAGACCAGTTGAAGAACCTGAAGAAACAGAAGCACCCAGAATTCATGATACAACCATGAATGAAGAAATTCAAGAAGAGGATCGAGAATTTTGAAGAACCTCAAGAACATGTGGATCCACCTCAGGAGAATAATCCTCACAAGAGGAAACCTGCTTGGGTATGTGAAATTATCCAAGAGTATGTGAAATTATCCAAGGTGCAGAAAGATATGGAGCTTCAGAAGAAACACACAGAGGAAGGAAGAGAACTAGGTCATGCTATAGTTATGTAGCCCTGCTATGTGACATTATTGATAAAGAACCTTCCAACTATGAAGAAGCAGCAGAAAGAAAATAATGGAAGGATGCTATGATCGAAGAGTATCAATCGATCATGAAGAATAATGTTTGGGATATTGTCCCAAGACCAGAAGGGAAGTCCATTGTAACTTCCAAATGGATCTACAAGATCAAGCATGCTGCAAATGGCAACATAGAGAAATATAAAGCAAGATTCATGGCTCGTGGCTTCTCCCAGAAAGAAGGAATATACTATGAAGAAACTTTTGCACCTATAGCCAGATACACTTCCATCATATCAGTACTTGCTCTGGCTGTAGTGATGAAATGGAATATACACTAGATGGATGTCAAGACTGCTTTCTTGAATGGCGTAGTAGAAGAGGAAGTGTATGTGAAGCAGCCACTCAGTTTTGAGACACATGATAGGGAGTATCATGTGTGTAGATTGAATAAAGCCCTGTAAGGTTTGAAACACGCACCCAGGACATCGTACGGCATAATTGATGGCTTTCTATCTAGTTTGGGCTTTACCAAAAGTAAAGCAGATACCAACCTTTACTATAAGGTTGAAGATGGTAACCCAGTGATACTCCTACTATATGTGGATGATCTGTTTGTAACAGGTATGGATGGGTTGATTACTGATACGAAGAGGAAGCTTGATGCCGAGTTTGAAATGAAATACTTGGGTATGATGCACTATTTTCTAAGCATGGAGGTGTGCCATAATGCGGATGGAATATTCCTCGGACAAGGGAAGTATGCAGTAGAGATCCTAAAGAAGTTCGAGATGATGGGCTGCAAGGCCATAACCACACCTATGGCATCGAACCTGAAGTTATTGAGTGATGCTTCATCAGAAGCGGTTGATGCTACGATGTATCGTCAGATGATTGGGTCCTTGATGTACCTGACGAACACGAGACTAGATATTTGCTTTGTTGTGAACACCTTGAGCCAGTTCCTGATAGATCCGAGACATGTTCACTTGACTACTGCAAAGCATATTCTGAGGTACCTTAAGGGTACAGTTTACTATGGGCTCAAGTACGAGGAGAATTAGAAGATAAACCTGGAGGGCTATGTTGATTCAGATTGGGTAGGCAATGCCATCGATATGAAGAGAACTTCAGGATGTTGCTTCAGTATGGGATCAGGTGTGATCTCTTGGTTTGGCAGGAAGCAGTCCTGTGTGGCACTAACTACAGCTGAAGCAGAGTATGTCGCAGCTTGTTCAGCTAGTTGTGAGGCAGTGTAGCTGAGAAAGCTAATGTCTAAATTATTTGATCTCCAGTTGGATGCTACTTGTATATATTGCGACAACCAGAGTTGTGTGAAGTTGTCAGAAAACCCGGTGCTCCATGACAAGTCGAAGCATATAAAGATCAAGTATCACTATATCATGGATATGGTGTAGAGAGGAGCAGTAAAGCTCCAGTATGTTGCAACGAATGAACAGATAGTTGATGTGTTGACAAATCCATTGTCCAGAGTTAATTTTGAGTAATTTAGGGAGAAGCTTGGTGTTCTCTAGATCAAGCTTCCCTCTAAGGGGGATTGATGAGTCTGAGAGCCATTCTGACATGGTAAGAGGATTAGGCTCCTTCCATGGTCAGATGTAAGGGTTGAGCCATTATGTGATGGTGAGAGGATCAGTTCCGTCCATGTCATATGTGAGTGCTGAGCCATTATAATGTGACTATAGGATTGGTTCCTACATGATCAGATATAAGTGTTGAATGTCATTCTTGGAATGGAGGCACCTGGTTAGTTACCAGGAATTCTTAGTCTGGGACTGAGGGCCATTCTAATATGACTGTGGGATGTATTCTTACATGAGCAGATATGAGTGCATGGCCATTCTGATGTGATTGAGGGATGTGTTCCCACTTGATCAGATATAAGGGCTGATGACATTCTCTGGGAGAATGGAGGCACCTGGTCAGTTACCAGGAATCCTCAGTCTGGGACTGAGAACCATTCTGATGCGGTGTGTTCGCACATGGTCAGATGTAAGTGCAGTTCCCTTCTAATGTGGTGTGTTTGCACATGGTCAGATGTAAGTGCAGAGCCCTTCTGATGCGGTGTGTTTGCACATGGTCGGATGTAAGTGCAGATCCCTTTCGATGCAGTGTGTTCACACATGGTCGGATATAAGTGCTGAGCCATTCTGGTGTGATGTGTTTACACATGGTCAGATGTGAGTGTTGGGCCTTTCTGACAAGATGTGGTCAGATGTGAGTGTTGGGCCTTTCTGACAAGATGTGGTCAGATGTGAGTGTTGGGAATGCCTTTCTGACAAGATGAGGTCAGATGTAAGAGCTGGGTGATCCATTTTGACTTAGGGTTAGATATAAGCGCTAAAGAAGACCTACTTGAAGGCTAGTCCTACAACCAGCATGAAAAAGGGTTGGCTCTTTAGAACTTCCTGTGATGAGCAGAAGCAATAGATAGCACCATTCTAAGATAGCACCAATGATGATGATCCAGATGTGATGATGATCCATATTTGATGAGGATACAGTGATGATGATCCAACAGTGATGATCCATATCTAGTGATGACCCAGATCCTGTGATGAAGAAAACTTGAAGATGAAGAAGACTTGAAGATGAAGATGACTTGAAGATGAAGAATACTTGAAGATGAAGAATACTTTAAGGTGAAGACAACTTGAAGATGAAGATGACGAGATGTTCCAATTGATACAGAGAAGAAGACCAGTGCTGAAAATTGTGTCGAAAGATTACCTTCCTAGTTAAGAGGGAGTGTTGATGTATTTGTAACTTTGAAATGTATTCACTTGTATATTCACTTGTATATCTCATGTATTGTGCCTCAATGTTTATTCCAGGAAGTATCTGTAATGTAATTGAGTCATGTCATGCCCCGATGTTCCTATCGGGAGGTTCTATAATGTAAACAAGTCATGTCAAGTCATTGTGGGAAACCCTCCTCTTGTTCAAGGGTTAAAGTCCCCGCAGTTGCGGGGCCCTAGGGTTATCAGACTCTCCTAGAGAAGTCGGCCCTAGTGAGTCATTGTCAAGTCGGGAATTAGTATAAATATAGAGTGAGCCTCTATATTTATCACACACTCACTCACACTCAATTGTAGTGCATAGCTGAGGAAGAAGAAGTTGTTGGGGCTAGAAAGAAAGAGGCTACTTCTGTTGGGAGATCATATTACTGTTTTTCGGTTTTGCTTTTGGTGCTAATTCTATTTCTGAGGAAGTTGTGGGGTTTTCTCCTTTATGGTTTCCCCGAGGAAAATCTTTGTGTTCATTGTCTCATGTCTTTGATTAATGTTCTTGTTATTCTCTTAGTTAAGATCCTAAGTTAATGCTAGCTTAAAATGTTAAAAATCTAACAGCTATTGTAAAGGAATGACTCCCATCTTCTGTCTAAGATGTTCAAAGGCTTCGTCAGGTAGTGGTTTGGTGAAAATGTCATCAATTTGTTCTTGTGTGTCAATGTATTATGATCTAACAGCTTTTTGAGATACATGTTCTCTTAGATAATGATACTTGATTGGTAAATGTTTTGTCTTCGAATGCATGATAGGATTTTCAGACATATTTATAGAACTAGTGTTATCACGGTTGATCTTCTAGGGTTTGTTTCATCCAAATAACCTGAGTGCAGCATGATGCGGCAGAAATATATTATGCTTATGTTGTAGAGAGTGAAATGAAGGATTGTTTTTTACTCGACCATGATACTAAACAATTTCACAGAAAGAATGTTGCTCCACTAGTACTTTTCCGATCATCAATACTTCTTGCCCAATCTGCATCTGTAAACGCTTTCAAGGTAAATTCTTGTCCTTTTGGATACCATAAAGCATACTCCATGGTACTTTTTAAATATTTAAAAATATTTTTTAGTGTTGTTACATGTGTTTCTTTGGGAGCTTATTGGAATCTAGCCACCAATCCAATAGCTTGCATCTCATCTGGTCTTGTGGTTGTTACATATAGCAGACTTCCAATCGTGGATCTAAACATGGTATGATCTAATTCCAAAGATTCATCATCCTTACTTAAATTGAAACTAGTGACCATAGGAGTACCAACACGTTTGAAATCTTCCATTTTAAACTTTTTCAACATATCTTTGATGTACTTAGTTTGAGAGATGAAAATTCCTTCGTCTGTTTGGTAGACTTGCAATCCCAAGAAGAATGTCAATTCACCCAACATTGACATTTCTAATTCTTTCTTCATTTCAGAGGCAAAGTCTACACTTAGGATTTGAATATTGCTTCCAAAAACGATATCATCCACATAGACAACAACAATGATCATATTTTTATCTTCGATTTTTAGGTAAAAATCACTTTCAGTGGCTCCTCTTTTAAAACCTTGTTGTTTCAAGTAACTATCTAGTCTTGAAAATCATGCTCTTGGAGCTTGTTTGAGATCATAGAGTGCCTTTTTCAGTTGACAAACATAATATTTGTTTTCAAACAAGAGAAACCATTTAGGTTGTTCAATATACACTTCTTCTTCTAGTTTTCCATTCAGGAATGCAGACTTGAAATCCATTTGATATACTTTGAAGTTTTTATGGCATGACATTGCTAAAAACATTCTGGTTGCTTCAAGTCGAGCTATAGGAGTAGAAGTTTCTTCAAATTCAATACCTTCCACTTGGGCATACCCCTTACAAACCAGTCTTGCTTTGTTCCTTATTACTTGTCCATATTGATTGAACTTGTTTTTGAAAATCCATTTGGTTCCTACAATGTTCTTATCTTCAGGTCTTGGGACAAGTTCTCAAGTCTCATTTTTATTAATCTGATCTAGTTCTTCATTCATGGCTTTGACCCATTCATCACTTTTGCTGGATTCTGTAAATTTCTTGGGTTCTACTATTGAAAGTAGGGCTTGTTCCACATCTGGTAGTTGTCTTCTTGTTTTGACTCTAGCA
Source organism: Pseudotsuga menziesii (assembly GCA_001517045.1). NCBI lineage: Eukaryota > Viridiplantae > Streptophyta > Pinopsida > Pinales > Pinaceae > Pseudotsuga > Pseudotsuga menziesii. The sequence goes on from LPNX010202890.1 coordinate 299,317, forward strand.
TTTTTATCACCCATGATCTCTGACTCCGGATGATCCTTTTGTACCCTTCTAGAAGGAGTTTTAGTGTTAGGTCTAGGGAAGTCTTCATCATCTTCATATGTATCTTCCTTCTCTTTGTCTTCTTCTTCTTTATGAATTCTCTCGTCCTTTTGCAATTCTTTTATTTCATCATCACATGTATTTTCAATACTGTCAATATTTTCTCTTTCCTTGGTTTTATATCATCTACTTTCACATCAGCACTTTCTACAATTTTATGTAACCTTTTATTGCAACACCCATATGCCTTTTTTGTGGATGACTATCCTAAAAAGATTCCATCATTAGTCCTGGATTCAAAATTTCCAAGGTCATCCTCATTTCTTTTGATGTAACAGTTACTCATGCCAAACACTTTAAAATATTTGACTGAGGTTGGTATTCCATACCACAATTCGTAGGGGGTCTTATCCTTATTCACTCTGATTTGTCCTTTGTTAAGTATGTAGTCATCTATGTATACAGATTCTCTCCAAAATGAATCTGGTAGTTTTTCTTCATTGAGCATAGTTCTGGCAGCTTCTTCAATTGTTTTGTTTTTCCTTTCAACAACCCCATTCTATTGAGGAGTTTTTGCAGCTGAAAATTGCCTCTTAATACCATGACCTTTGCAGAACTCATTGAATTCATTTGAGGTAAATTATCCCCCATTATTTGATCTAAGACACTCGATTTTCATACCAGACTCATTTTCAGCCATTGCCTTGAAGATTTTAAAATTTTCAAAGGCTTCTGATTTTTCTTTGAGAAATGCCACCCAGGTCATCCTTGTGTAATCATCAATGAGCAACATGAAATAGTGATCTCCTTCCAGAATTTTAGTTCTGGTTGGTCCACAAAGGCCTGTGTGTATCATTTCTAAAGGGTGTGAGGTCATATGTTCTTTTATTTTAAAATTGGCTTTGGTTTGCTTCCCATGTTGACAATGTTTACACAGACTTTAGAGGAACTATAATTTTAGGTAGATCTATTACAGCTTCCTTCGTTCTTATTTTGGCAAGATTTTCAAAACTTAAATGTCCCAGCCTTCTATGCCATAACCAACTTTCATCTACCATACTTAAGTAACCTTGGTTTTCATTTTCCAATATGTATACATTGTTTGTATTTCTCATAGCAATGCCAACAACCTTTCCTAATTTCTTGTTTTTGATTTCACATTTTTTTTTGTCAAAGATGCAAATGTGTCCTTGGTCGCATGTTTGACTTACACTGAGAAGATTAGGCTTGAGGTTTTCAACTAACAAAACATTTTCTACTTTGATCTTGCTATTGACAATAGTTGTTCCTTTGTCAATTATTTTGGAGGACATGATGTCTCCAAAAGTGACTTTTCCCTTATTATCTTTTAGTATTATGAATTTTCTTGGGTCACCAGTCATATGTTTTGACAACCACTGTCCAAGTGCCATAATTTTTGGCTTTAGGTTGCACATAAGGCAATCATGGAAGTTTCCTTTTCTCTCTAATATCTCTTTTGTTTGGTGTTCTGAGATTTGATTGCAACAATATTTCTTGTAGGAGTCTTCAGCTTACAATCTCTTGCCATATGTCCATTGTTATTACACTTATAACATTCTATGTCATATTTTTGGAGTAGTGTAAAAAGATTCTTATTTCCCTTCGACTTATTACTTGATGACTTCTTCTTGTATTTAGAAATATTTCTTTAAGTTCTGCAATTTAATGCTTAATGACCAAAATTATTACAGGAATAACATTGACCTAAGAATATCTGTAGATATCTATTTGGTATCTTTGGTGCTGTATTATTTCTATTTTTAGCCTGAGAAATTAAGCCTTCTTTCTTGCTTCCTTCCTTTTTAGCTGGAGTCTTTAGTACTTCAGAATAGCTTTTCTTACTCCCTTCTTGATTGGTGACAAGAAAACTCTCTGGCTTCTTTTCTTTAACGAACCCCATTCCAGATCTATAACTTAATGATCTTTGGCTACTAATAATGTCATATAGAATCCTTGAGCTATTCTCAAACTTTGACTTGATAGATTCTTCATCAAGCTTTCTCTTGAATTGCATGATTTCTTATGCAAGATTTTCAGACTCTTGTATTCTTCTTTTGAGTTGTAGATTTAGGTCCTCCTCAATTTCTTGGAAACTAGAAATTGAGCTTCCAACTGACTGATGATAAGATTTGACTTTCTGTTCTTTCTCCTACATTTCTCAAGTTCTTCAAGGGTGCTAACAAGTTCAGCTCTTAGGTCTACTTCTCCTTCTATCTCTGAGTCACTATTTGAGGCTTGGGTATCTAGACCCATAAATAAAACTTTAGTTTCTTCAACTTCACTTCCATTTGAATCTTCACTGTCTTCTATGGTGTACAAAATTTTCCTTTTCTCATAGGGTTTTTTCTTGTTTCCTAGCTTACCCCTTTTGAATTCAAAATTTTCCTTTTCTTCATTCTCATCTTGTTTAGTGTAGGTGCATTTAGTGGAAAAATGTCCAACCCTTCAACAATTAAAACATTTTAAAGGTAACTTACCCTTGTATTTTCCAGTCCCTCTCTCAAGTTTATTAATGAAAAAGGATTCCTCATCATTTGGGTTTTTTTATTGATTTTTTAAGGAGGCTTTAAAAGTTACTTCCCCTTTTGAAGATCCATTTTTTCCTGTTCTCATCTCATACGCAGTGATAATTCCATGTAGCTCATCCATTGTTACCTTTTTAAGATCATCTAGTTCTTCTAAGGTGGATACCTTTGGGTTATACCTCATTGGTAATGTTCTTAGTAACTTTCTTACCACTTCCTTTTCTTTTAATTTTCCTCTAAGCCCTCTGATCGCATTAACAACTTCATCTACACGAAGAACGTATTCACCAATATTCTCTTCTTCTTTCATTTTAAGACTTTCAAATTGACCTTTATATGTTTGAAGTTTGGATTCTTTGACCTTAGATTCTCCTTCATAGATTATTTTCAACTTGTCCCAAGCTTGTTTGGCAGATGTGCATTGCATAACTTTAGTAAATACCGAGGGTGTTAAACCACTCAAGATTGCATTTAGGGCTTTCGAATTGCTTTCATATTGGCCTAGTTTTACTGTGTCTATAGGGTATTGGTTTCCTATGGTATGTTATTTTTCAGTTGCTACCCAAACCTTCCATCCCAGGGACATCAGATGACACCTCATCCTTACACTCCATTATGCATGGTTTTCTCCTGTAAATAGTGGAGGTATGTTAGTGGCCAAGCCTTCTTGTTGATCCATAGTGGTTTTATAAAGGATCTACCTTCCAGTGGTTAAACTAGGCTGAAGGAACCCGCTCTGATACCAATAGTTGGTTTAAGCCACAATATTGAGAGGGGGGGTGAATCAGTATTAAATCTTAATTAATAAAACACGCTATAATCAACAATTAAAACACAGTTTTTATTGTGGAAACCTCAAAGAGAAAACCACCAACTCAAACTCAATAATAAGATGAATTTTAAAAAATTGTTTATCTACTACTACAGAAAGGATGCAAAACACACCCTATGTTTTTCCTAAAACTACAGACTAGGATGCTACAACACCCCTATGGTTTTATGCCTACTTCAACAGACAAAGATGCTACGACACCCCGTTTTCCAGCTATGACTGGAACGAGGCTTCGGCCCCTTGCAAACCTATGGCCTACCCTAGCACCACCCTGCCACCCTAGACTGATGTTCTCAGTATTTTATAATAGTTTAAAAACTATCCACTTTGGACTCTATCAAACTTACTAACAGGGACACTTAATTCTTTATGCATTCATTTATTTAAATACCTTATACTTATTTCATATCAGCGCAACTCTCCATTGTTGTGCTCTTTCGTTTTGGATCGTGCAGTGTTTATTTACAGACACAACCAATCATCATCTACTCGTTCAACTATTACACCACTTCAGCAAAGGAAACATTTAGTTCTTCCCACATCTCAGAATTCATTTCCGCAGCCATGTTTATCATTTTCTGGTGCATCCATAATATTCTTCACTAGAAACAATCCGGATAGTTGATCTTTTGTCTGGATCTCTTCGGACTGTTTATCTATTCTACATATTTCCTTTTTTAAATCATATTTCTACACCAAGTTTCTATTTCAACGATTCCCCGTCGTTGATCTTCATCGAGCTTCTTCTTGAGCGTCGATCTCCAAATTGTGGGATGCAGGATGTGGAATGTTGACTGTTCACTTTTTCATTTTCGCAAACTCCTTTTCACACTGCAGAATGTGGAAATCGGTTTTCCACCATTGATCTTCATCAATATTTTTCTTGATCATCGATTTCCAGATTGCGGGATGCAGGATGTGATATTCTCTCAAATCATATCTCAACTTTCCACAAGATCCTTTCCGCAAGCTCCTTTCTGCAAGCTTTCTTCCGCACCGTCGATCTCTTGCAGAGTCTTTCCTAACCTTCGATATTTCGAATTGTGGGTTCATAAAATATTTTAAACATTACTTCTGCAATTCCCTTTCCACATTTTTCCTTCTGCACCATCGATCTTTTTTAGCGGAACTAATATTAGTTGTCTGATCTTGATCGTTGTGGAACTCCATCCTTCTGCTTATCTTTTGTGGAACTGATCCTCAACCATTGGATCTAGAGCGTGTTTAACCTCTGTGCTAGTTCATTCAGCAACAACATTGGATGATCGATCTCAGTTGTTCAACTTGCTATAGGGTTATTTGTTTGGCATTCACCCTGCAACGTGTAATAGGGTTATTCCTTTGTTATTCTAGATACCTGAAACCTTCAATCTACCACCATATTTTTTACTTCCGATAACTGATTTGACATCAATGAAAACTAATTTACTCAACACGGTCAAGGTCTAGCTAAGCTCCTTTCCAATTCAAATTGTAAATATTTTGGTTTGAATTTAGTTTTTAATCAATCAGATACGACTGCAATGCAAGAGAATGATGATAATTTAGAAATCATGGATAAATATTCTAGATCACTTTGGTACAAGGACATAGTGTTTTTTCTGTTAAATTCACAATTCCCACTATATTATGACAAGAAAAAATTCAGATCCTTGAAACTAAGAACTTGGAAGTATTATATAATTGTTAAATTTTTATTCTATAAAGATCATGCAGGATTATTGTTGAGATGTATTAACCAGGACGAAGCTGATATGGTGGAAATTTATTTACACAGAGGAAAATGTGGAGGACATAACTACTGGAAAAAAAAATCTTTTATAATATTGCAGGAAATATATTACTGGCCAACCCTATTCTCTAATGTTTTTCTATGGTCTGAGCATGTGTAGATTGTCAAAATTTTGCAGACAGGAAAAAGTTACTAACTTTTCAACTTAGTCCCATAGTTGTTGATGACCCTTTCCAACAATGGGGGCTAGATGTTATCAGTGAAATCAATCCACCATTTAGTGGACAACAAAAATACATTTTTACATCCACAAACTATTTTACAAAATGGTTGGAGGATATCACGACAAGAAGAGCAATTGATTGGTAATCATGAACTTTTTAGAGGATTATATTTTTGCATGTTTTGGATTCCTTAGAAAGCTATTGATTGACAATGCATCTGCTTCTAACTCTATTGAATGGTACATTTCTACAAGAGATATAACATAATTCATAAGCATTATACTCTTTATTACCCTCATGGTAATGGCCTTGCAGAATCTACTAATAAGAATCTTATCAACAGCATAAAAAAGTTGTTGTTTGAAGATAAGAGAACATGGGATACTAGACTTCAATATGCATTGTGTGTCGATAGGGTAAGTACTAAGAAAGAAATTGGCACTTCCACTTTTCAACATGTGTATGGTATTGATGCCATGTTTCCTGTTCATTCAGGATTGCTAGACTTAAAATTTCTACAAGATGAAGTTAAGGAACCAAATCCCATCCAGTGAAGAATATTTCAAATGGTCAAATATCAACAGGTAAGAGACTCTTCGTTAAAAAAAACTCAGAAGCATCAAGATAGGGTTAAAGCTATTTATGATAAGAGGACCAAAGAAAACACTTTTTACCCTGGAGATCTTGTTATAATATGGGATGCACATGGGGAGGAAATATCTAAACATGGTAAATATGACAATTTATGATTTGGGCCTTTTCGAATTTCTAAAGTTTTGAACAACAATACATTCATTTTGGGGTCTTGATGGCGGTGTAGTTTTAGAGGGCCTAGTCAATGGGAAGATTTTAAAACACTTATGCATTTACTAAGTTTTTTGGTATCCTAATTCCATTGTGAATACCAGTGAGATGTATATTCTATAATAAGACTCCAATCCCAACAAAGGCACCGTTAAGCAATTTCAGTTTATAGTTTAATTTATTCTCAATAACCAGGCATAACATATAAGCAAACAGAATTGACAGGATACTATCCTGTGGGTTCTTATCACCTCATAAGGAAGTGTTATCCCCAATAGGAGCTATTGTTAGTACCTATGGTTTCTACTTTCATGAACTTGAGGACTTAACTTCTTCAATCCAATTGAAAATATTTTCTATGTTTTACTAAGCAGGCTTTGATCTTGTGGTTTTGTAATATCAGTAATTATTCCTATTGCAATCATTTATGTTCTAATATGATAGTTAATTCATTAACATGTTAAGTTGGCACAAGTTTTTATGTTTGTTATTATGCTAGTTGTGTAGGTACTGAAGGAGAAAGCAGTTAAGTTGAGAGTGAAGTTGTTCTCACACGCTACGTTGTAGAACTATTGTGTGGATTCATTGGAAAATAATCATGTAGCTACACTACATAATTAGGTTGAAGACATGCTGCAGAATCAATGGACATGGTACAACCGGTCAGAACACTCATTAGCTCTCCTACTTTTTCGTCATATCAGTTTTTGCTCAAATACGTGGGAGAGTGGATACTCATACAAGTGAAGGGGTTTCTTCCATTGAATATGTCATAGCCATGATGTGACTCAACCCAGTACTTGAAATGATTACCTCATAAGCATAGCATTTCAAGGTTTTATCATTATTGTTTAATCCAAAAAAAACTTATACTTGAGAAAAACCTCAGTTTTTGTGTAAATTTTCATTATGCTCTTACCAAATCAGCATGGCATAGAAACATAGTGGGAAGTTGGTCATATATGATCCTATGGGATCAGAGGTGTTGGAATCTTACCCAAAATTTGTCCAAATTTTCAAGCATGTAGGATGGTTTCAATATTTCCATAAGTTGCAGGGACATTTCACACTATTGGCTCAAGCATTTGCCCAGAGTTTTAATGGAAACAAGGTTACAGTCGGGTATTTGACATTGAAAGTCACATATTAGTCCATGGTGATTGCATGTGAGCTCTCTCTATATGGTGAATGATGGTTCAAGGTGTAAGGGTTAAGTGCGCCTAATTGCAATCATTTTTTGTTGGCTGAGCATCAAAGTCCAAATTGAAGAAAGGGGATCCCTCGGTTGTGGCTCAAGGTCAAATATAGAAATCTATTGAAGTTTATTAAACGTTATAGAGTGCAGGAGGGAAGGTATGTCACTATACATTTATACCATATGTGTTTTCTACTACATCTGGATGGTATATCTATGAATTTACCTTACTTTCTCAAAAGTCTGACCAAGATGGACACTAGGGCACAAAAATCCCTAGATAATTGGCATGGGATTTTTCATCGAGATTTAGTTAATTTGTTAGTTCTACAAGATTTAAAGAAATTTAAACACGGTTGGGAAGAATTTCTTGTTAATTCAGAACTTATTACTCCCCATATTCGTCTCGAGATGCAAAAGAGACCCTTTGTAAAAACTAATTCAACAGAAATATTTGAAATTGAACAGTCTAAAATCTCTCCTTCTAAGCCTAGTATTAAAGGGAAATGGGAAAAAGGAAAGAGAAAAATCAATTTAGGGCCTAAGGATTCCATTAATAAGTCATTATAGTTCACACCACCAAAAATGGTTAAAATCCCTAATTCAAAGGGAACAAAAGTAAATGCCCAAGAAGAGAAGAGAATCATGACAAGGCGCGTGAGGGGAGATCTAAAGCAACCCATTGAGGGAGTAGTCAAGATGCCCATGCAAGAAAATAAGTATTATTTTGTTGAATCTCTCACCCTGTTAAGAAAAGAAAAAGGGAACAGACTCGGCCTGAACCATATCCACTGCGAAGGCCATGCACTAGGATTGCAAATAAGTTTAGGCTAAATTCAAAGGCACAATTCAACCCTTCCCTGAAGAATGACCAAGTCATTGATTTGGAATCCATTGTTAGTGAAAGTGAAAAGAAGTCTAGAAGAAAGAATATTAAGAGTGACATGCCAATTTCAATTCAAGTAAATAATAGTTATGTTGTTAATAAAGGAAAAGAATAGACATGTCAGGAAGAAAGTTCTACAAATGAGTGTCTAGTTCATTCCTAGATTAGGAAAAACATGTAGCACAAGTACTAGATAATATAGAAAATACTATAAACACTATCCCATGCTCCTCTGAACCAAATAAACATATAAGTAAAAATGTTTTCGAGGAAGTAGAGGAGAAGCCCGGCATAGAACCTGCCATAGGTGAGAAACTAAGCTCGCATATTATGTCAGATGTTAAAATTAAGGAGGAACAAGTGGATAAACTAGCTTCACCTTTGGAAGGTTTTAACTCTCCAGAATCTAAAGACAAAACATAAGTGATTAGTTTGAAATTGAAAAATCAAAAGTTGAAGAAAAGGTTAAAGAAATACAAGGATTCTGCCAAACGTTGAAAGGAGAATCAGTTATTGTTGGACAGGGTAAACATGATTGGAAATGAAAGAGTTAATCTAATGGTTAAATTTACCAAGGTGTGTCGATTCAATCAAAAGGTGAATAAGATCAATGAAAAGTTACTCATCCGCAAAATATATTGGAAAGAGGAATGCAAACAAAAAAGGGAAAATACTACAGAGAGTAATGAGAAGATGAGGATCTTAATTGATCTTGGTACGCATGTTTTGCAGGACATGATGCAAAGCCAGAACTGACCATTGAAATTTCAAGAAAGATGAATACTAAACATATAGGAATTGGGTACATGTGGACAATTTAAAATCTTCTACCGATAGAAACTAGTTCCATGAGGCAGTTGTCAATTTTTTAGTCATACACCTTTAGATTTTTTAAGTTTTGTTTAAGCTTGAACATATTTTATTACATTTTATTTAGTATATCATGTATGAGATTAAACTCTAAAGACTCGATCCATATGTTGATAAGAAGTTACCACTAAGTTAGGAAGTAGAAATATTTTGGGTCAAATCGAATCATATTTTGATTCTAAAGTAAGTTTTTAGCAAAATGAATAGTCGTTGAATCCTAAGAAAGTCAAGACTTTGTTATCAAAGCCTAGATATTTTAAAATTGTAATGATGTATGGGTTCTATTTTTGGTGACCAAAGTATGGTCTTATTGATATGTAATACATAGTACAACACTTATGAACTTATGATTATTAATGGAATATGAACTTTGTGCCTTCTTATATGTTTTGATTTATTATTATATGGATTATAGAATGATATGCATTGCATGGATTAAATTGTAGAACTAGTGGTATGAATGTTGTTTGTTTAGTGTATGTAGTTTATTGTAACGTCCCCGACCCTCCAACCGGCAAAGAGGACGCTACCGATGCTGCTATCTACCTAGGAAACTAGCCCCATGAACATAATAATAATAATTGAAATGATTTGAACTAAAACATGCATACATTATCACCATATAGCGGAAGCAAAACCATACATTCAAGCATTCAGCATGTTCATTGTAATTCATTATCAAATGTAATTACAGGGATTTAAACACAAGAATACTTATCTTATGAAGAAGAACGCCCCACAACCAGCTATGTCGTTGCAACGTTCCACACAACCATAGGCCAGTGTTCTCCTTAATCTCTCAACATCACTTCCACCCCTGATCTAGGCATGATTCCCACAAGGAATAAGGAAACTAAGCAGGCTCACACATAGCAAAAGATATGTCAAGACTCAGCCAAGCCAACATCGTTGGGTTTATCGGGCCAAGAGTACACAACAACACATAACCAAGCCAACAAGTTGGGTTTATCAGGTTATCAGGAGATGGAAGCACTATTTTCTAAGCTAGTGGGCTCACTGAAGAGATAAGGATGCCTACACTAGAACTAGCTTGAATCCTAAGACATCCACACACACCCAACACAAGGAATCATTCCCTTCTCTGCTGCACAGTCCCTCAGGCAATGAATTTCCTTCCAGTGCTATTCAGGGGGGTGTAGAGAAGAGAGCCATCCCTCTAGCTCTGTCTATGAGACTCCTGCAAAACACTAGGTTTGTCAAGTAGACTCCTTTCCACTCCTACATAGTCCAAAGACTAATTGCATACACAGCAATATACACACTTTCTAGGTTGAGGAAAATAGTTCGGCAACAAAATGAATTGCCAAGGAGGGTAAGAACAACCCCTAGCAACAATTCGATTTCCTAGGGACGTTTTGGCCCTAACGTGGCTAAAAAAGAATTCAAACACACCCAAGAGAACGTGGTCTCTCCTCCAACTCGCTGGGCAATTCAAAAATTATTTTTAGCTTGGAAATCAGTGGGGAAAATGCAACAAAAATGTTGGGGGAAGAAACCCAACCACATATCATTACAAAAACGAATATACAGCCCAGGAGAATGAAGAAATGACTGCCACGTGAGGGAAAAACACACACACAGCAACCCAAAAATGAATTTCACACACAGAAAATTCCCAGCTGCTTGAGAGAGCCCCAACGTGGGTGAATGATGATGATGAAAACACCCAAGAGCCCAAATCGTGAAGGAAGAACATACCATAGGAAAAATTGTGGAGGTCAAATAGCTCCCAAGATTCCCTGCGTGGGGAAAAATGGAAGAATGGGATCGTGGTCTCTTCTCCTCCTACCCACGTGAGGATGAACATGCTCCTTGGTGGAGTGTGTGTGTGGGAAAGGATGACAGTCCTTCCACACACCACTTCCCATGCAATAAGTGCCCCCAACTAACTCCAGGGGGTTTAATTTGGTAGTTGAGACAAGAATAAGACAAAAAAGGTTGTTGAGTGAGACAAGGGATAAATGGTGAGTAAGACAAAACATGGGTGAAAACTAAATGGGTTTATCAATTGACACTTGGTTGTTTCCCAATGGCTCCCAAGGGTTAGACACCCCCCCATATCCTTAGAAAACTCATGCCCTTTTCATTATGGTTGCATTGACATAGCTGGTTGTGGGTATTTTTAATTAAAATGCATATTTACATGATGCCAAAATTATAATGTGTCGGATAGAACGATATACCATCGGCAACGATTTTAATCGTCGGAACATAAAACATTAAATCAATGGTGGGGCTTTTTCCTTTAGCTCCACACCACTATTAATTATAATATATACATCATATACATTTAATGCAAACGGGGTCGAAACCGGGGTGTTACATTTATTTTCTGTTCTTTTCAATTTCGTATATAATGTTATTGTATGCAAAACCATTTGTGAATGCACGAAAGAAACATAACGTTGTTATTCATTTTATGCATTTCCTCTCAATCTTATAGTTATAACTCTTATCACTTTCAATTCATGATTCAACCTCGATTTACGGTTCTTACTGTGCTTTATGCTATTTTATTCATATGCATGCCTTCCTTTGCCCAATATTCAACCAACCACGTGAATTAACCCTTATGTATTTCATTTTCCTTTCCTAGGTTCCCTAACTTTTCCCTATGGAAATCTAGTGCAGACCTTAGGGATAACAATGAGCTAGTGTTTTTTCTTATAGAACTTCCAAACATATTATTGTGTTGGTTATATTTCCAAAGACATTTTATTTCACCTTTGAATCTATTGTCTCCTTTTGAATATGAAATAATGATTCCGTTTCTTTAACCTTTTGCAAACTGACAAGCATCTCAAAATTTGAGCTTGTGTCGTCATTGATTCATATTTAAGAAAATTTCATAAACCTGTTGAGCACGATATCGTACAACATGGTCGGGACTTTTGTCCTCTAATTTCTCGCAATCAATGTTTTGCAACATTCCATCATCAATGTTTAGAATGCCACTATATTTCAATTAAATTAAATTTAGCACATCGAATATACTAAAACTAGAAACATAACATAGATTTCGCATTTATTAATTGGTATTAAAAAATCAAAATTAAATTAAACCTATTGAAATTTACATACGTGTGCATGTGTGTACATGCATGTGCTTGATCTGATTTCTACTTCATTATGGACTTCAACAATTTCTTCAACATCTTGATGGACATTAGGATATAATTAACTATATGTTTGTTATGAAGTATTTTCAAATTTATAATTCATTATAAACAATAATTTATGGAATTTTAAACATGTATAATTTATACATACTTCGTTCAATTTCTTGTTCTTGAACTTCATTTTCAATATTCATTTCATCAACATTAGGATGAAAATATCTATTTGCATCTTCAACAAATGTCTCCTTCGTATTTGTAAGCTTATATTTTTTTTATTTTTATAGTGGAGTTTTTGCTTTTAATTATGAACAAAATCATCTCGAGTGCAGTCATATTCATTTTGGTGTGTCTTTTATTGTCCATGATTGTTCAGTCCATATAGGCTTTTAAAAAATCAACACCTTAAAACAAAAAACAAAAAAAAACAACTCTAAATTGTAAGTCATTTAAGAATATTTTCTGTATAATTTATAAATACTTCGTTTAATTTCTTGTTCTTGAACTTCATTTTCAATATTCATTTCATCAACATTAGGATGAAAATATCTATTTACATCTTCAACAAATGTCTCCTCAGTATTTGTAAGCTTCTGTTTTCTATTTTGATAGTAGAGTGTTTGCTTTTAATTATAAACAACATCATCTCGAGTGCAATCATATTCATTTTGGTGTGTCTTTTATTGTCCATGATTGTTCAGTCCATGTAGGCTTTTAAAAAATCAACACCTTAAAACAAAAAACAAAAACAAAAAATTCCAACTCTAAATTGTAAGTCATTTAAAAAGGAATAAAGTGAAATGTTGGAATTATAACTAGTTTAAAGAAATTTATTTTAAAATAAAAATCAAACAGATAATTTCGTAATATCACCTTAAAATACTTGCAAGAAATTGAAAAAGTATTCGTTTCATAAGAAAATCACTAAGAGAACAATTACCATATAAGAAAATGGATAAGAAAATCTTCACCTCAAAAAATTTGATAAGAGAACCTTTAAGAATATTTTCCCTATAAAATAAATTTTTCGGGTGAATTTTTACAATAAAATAAAATGTATGTAGTTTATTTTCTGTTCTTTTCAATTTCGTGTATAATGTTGTTCTATGCAGAACTATTTGTGAATGCATGAAAGAAACATAGCGTTGTTATTCCTTTTATACATTTCCTCTCAATCTTATGGTTATAACTCTTGTCACTTTCAGTTCATGTTTCAACCTCGGTTTACGGTTCTTACTGTCCTTTATGCTATTTTATTCATTTGCATACCTTCAACCAACCACGTGAATTAACCCTTATGTATTTCATTTTCCTTTCCTAGGTGCCCTAACTTTTTCCTATGGAAATCTAGTGCAGATCTTAGGGATAAAAACGAGCTAGTATTTTTTCTTATAGAACTTCTGTAATAACCCAAAATTTCGTAAAAATTTAAAATTTTTAAAGTGACATAAAATGTATTAAGTCGCAACATAGTTGTAGAAATAATAGATCAATGCTATGTGCAATGATGCTAAGAAGAAGCACAGGAAATAGATCTTGCTACTAAGAATTCTCACAAGCATACATAGGAAAAATAGAGAGAAGAAAAGAGACGGAATCACATGAATGAAGAGATGAATATTGGTGTGTATCCTTCCATTGAATAATGATGAATAATAGTGTACTTAAATAGTAAATCCCTCATAGGAAAATCTAATTATATGGAAACAACTCATAAAGCTCAAAAATGTTGACTTACCAAAATATAGCAAACCCCCATAGGTGGCTAAAGCACTTACCAAATCTATCAAGGACCTCACAAGTTGGAAAAAGCATGAGTGAGTTGTCAAGGATATGGAAATAACATGCTAATCCTAGAAAATGGAGAAAAACTAATGGAGGATGGGTTGGAAAAAAAAGCTCCAAGTTTCCTAGTTGACTAGCTTTTATCTTATCCGTAGAAAAGCAGGAAAAGCAGAAAAAGTTGAATAAAGCAGAATCTGCTGTAAAGTACTGTATACTAATTCTGGATGGTCAAAAGGTGGTCAAGATCAACCCAGAATTGGAAATAAATCATTCCTAGGATATAGATGGCATGTATTGACTTTAAGGTGCAAGTGGATGCCAACTAATTAAGCTAGTGGGTGAATAATTAATCAAATAATGATTAATTATTTTATCCTAAGTTGTGAGTTGGTTTAATATATTCCAACACCCCCCTATAAGTCTAACTTTATGATGGTATGACAAAAAATATAGATGCATATAGGGCCCAGCAACAACGCTATGGTCACCCTTTAACAATTATTATGTCCAGAAAAGTGAGGAAAGAGGCAAAACCACATGGGGAAAATCCTCCCTCAAGAAAGGACAAGGCACAGAATTTGAAAGGTGTCTTCAACATATATTCATCTTTAATGAGTTAACTGAACTACTTCTGGATGAAGGACTTGTTGAAGAAATCATGAACTCCATGATCATGCGTTGGAGTGTAGAACCTGCAAGAAGGAAGAGGAGAGACTCCTTGTATCTCATCAACTAATGAAGTAGGAGCATTATCTAAATGCTTCTTTCTGCTGTCAAACTCTGATCTGTAAACATAATCTGAAATGGAAAAGAGATCTTTGCATAGTCCTTTCCAAAGAGTACAAAAATTAAGACAATTTATTTCACACCCAATTCCCTGAATAGCTGCAAAATTGTGATGTGAATCACATGTAAATCTTCCAATATGTTGTAGCACCTATATAGATCTGATATGAGGCTGATAAAACTCTGATATATCAAAAACATTAGCATATGGACCAGCAAATACAAAGGCTTCAGTGGCTCCATGAGGATATAGGGCTAGACTAGGAAAATTATGAACAACTGGGGAAAACTAATAGGTGTAAAAATATGAATGATGGATGGGATTAAGATATGAACCATAATTGTTTAGAACATATCCAAACATGTTTAATATCAGTCCATATATGGCTAAGTTCATGGATAACCAGCCACCAAAAGTTAGGAAAGACTTCAAATCATGTAAGATAAATATCATTGCATAAGAGACCAATGAGGAATCAACTAGTGAGCTTGGGATTTGTATAGTCTTTGTATTATTCAGAGGTATGTTATATGGTATGGATGGTGGTATTATATGTGTATCAACCTGAAAATGTGCTTTTAAATCAGAATCCAAAGGATCACATATAAGCATATCAATAGACTCATGGGAATACACTAGTAATGAATCCTCTGTATGAAAGGAGGAAAGAATGAGATGTTCACAATCTTCAAGAAGGCTCTGAGTATTGATGCCAAGAAAAAAGGAGGATATGCTGAAGCACATGAGATCAAGTAAGGTAAGTGGTATGACACAAATAAGGCTTGATGTGGCTAAGCAAACATCATGTAAGTCATTGGGCTGCGCACCATCAATGAGAGAGGTATGCAAGAGGTGTAAAGAATCTGGCACATAGATCTCAGAATATAAGATAGGAGATTGAGAGAACAATGAATGGGTTATAGGATCATAATCAATATCAGTAGCAGCTCCATATGTTGCTTCTTTTTCATCAATAGTATCACAAGAAGAAAAATCACCTTCAAGAGACACAGAAAAAGATAGCTCTTCAATATTTGCTTCTTCATTGAAGAAGGAAGCATTCGAATCAATGAGGGTAGTAGTAACATGAACTGTATGAGAAACTTCTTCATCATGATCAACTTCATTAGAGAATGTAGAGGCCAAGAAATCCTGAGAGAGATAACAAGACGAGATGCTAGGTTCGCTCCATGCTTCATCTTCAATTTCCTGCAAACCAAAAGCTTTGTCCAGAATTTTCCAAAGATCAAATGGAAATTCAGCAGAATCTATGAGATGATATATATTTGGAGACATTCCCAACATAATTCCATAATCTCTATCACAATTATTTATCCAATCAATCTTCTCTTCATAAGACTCAGGTTCACTCAATGCACCAATGGAGACATCAAAGCGACATTGCCTCTTCAAGTATGCACTCATCTTTGGCTTCCAATCAGCATAGTTGAAAGGAGATAGTAGAGGAACTTTTGAATCCATATTGAAGTTGTTGATATGCTCTAAGAGATACTCTCTGCAACCTGCAAAACAAACTAGGAGAAAATCTTGTAAGCTAGAGAAGCTCTTCTTCAGAGAGGGATAGGAGACTGGAAGCACTCCTCAACTCTGTATAACTTGATAAACTTTGTAGCTCTGATACCATGTATAAATAATAGATCAATGCTATGTGCAATGATGCTAAGAAGAATCACAGGAAATAGATCTTGCTACTAAGAATTCTCACAAGCATACACAGGAAAAATAGAGAGAAGAAAAGAGACTGAAACACATGAATGAAGAGATGAATATTGGTGTGTATCCTTCCATTGAATAATGATGAATAATAGTGTACATAAATATTACATCCCTCATAGGAAAATCGAATTGTATGGAAACAACTCATAAGGCTCAAAAAGGCTGACTTACCAAAATATAGCAAACCCCCATAGGTGGCTAAAGCACTTACCAAATCTATCAAGGACCTCACAAGTTGGAAAAATCATGAGTGAGTTTTCAAGGAGATGGAAATAACATGATAATACTAGAAAATGGAGAAAAACTAATGGAAGATGGGTTGGAAACAAAAGCTCTCGGTTTACTAGTTGACTAGCTTTTATCTTATCCATAGAAAAGCAGGAAAAGCAGAAAAAGCAGAATAAAGCAGAATCTGCTGTAAAGTCCTGTATACTAATTCTGGATGGTCAAAAGGTGGTCAATATCAACCTAGAATTGGAAATAAATCATTCCTAGGATATAGATGGCATGTATTGACTTTAAGGTGCAAGTTGATGCCAACTAATTAAGCTAGTGGGTGAATAATTAATCAAATAATGATTAATTATTTTATCCTAAGTTGTGAGTGGGTTTAATATATTTCAACATTAGTAACTGCTAGCAGTTAGCAGAAAATGAAACAGTTTAACAAAAGTTAAGGGTTTGTTTCAATAAAATAAATCTGAACATAAAGGATGTAATCTTAAACACCTGTGTTAATTTTATTAATGACTTAACAGATTTAATTTTCAACTGAGTTAGAAACAGGACTTTCATTTATTTGATGCTAGATATACTGATGATTTACTTTTGTCAAGTAGGTGATAAATCTTGTTTGAGATCAGTGCTTACTTAGCGTTCTACTAACTCAAATGGACTGTTGGTTCTTACAGGTTTAGCATGTAAACGTAAGATCATGTAGGTGTTTTTTTTAAATTACGTCGAGAAAAGTACTTTCCTAGCATGTTAAGATGCTAGTATAAGAAAAGGACTATTTAAGCTCCTAGTCTCCGAGGAGGTAAAGTAAATTTCTTTCATTGTTTTGAATCTATGACAGTATTTAAAACTAAAGCCATATTGACCTTTCATCATAATATAATCAATGTTTTTAAAACAACAATTTCTTACCAAGGTTCCTTCAATCGTATGATGATTATCTTTTAAAAGTTGATAGTACATGGTCATTTATAAATTCCCATAGTGAGCATAGAGCTCATGGTTTTGGTTCATGTTTACTTCAATTAATTAATGATCTCACAGCTATTTTTACTTCAATACTCAAGTGTCCTTCTCTTTATGCATGAACATGTTCCTATATTTTTCGATTGTAAAGTTTACAATGAGTGATTACCTTCTTATGAGAAATTCTCCAAATAATGTTAGTCTTGAGTTTTCTTGAAGACTCCCTCATTTATCAGCATCAAGATTTTGTGTGGAGAAGTTTAAGGCTTTTCTAGTTTACAAAAAGTCATAAACTATATCATATCTATACGCTATTTTCTTTTACTAGTTCTAAAACAATACCAAACTTGTTCGACTTGTTTGCAAGCATGAATATCTTCTTGGATCAAATGGTAACCAAGTTGTGTTCATAGTATTCAAATTATAACCATAATACAATTATTATTTCAAGTTAGAATACTATTTTTAACTTATAACCTAATAGTATTTAAGTTATAACAATTGAGTTAATTTATATCCTAAAGTAGTATTACCTACCTATCAACTACTATAATGTAGTTGAAACGATGGCAAGCAAATCTTATAAGTTTTTAATCCAATACTATACTAGTTTCCATGGCATAATATAATCGACAGCATGATTTTTATTATTAGCAATCATATGAACTAGTATATTATAATCGATGGCATGTTTTTTATTATTGGCAATCATATGTTATAAGGTGTTGGCAATGATAAGTTTTTAAAACATTTGTGCAGCGCTAACATTGGAATTTGACCCACACTTGTTGAGATTTTTGGAAGGGAACATGGATAGGGCCTCCTCCATTTGTTGGTTGACTTATATTGCTTCAAACCCTACTCCTTTGCATTTTTTTGGTCTGAGGGTTCTCCTCCTTGTTGGTCGAGTTGTGAGCTTGCGACCATGAGAGGGCTGCAACCTCCTTTATCGTTGGGCATTTATCCTGCAATGCTGTAAAGTGAAACTTTGGTATCGTGGTTTATGGTTTGGCTTCTCCTGTAAGTGAAGAATACACTGCGAGAGTGGTTGTTGGTTTCTCCAAGTAGCTCGAAGCCTGTAATGGTCTTACTCCTGTAACTGCTCACCCATTACTTTTTCATTGTTAACTTGAGTCAGTTTCCTTGTTGTCCCTATCGCAGAGTTGGCTTCAAGGGTTCTTGCTTTTAGGTTCGGTGCCATCAAGTTGGTGTGGCCATTTCTTCTCGGCTTCGAATTTTAGTTCACATGTAAACTTTTTCCTACCTCATTTGTCTTTACAATTGATTAACCTTATTAGGGTTTTTACCATTTAAGCCAATAGAGTCTAAATGATGTTTTAAATTGGTTTTGCAGGCTCCTGCTACCGGCTCCAGACTTATTGGTGGAAAAAAAAGCTCATGCATCAGTATTTTCATGGGCTTCCATCTGGTAAGCCCCGGTCCCATCGAGGGTTCTTCCTGCATGCGGTTTTGGTTGTTGGAAGTGGTTCCTGTGGGTGGATACACGGCTTCAGTTCCCTATTGGTTATGGTTTTTAGCTTGTTTTAAGTATGTCCATGTTTTAATTAAAAACCCTCGTGATACTCTATATTGGGTAACACAGGCTCTTGAAGTCATGATGTAAATATGATTTTGATATGAAGTTTCAACCTTACGGCTTAAGCAATGTAAACTTGATTTTGTTTATGTTCTAAAAAGAGCCCAGCTCTAAGCTCAAAGATGCTTATTGACCTCTGTCTAGTGTTACTTTAGTTTTACAGTGAACTTAGTAAATAGAAGACTGTGAAAACAGTCAGGGTTGTAAAGTGAGCTGGATTTTAATTCTCCTGTCAATAATGTATTTTTTTACAGTTTAATATAAAAGGTTTTGTGCATACTTGGTTTTAATAGCAGACTTGGGATTCGACCCTTCGACTCTACAGGCTATAAGCCTATTCTTAAATAAGGATTTTATATTTGCGAATGGTTAACTATTATTGGTTTAATTTGTCCATAATTTACATGTGCAATGTTTTCATTAATACACTGTATTACAATGATTTTTAAAGCACTGTTTATGAGATGATATTTAATTCTGGAGCTTGGATTTTTAAGGGTTAAATTACTGTATAACCCTACAGTTTTATAATATCATTGTTTATACTTAAAGAACTCTTAACTATGTTTGAAAATAGGATAATGGATGATAGTATTACTTATAGTTATTATTTTGATGCTAGCTTTGTTTATTTGATGATTCTTAAACAATTTTTACAGTTTTGTTTTTAATTCTTAGTTAAGAAATAATTAGGGTTTTAATGCAGCATACATGAAAATTAGGATATAGTTATCTTTCAGTATTTTCTGTAGTTTTAGAAGGATTATAGAAGAATCCTTTGTTCTTAGATAAAGACACGCAGTGTCTAGAATTTCAATGTTTATAAAATGTTTTACAAATTCCTTTTCACATGGTTTTAGATGCTAATCTACCTACTTTACTTATGTTAAACCATAATATCTATATTTTATCAGAATACTAATACTGAAATTACTTTAATAATAATATTATTACTTTTCTCTTTCATACCTATTTTTTTGTTTAGTTTAGCTTAAGTAAATAAATACCGACAATATTTAGTACTGCTATTTAGTAAAATTCATAAACAAGTGAAGTAAAATCTAATTACTGTTCTCATTCAAATAAAAGAATCATCTCATTCACCTAAGCAACCCAGCTGTACTAGAGTACTACCTGAGTCAGGTGTACAGTTTAGGAATTTTAATTCTATCTGTTTCACTTTTCACATATTCATTTCTATTTCTAATATAATCTATAATTTTACTGAATCCAACATTACTCAGTTATTCTTCCTTCATAAACCCTAAAATACTAACATGCCTGTAGTAGAAAACTAAGAAATATTTCATTGAAGACAGTAAACAAATAAAACAGAACATGTTGATGATAAGACGACAACAACTTAAGGAGGTTGTTCCTCCCAACCAAACTCCTGGAGAGCGCTCAGACAACGCTTCCTCAGGACTCTCAAGCTTGTTCCTGGTCTTCTTGGCTGAGAACTGGGTGGAGAATACAACTGTAAGAACTCTGTCACCTAGCTGGTCCAATTACCTCAATAATCAAAATTTGCTCTCAGCAATATGAACTTCATCCTAGAAGCTGCAATTAGTTCAGTCTCAGCAGTTAACCCCTCAAACACACTTCAGTAATCCCCTCCATTGAATTTTTCTTGAGTAAATTCATTCCCCCTGAATGATCACCTCTCTAGAATGAGAAGCCTCGGCTCTCTTCAATGGGAAATTTTATAGAGATGCCTAGGTCCTCTGGGTCAGTTTTCATTTAATGAGCCACCTACTTTGATTACACTTTCTTGGAAAATCATGACCACAAATATAAGGAAGTTGCCACCTACAACAGTTGGAAGTGGTTTGAGGATGCTGCCACTTGTCAGTTTGCTCTCCACCCAGTCTCCTCCACCAATTAACCAGTAAACACTCTTTTAACAGCTTCCCTAAGTTGTTCTCTCATCATTTATTTATTTATAAATAAAATATTCTCAATTTACATTAAATATTATTGACCCCACTGGGTCATCAATTACAACTTCGCATAAAATTTAACACAATGTTCCTCAAATATCATTAAATTGTTTTTGCAAATTGGGGCATGTGACATACACACCCCCTTAAATTATAACATCATCCTCAATGTTATTTATTCCTCATCCTCAAAGTTCCCCTAAAATAGAATTGGATATGCATCCCACATATGACTTTCCAATTCCCAGGTGGGTTCCTCTGGACTAAGGTGCTTCCATTGCACCTTCACTTGACCAATGGTGCGGTTTCGAAGTGAGATCTCCCTCCGCTCAAGGATACAGTCCTATTCCACCAGAAAATCTCATTCGGGTTCCACCTGCACATCATTCCAATTAATAACATAAGTAGCATCATGTACATATTTTTTTAATACATAAATGTGAAAAACATTGTGAACTCTTAAATTCGGTGGTAAAGCTAACTGATAGGCTACCTATCTGATCATGGACAGTATTTCAAAATGACCACAATATCGAGGTGTTGGTTTGGCACAACTACCCAACCTCAAAGAACTCTTTTTGGGTCTCACCTTAATGAAAACATGTTCACCTACCTGGAACTCCTTTGGAGTTCGTTTAAGGTCGGCTTGACTTTTCTGTCGATCTTGCGCAATTTTCAGATTACCTTGTACCTTCTCTACAATTACTTCCATTTCTTTCAATAATTCAGGTCCTAATACTAACCTGTCCACTGGATTACTCCATAAAATGGGAGTCTTACATTTCCTTCCATACAGAATTTCGAAAGGACTATACCTAGCTGAAGATTGATAATGATTATTGTAAGCAAATTCTACCAGGTGTAAATAATCTTCCAATTTACCTGGCTGCTCATTTACATACATTCTAAGTAGATCTTCTAGTACCTTATTTACTCTTTCAGTCTGTCCATCAGTTTGAGGATGGAAAGAGGTACTAAAATTTAACGTGGTATTTAATCATTTAAACAAGGATCTCCAAAAGTTACCTGTAAATTTAGGGTTTTTGTCTGAAATTATGACCTTCAGTATTTCAATGCAATCGAAAAATTTGTTTTAAGAAAATATCAGCTATATTTGCAGCTTTATAAGTAGTTTTTACAGGTATAAAATGGGTTGCTTTACTCAATTTGTCAACCACTACCATTATGAAGTCATTTAAGTTCTGATTTTTAGGCAGTCCAGTAACAAAATCAAGGCTAATTATCTCCCATTTCCAGCTAGGGATAGGCAAAGGCTAAAGTAGCCCAACTGGATGCTGATGTTCAGTTTTTACATGCTAACATTCAAAGCATCTAGTAATATATTCTGTCAGTTCAGTCTTCATGTTTGGCCAGAAATAATCTTTTCTTAGCATGGTTATAATTTTCTGATAACCTGGATGCCCTGAATAAGGAGTTTTATGAATTTCATCTAAAATTAATAACTTAATCTTAGGTACATTAGGTACATATATTCTGTCTTTATATAGTAATAATCATTTTTCATTCAAGTTGTACCCTGTACTTAGACTTTCTATTAGATTTTCTTTTGCTTTTGCTTGTAACTTTAGGTAATTTTCATCTTGTTATATTCCCGCTTTAAGTTGTTCTTCCAAACCTGTTGTATAAGTGTTGATAGTTGTTGTAAAATTTAGCTTTTCATTTCTACTTAATGCATCCACAACTTTATTCTCCTTTCCTTTGATGTGTTGAATTTCAAAATCATATTCACTTAAAAAAGATAGCCACCTAGCTTGCCTAGCATTCAGGTTAGGTTGATCTAACAGATATTTCAATCCCTTATTATCCATCATTAAGATAAACTTTCTTCCAATTAAATTATGACGCCACATCTTTAAAGCATGTATGACAGTAGCTAATTCTAAGTCATAGGTCGCATAATTCTTTTCATGAATCTTTAATTTCCTAGACTCATAAGCAATGACATGTCCTTCCTGAGTCAATACTCCACCTAAACCGTCATTGCAGGTGTCAGTACATACTATAAAATCTTTATTAAAGTTAGCAATTCTTAAAATTGGTGCGCTGGTTAATAAGGTTTTTAACTTTTTAAAACTATCTTCACACTTCTAATTCCAATCAAATTTCTTTCCCTTTTTCTGCAAAGAGGTTATTGGATTTGCAATTCTTGAAAACCCTTCGATGAACCTCCGGTAATAACCGGTAATCCCTATGAATGATCGGACATCAGTTACGTCTTTTGCGACTGGCCAATATTCGATTGCCTTTATCTTTTCAGGATCCACTGAAATTCCTTCTTTAGTCACCACCTGACCTCAGTACTGGATTTTATCTTTAAAGAAGTCGGATTTACTAAATTTCGCAAAAAGTTGATGTTCTCGTAACTCTTGCAAGACAATTTTTAATTGTTCTTTATGTTCTTCTTCATATTTCCAATAAATTAATATGTCGTCGATAAATACAACCACAAATTTATCCATATATTTGTGCATAACATTATTCATTAGACACATAAAAATAGTTGTAGCATTAGTAAGCCCGAATGGAATAACGACAAACTTGTAATGTCCATATCGAGTCCTAAAAGTTGTTTTAAAGATGTCTTCATCTTTAATTCTGACTTGGTGATATCCAGACCGTAAGTCAATCTTTGAAAACACTGTGGCTCCACGTAGTTGATCAAACAGATCATATATGCGAGGTAACGGGTATCTGTTCTTGATAGTCATCTTATTTAATTGACGATAATCTATGCATAGTCGTAGAGTTTCGTCCTTTTTCTTGACAAAGATGACAGGTGCCCCCTAGGGAGACACACTGGGTCTAATGTAATTCTTATCAATAATTTCTTTTAACTGTGACTTGAGTTCATTTAATTTGAGTATATTCATCTGATAAGAGGCTTTTGAGCTGGGCACTGCACCAGGTACCAGCTCAATGGTAAAATCTAATTCCCGCTTCGGAGGCAATCACGGAATTTCTTTCGGAAATACATCTGAATATTCCTTTAGAACTGGTATATCCTCCAATTTTAATTTATCTATGTTGTTTATGTTTTCTTCATTGGTTATTGTTACTGCATAAGCCTTACAACATTTCCTAACAGCTCTCTTAAGCTGTAGAGCAGAAATATGCCTTACGGCTGTTTTCCTAGGGATTCCCTTTACACTTATTAATTTGCCATCGTTTTTTATACAAGTAAAGGTTTTATCAAAGCAATTCAAGACCACCCTATGTTACTCTAACCAATCCATACCAATTAATATATCATATGAACCTAAAGGTAGTACATTGAGCTTAACAAAAAATTTAAATTGATCCATAGTTACTGCACAATTCTTTACAAAGCTAATTACCTTTCTCTTTGCACCAGTAGCTAACTGAACTAAGCAAGAACTTTTAAACTTTTCAACTGGAATTTTACACTTTTCTACCAAGTTAGGAGAAATATAGCTTAAACTAGCTCCTGGATCAATTAAAATAGATATGGGTATTTGATTTATCTTACCTTCCACTTCCACCATGGAAGTTTGATAGTATGCTTGCCGATTCCCTAATGATATATTGATCCTGGCCATTGTCCTCGCTAGATCACCAATAGTCATCTCCTCCTGTATTGTGTGGATGTTGCTGACAGTCTTCTTTTGATTGGGACAGACTAAGGCATAATGAGGACCATTGCATTCCCAACACTTTATGGGTTATTTTCGTTCAAAGTTCTTTGTGTAGTTACTGTGATTGTTAGCAGACTCTTTATTCTTTTAATTGTTATGATTGGTCTGTGAATTACTTTTATTCCCATGGAAATTCTTATTAGGAAAATTTTTGGTGTTATTATTTTTAGAATTTCAATTAGGTACAAACTCTTTCTTCTTTTGATCAAAGTTATTATTCATTTTGGCCTTCCAGTTGGCCATACTCTCTTTTTTACGATTTTGTTCATAACAGAAATTCGCTTTTCTCGTGGCTTCTTCTAGAGTTTTTGGATTGTCATACTCAATCATTTCCTTTATATGATAAGGTAAACAACTGAGAAACCATTGTACCTTAGGCTTCTTGTCCACAATGTATGGCACATACCTGAGAAAACTTAGAAACTTACTATTCAATTCTTTCATATTCATTGTACCTAGTTTTAACTCATAGAATTCTTTAGCCCTTTCTTCATAGTACTGTTCAGATAAAAGTTTCTTTTTGAAGTATTTCTTGAATGTACTCCAATTTATGTTTTTCTCTCTTATACCTTTCACTCTTTTTAAGTCCTGCCACCATATATCAGCTTTCCCTGTAAGATTATAAATAGCCATCCTAGCCTTCAGTTGATTAGAATAGTTATAAATTTGGAAATATTTCTTCATCCCGAATAGCCAGAATTTCGCTTCCTCCCCCTTTTCAGTTTCTCCATTAAATGTTGGCGGCTTGATCTTCTTGAACTCCCCAGAGATTTCTTCATAAGGTTTATATTTTATTTTCCTATTATGGTGGTTATCCTCACTACTGTCACTAGTATAATGAGAGTTATGTTGATCACCATATACTTCGGAAGATGAACTACTTTCATTTTTAATCTGTTTAGTCTTTTTATAATTATGTTGATAACCTATATCATCAGAATCAGCTCTTTTACCCTTTCCCTCAGTGTGAAATCTTTCTATTAAGATCTAATTCATCTCCTCCTAAGCTCTCAGAATCCTCTCATTTTCTTTCTTAACTGATTCCATTTCTGATTTTAATTCTTTAACTGTTTGTAGTAGTTCGAAAGAATTATTGGTTATATCTTCTTGTATAGGTTCTTTCTGTATATTATCTCGTTTAGTGTAAAGAGATTCCTCTTCTGCATATTCTTTGAATCTTTCCATACCTGTCATTAACTCATAAACAAATTTCTCTATGTGTATCATTCAAAGAAAACAACATCATCATAATTATTTAAATTTACTGTTCCATATAAGCAAGTTGGGCTTCATTAAGGCCTAGTGTTTGAACCTTGTGCTCTAATACCACATGTAATAACCCAAAATTTCGTAAAAATTTAAAAATTTTAAAGTGACATAAAAGGTCTTAAGTCGCAGCTTAGTAACTTCTAGCGGTTAGCAAAAAATGAAACAGTTTAACAAAAGTTAAGGGTTTGTTTCAATAAAAAAAATATGTACATAAAGCATGTAATATTAAACAACTGTGTTAATTTTATTAATGACTTAACAGCTTTAATTTTCAACTGAGTTAGAAAGAGGACTTGCTTTAGTTGCTGCTAGATATAGTGATGATTTACTTTTGTCAAGTAGGTGAGAAATCTTGTTTGAGATCGGGGCTTACTTAGCGATCTTCTAACTCAAATGGACTGTTGGTTCTTACAGGTTTAGCAGGTAAGCGTAAGATCGTGTAGGTGTTTATTTTAAATTACGTCGAGAAAAGTACTTTCCTAGCATGTTAAGATGCTAGTATAAGAAAAGGATTATTTAAGCTGCTAGTCTCCGAGGAGGTAAAGTAAATTTCTTTCGTTGTTCTGAATCTATGACAGTATTTAAAACTAAAGCCATGTTGACCTTTCATCATAATATAATCAATGTTTTTAAAAGAGCAAGTTCTTACCAAGGTTCCTTCAGTCGTATGATGATTATCTTTTAAAAGTTTATAGTACATGGTCATTTATAAATTCTCATATTGAACATAGAGCTCATGGTTTTGGTTCATGTTTACTTCGACTAATTAGTGATCTCGCAGCTATTTTTACTTCAATACTCAAGTGTCCTTCTCTTTATGCATGAACATGTTCCTATATTTTTCGATCGTAAAGTTTACAATGAGTGATTAGCTTCTTATGAGAAATTCTCCAAATAATGTTAGTCTTCATTTTTCTTGAAGACTCCCTCATTTATCAGCATCAAGATTTTGTGTGGATAAGTTTAAGTCTTTTCCAGTTTACAAAAAGTCATAAACTATATCATATATATACCCTATTTTCTTTTACTAGTTCTAAAACAATACCAAACTTGTTCGACTTGTTTGCAAGCATGAATATCTTCTTGGATCAAATAGTAACCAAGTTGTGTTCATAATATTCAAATTATAACCATAATACAATTATTATTTCAAGTTATAATACGATTTTTAACTTATAACCTAATTTAAGTTATAACAATTGAGTTAATTTATATCCTAAAGTAGTATTACCTACCTATCAACTACTATAATGTAGTTGAAACAATGGAAAGCAAATCTTATAAGTTTTTAATCCAATACTATACTAGTTTCCATGTCATAATATAATTGGCAGCATGATTTTTATTACTAGCAATCATATGAGCTAGTATATTATAATCGATGGCATGATTTTTATTATTGGCAATCATATGTTATAAGGTATTGGAAATGATAAGTTTTTAAAACATTTGTGCAGCGCTGACATTAGAATTTGACCCACACTTGTTGAGATTTTTGGAAGGGCATGTGGATAGGGCCTCCTCCATTCGTTGGTTGACTTATATTGCTGCAAACCCTACTCCTTTGCATTTTTTCGGTTTGAGGGTTCTCCTCCTTGCTGGCCGAGTTGTGAGCTTGCGGCCATGAGAGGCCTGCAACCTCCTTTATCGTTGGGCATTTAGCCTGCAATGCTATAATGTGAAACTTTGGTATCGTGGTTTATGGTTTGGCTTCTCCTATAAGTGAAGAATACACTGCGAGAGTGGTTGTTGGTTTCTCCAAGTAGCTCGAATCCTGTAATGGTATCACTCCTGTAACTGCTCACCCATTGCTTTTGCATTGTTAACTTGAGTCAGTTTCCTTGTTGTCACTGTCACGGAGTTGGCTTCAAGGGTTCTTGCTTTTCAGTTCAGTGCCATCGAGTTGGTGTAGCCATTTCTTCTCGGCTTCGAATTTTAGTTCACAGGTAAACTTTTTCCTACCTCATTTCTCTTTACAATTGATTAAACTTATTAGGGTTTTTACCATTTAAGCAAACAGAGTCTGAATGATGTTTTAAATTGGTTTTGCATGCTCCTGCTACCGACTCCAGACTTATGGGTGGAAAAACAGGCTCATGCATCAGTCTTTTTGTGGGCTTCCATCTGGTAAGCCCTGGTCCCATCGAGGGTTCTTCCTACATGCAGATTTGGTTGTTGGAAGTGGTTCCTGTGGGTGGATACACTGCTTCAGTTCTCTGTTGGTTATGATTTTTAGCTTGTTTTAAGTATGTCCATGTTTTAATTAAAAACCCTCGTGATACTCTGTACTAGGTAACACAGGCTCTTGAAGTCGTGATGTAAATATGATTTTGATATGAAGTTTCAGCCTTACGCCTTAAGCAATGTAAATTCTTTTGTTTATGTTTTAAAAATATCCTAGCTCTGAGCTCAGAGATGCTTATCGACCTCTATCTAGTGTTACTTTAGTTTTACAATGAACTTAGTAAATAGAAGACTGTGAAAACAGTCGGGGTTGTACAGTGAGCTGGATTTTAATTCTCCTGTCAGTAATGTATTTTATTACAGTTTAATATAAAAGGTTTTGTGCATACTTGGTTTTAATAGCAGACTTGGGATTCGACCCTTCGACTCTATAGGCTATAAGCCTATCCTTAAATAAGGATTTTATATTTGTGAATGGTTAACTATTATTGGTTTAATTTGTCCATAATTTACATGTGCAATGTTTTCATTAATACTCTGTATTATAATGATTTTTAAAGCACTGTTTATGAGATGATATTTAATTATGGAGCTTGGCTTTTCAAGGGTTAAATTACTGTATAACCCTACAGTTTTATAATATCCTTGTTTATACTTAAAGAACTCTTAAATCTATTTGAAAATAGGATAATGGATGATAGTATTACTTACAGTTATTATTTTGATGCTAGCTCTGTTTATTTAATAATTCTTAAACAAATTTTACAGTTTTGTTTTTAATTCTTAGTTAAGAAATAATTAGGGTTTTAATGCAGCATACATGAAAATTAGGATATAGTTATCTTTCAGTATTTTCTGTAGTTTCAAAATGATTATAAAAGAATCCTTTGTTCTTAGATAAAGACACACCGTGTCTAGAATTTCAATGTTTATAAAATGTTTTACAAATTCCTTTTCACATGGTTTTAGATGCTAATCTACCTACTTTACTTATGTTAAACCATAATATCTATATTTTATCAGAATACTAATACTGGAATTACTTTTATAATATTATTATCATTGTTCTCTTTCATACCCATTTTTTTTGTTTAGTTTAGCTTAAGTAAATAAATACAGACAATATTTAGTATAGTTATTTAGTAAAATTCATAAACAAGTGAAGTCAAATCTAATTATTGTTCTCATTCAAATAAAAGAATCATCTCATTCACCTAAACAACCCAATTGTACTAGAGTACTACCTGAGTCAGGTGTACAGTTTGGGAATTTTAATTCTATCTGTTTCACTTTTCACATATTCATTTCTATTTCTAATATAATCTATAATTTTACTAAATCCAACATTACTCAGTTATTCTTCCTTCATAAACCCTAAAATACTAACATGCATGTAGTAGAAAACTAAGAAATATTTCATTGAAGATAGTAAACAAATAAAATAGAACTTGTTGATGACAAGACGACAACAGCTTAAGGAGGTTGTTCCTCCCAACCAAACTCCTGGAGAGTGCTCAGACAACGCTTCCTCAGGACCCCTGAGCTTGCTCCCGGTCTTCTTGGCTGAGAACTGGGTGGAGAATACAACTATAAGACCTCTGTCACCTGAATGGTCCAATTACCTCAGTAATCAAAATCTGCTCTCAGCAATATGAACTTCAGCCTAGAAGCTGCAACTAGTTCAGTCTCAGCAGTTAACCCCTCAAACACACTTCAGTAATCCCCTCCATTGAATTTCTCTTGAGCAAACTCATTCACCCTGGATGATCACCTCTCTAGAATGAGCAGCCTCAACTCTCTTCAATGGGAAATTTTATAGAGATGCCTAGGTATTCTGGGTCATTTTTCATTTAATAAGCCACCTGCTCTGATTCCACTTTCTTGGGGAATCATGACCACAAATATAGAGAAGTTTCCACCTGCAACAGTTGGAAGTGGTTTGAGGATGCTGCCACTTGTCAGTTTGCTCTCCACCCAGTCTCCTCCACCAATTAACCAATAAACACTCTTTTAACAACTTCCCTAAGTTGTTGTCTCATCATTTATTTATTTATAAATAAAATATTCTGAATTTACATTAAATATTCTTGACCCTAGTGGGTCATCAATTACAACTTAGCATAAAATTTAACACAATGTTCCTCAAATATCATTAAATTGTTTTTGCAAATTGGGGCATGTGACAACTTCCAAACATTTTATTATGTTGGTTATCTTTCCAAAAACATTTTGTTTCACCTTTGAATCTATTGTCGCCTTTTGAATATGAAATAATGATTATATTTCTTTAACCTTTTGTAAACTGACAACATCTCAAAATTGGACCTTGTGTCATTGTTGATTCAGATTTAAGAAAACATTCATAAACATGTTGAGCATGATATCATACAACATGGTCGGGACTTTTGTCCTCTAATTTCTCGCAATCAATGTTTTGCAACATTCCATCATCAATGTTTAGAATGCCACTATATTTCAATTAAATTAAATTTAGCACATCGAATATACTAAAACTAGAAACATAATATAACATAGATTTCACATTTATTAATCAGTATTAAAAAATAAAAATTAAATTAAATCTATTGAAATTTACATACGTTTGTGTGTATGTGTGTGTACATACATGTGCTTGATCTGATTTCTACTTTATTATGGACTTAAACAATATTTTCAACATCTTGATGGACATTAGGAGATAATTCTCTATATGTTTGTTATGACGTATTTTCAAATTTATAATTCATTATAAACAATAAGTTATGGAATTTTAAACATGTATAATTTATACATACTTCGTTCAATTTCTTGTTCTTGAACTTCATTTTCAATATTCATTTCATCAACATTAGGATGAAAATATCTATTTACATCTTCAACAAATGTCTCCTCAGTATTTGTAAGCTTCTATTTTTTATTTTGATAGTAGAGTTTTTGCTTGTAGTTATGAACAACGTCATCTCGAGTGCAATCATATTCATTTTGGTGTGTCTTTTATTGTCCATGATTGTTCACTCCATATAGGATTTTAAAAGATCAACACTTTAAAACAAAAGACAAAAACAAAAAATTCCAACTCTAAATTGTAAGTCATTTAAAAATGAATAAAGTGAAATGTTGGAATTATATATAGTTTAAAGCAAATTTATTTTAAAATAAATCAAAAAGATAATTTCATAATATCACCTTAAAATACTTGCAAGAAATTGAAAGAGTATTCATTTCATAAGAAATTCATTGAGAGAACATTTACCATAGAAGAAAGTGGATAAGAAAATCTTCACCTCAAAAAAAAATGATAAGAGAACCTTTAAGAATATTTTCCCTATAAAATAAATTTTTCGGGCAAATTTTTACAATAAAATAAATTGACAAGAAAACTTTTTTTCCATTAAAAGAAGAAGAACGCCTTAAAAGAAATTACCTTGGGAAAAAACAACACCTTAAAAAAATTGTCTTTGATAAAAAAAAATCACCTTAAAGGAAATTGTCTTTGAGAAACCACCTTAAAAGAAAAAGCAATTATCCTTGGGTCGTTGGGGAAAAAATCACCTTAAAAAGGCACCTTTGAAAACATTTTGTAAAACCCACTTTGAAAATGAAATACATGAAATTGTGGAATTGGATTATTGTAAAATAAGATTTGTATTTATTAAAAGTGGTCCCATGTTATTTCAATCGATAGAATATTTTAAATATCGTTTTTTCGGTA
The DNA here is from genome assembly GCA_001517045.1 of Pseudotsuga menziesii. NCBI lineage: Eukaryota > Viridiplantae > Streptophyta > Pinopsida > Pinales > Pinaceae > Pseudotsuga > Pseudotsuga menziesii. The sequence continues at coordinate 331,467 of LPNX010202890.1, forward strand.
GAAAACATTTTCTGACCGAAAAAATTTCTCTGTTAACTTCAATGGACAATGGAAGGAAAAATAATTTCGGTCGAAAACTTTTAATTTGTTGGTAGAACTTTTTTTTAGTCGAAAACCTATCAAATTTCAGAAAAATGGCAAAGGCGTCATTTGTCTTCGGCTTTCCCCAACTTCAGAAGGTGTGGGCCATGTTTAATACTGAAAATCTACTTTCGAACTAATACCATTACTTTCATACTGGAATCTACTTTTCATTGATGACAATTTTGTTGAATTTGGTTGTGATCTGTTAATTTTTATTTTATTTTTGTTAACATTTGCATGTTTGTTAAATAATTGTTATTAAAATTCAACAAAATGAAAAATCAATAACTGAAAAACATTGAAAATTTTTTGGTACGAATCATTGGAGTGTCTACTTCAAAACGATACTTTTAGATTTTTTATTTTTAAGTAGAAATTGAGGAATATGTTGAGTATGAATAAACATGTTTATATTCTGCAATTTGTTTACAAAATTATAGTCATACCTTAACGCAACTTGTTTAGATTGTCATTGCATATTTTGATTTTAATAAACAAAAGTTTAACAATGAAAAAATGAGAGTCGTAAAGCATGACTATTTATTAATCCTTTCATTTTATAAGAACATGTTGTCAAACATTTGCTAAATTGACATATCAAAACTCAATAAAAAAAATAATGGATAGAAAGCGAACAAACTTCTTCACAAGTTTTGTTTTTATTGAAAAGTGAAATTATAAACACAAATTTAACTTTTGTTTGTCGGAAGTTGAAAAACTTGTGAAAACCATATTTGTTTTCTCAGCCCTCCCACCCCTTCTCCTCCATGTCCCAAAATAGACACCCACATTCATGATTTTAACCTTAGGTCAACTTAAGTTGATAAATGTTCCAGAGGTATGCCATGAAATGTCAAGATCATGAAGATGCGCAGTGCAAATACCTCAATGAACAGGTTTTATTTCCTCTAGTTTGTTTTCCCCCCTACATTTGGTTTTATCCTCTAGTTTTTTCATTTATTTTTTTCACTTTTTTAACATTTTCCCTTTTATGATTTTTTTGGCAATGATGTCAATTTGTAAGGTTTGTGTCTACAACAATATCAATTGGAAAGCCAAATGGGCTAGCTCAAGTGGTCAAGTATTGTAAGTAGTGAGCAGGTCTCTGGGTCAAATCCATGGGAGGCTATACATGTCACGTCCCCACCCCTCTACTCAGCGGAGAGGACGCGACTAACATAGCTGCCAGCTATCTAATCTGGGCAATCTAGCCCCATGAACGTAAAATAAAATGCATTGAAATTAAACATGCATAGATGCATAAACATTCAATATACAGCGAAAGCATTTACATATCATTCAACACATTTAAGCATTCAACATGTTCATCATTTTTCTGTAAGCAACAAATACAATTGCAGAGATAAAATAGATAAGAATACTTATCTTGAAAGAAGTTTGTCCCGCAACCAGCTACATCGTTGCAACGTTCCACCCAACCATAGGCCAATGTGCTCATCAATCTCTCAACAGCACTGCCACTCCCGAGTTGGGCATGATTCCCACAAGAAATAAGGGAACACTGGCAGACTCACACATAGCCAAGGATACAACAAAAAATCAGCCAAGCCAACACAGTTGGGTTTATCAGGCTGCAAAGGAACTGGAAAGGCTGACTGCTAAGCTAGTGAGCTCAACCCTAGAGCTATGGACACTTGCACCATATCTAGCCTGACTTCTAAAACATCTACACACCCAACACAAGGAAGCATCCCCTTCCCTGCTACACAGTCCCTCAGGATATGCATTCCCTTCCAATGCTATTCAGGGTGTGCAAAGAACAAAACCATCCCCCTAGATCTGTCTATGAGGTTCCTTCTCCCACTAGATTAATCCAGCTAGTTCAGACCCTATTTCCACTCCCAAAACAGTTCAGACCAAAACAACAGAGGCATACACAACAATTTCCAGGTTCTGGGTTTGAAGAAAAACGTCTTTCAACCAAAAACGTAAACAGTAAATGGGTAAAACAACACCCTTAGCAGTAATTCGGTTTCTAGAGTCATTTATGGCCCTAACGTGGCCAAAATGAACTCAACAGCACCCAAAATTCATGGGTCTCTTCTCCCAGTCATTGGCATTACCAAAAACGGATTTCCAACTTGAGGAAAATGAGGAATACATCCCAATCCCTCGGCATTACAAAAACGACCTCCCATCCATGGGAAAGATGAGGTAAACAACCAAAATCGTGGATGGATACACACAGGAAGCTCTAGCTGCCTGAGAGAGCTCACGTGAATCAGAGAAAATGTGAGGAAAATGAAAAACGTGAATGTAGAATGCCAGGAGCTCCAAAAATGTGGGGAAAGACAACCACCACCATGCATGATGGAATGGGCAACATTTTTGGGCAATAACTTGCCCCATAAGTCAAAATCGCGTTTCCCAAAAACTGATGGCTTCTCCCATACCTTTCCCATCCCATGCAATAACCAACTCAACCAACTTCTGGCAATAATAAATGATTGGGTGAATAAGACAAGAAAGGTAGTTGATAGTTTGATGGGTTCTCCCTTTGACATTTGGCTTTTCCCCATTGGCTCAAGGGTTTGAATATCCCCCCCCCCTTATCCTTAGGAAATCATGCCCCCATATCATTATTGTTGCATTGACATAGTTGGTTGTGGGTTTTTAATTAAATTGCATAATTACATGATGTCCAAAATTATAATGTGTCGGCTAGCACAAAAATACCATCAACAACAATTTTTAATCGTCGAAACATAAAACACTAAATCGATGGTGGGGCTTTTTCCTTTAGCTCCACCATGATTAAATAAAATATTTACATCATATACATTTAATGCAAACGGGGTCAAAACCGGGGTGTTACAATACATCGCTATATAATGGCCTCACTTGATGTCCCCATCGGGTTAGCTCTGTAATCAAAGTGAATGGGTGAAGCCCCTTCGGGTGGGACCCCTATGCATTGTTCTCGTGGACGTAACAAGCCCCGCTCGGGGGTAGGTGAACTACAAAATAATATATATATATATATCAATTGGCATGACACGGTTTCAAACAAGTTTTAAATTAACCTTGAAAAAGGAACTAATAACATCATTTTTTGATTCAGGGGTTGATTTTAATGCTATGTTCGCATCGGCACCAGTTGTAAAGGCCATGGCTTAATTAAATTGTAATTTTAACCCTGAAAAAAATGGGTGCTACTTGGAGCACCACTTTTTGATTCGAGGGTCAATCTTTAAAAAATTTGTCACAATGGCATCGATTGTGAATACCACTGTTTCAAACAAGTTGTGATTTTAATCCTCTTCCCCACCATAAAAATGGTGTTTCTAGTAGCACCACTTTTTGAAACAAAGGGAAAAAATAACCATTATATATGACTTCTAAAAAATGAGAACTCTAAAAATTTCATGTCAAGTAGGTAACTACGTTGTGGTTGTTTTGGTAAGAGAAATCAATTATTATTTGATTACACAATACTTATGATGTATGTATTTATACATTATTTTCTTCCTTCTATGGTTCACTCTATCGCTCTATATACTAAGCTAATGTGTGGAGTGATATTGGAGGATTGATATTGAGTGTCATGCTCCATATGGCCTTTGAGGTTTACTTTGTTTGGAAATTAAATAAGTATTTATGTTGAATACCCAATTGCCACCAATCAATCCCGTGGATATTGTCAAACACTACCCTATTCACAATATCGGTTTATTGTTGCTTCTCTTGAACTACGCTTTCATTTTAGGTAAAAACATTTGTCATAACACTACCCAAATACTTTACTAAGGGCATGACCAACTCGGTAGTCTTTTGGCATACTACACCTAAACCCAGTGGAAACACTTTTTATTTCTTAACACTTAGTCTTATTAGTTTTATTCACTTGTTCTAACACACACTTAGCCAATTCACAAGTAAGAAAAACCAATGAAGCACAAGATACACAAAAATATATGGGAGGGAATCCCCAACCATGAGTACTTGGTAGAAATGTGATTACAAAAGTTATATAGAATAGGAGGTTCCCGTAGGAAAAACCCTCCTGCAGTGGTGACCAACATGTGCCACCAAAAAACCCAACAAACACAATACTTCTAGTTGAAGACGTTTTGTTGAGCTTACTCCTGAACGGTTTCCACAAGCTTGTTGCATGTATGGTCCCAACCAGGTTATTGCTGCAAATTCTTCCCACTAATGCTCTTTTTATTGGACGTTTCCCAAATAGGTCTCAAGCCGAGCAACCTCTCTACCAATTGAGCCTTGTAAAGACTCTGTCCCAAGACTTCAAATCTTTGGTTGTGTGTTGGGCACACTTTTCTTGTGCCCACAGTGCGGCTCCCCTTGACCAAACTTTAGAGGACTGCCTTGACACGTTTTTGGTTCTTGACTTCCATGCCTTTTCCTTGACATCATGTCGCATATTTATAGGCTTGCTTATGAACGGGTGTGACCCAAAGCATGTTCACACGCCCCACCAAGCCACTTGCTTCTACCCACAAGTCGGCGTGCCAATATAGAAGTGTTCCCACTTCTTAACCGATCTACCCATGTTGATGCGGTGTTGCCCACAAGTGTGTCCTAATTCTAACTGTCTTGCCTGTTTGTCAAACTAAGTGCTCTTTCCTTCCATGTTCCCAACCCGGAGTTGAGGCTTTCGGTGTTGTCCATGGTCCGCATGACTTAGGATTCTAACACAAGTGGTCTTCCTTCCAACTGACTTGGTAACCGAAGTGATTCGCATGTCCACATGTCAACTAACTTGAGACTGAATGTACCCATACTTGCCATGTATTGGGTGTCATGATTGTGGGAACGCACCCCCTTTACGGTACACATCTCATCCAACTCTCTGCTTACTGACGAACACTTGCTTGGATAACCAACACTTAGTTAAATTTTCCTTAGTGTCCAACCAACGATTGGGTGCATTGTGCTTCCAAACCATGTTACTTGGGTGTGTGGGTGCAACAAGGTGCACTAAGGCCATGACATCGTCCCCCACCTCCAGTAGTTTTCATCCTCAACAACGTATCCAACCGACCACCGTCTCTGTAAATTATCGCAACCTTGAGCTCTTCAAAGAAGGTCCTACAACTCATGCTTCTTCCCCACTTACTCTGCAACACATACTCCACAAGTTCCTTCATGTTTCCGTCTTTTGTGCACCCCATGAGTCAAACTAATTGGGTAGCTAATCCAAACATCGCACCCAACGTCATGAGACAAACCTCATCAATCCACAACCAACTCTCTATGTGCTTTTCAGTCTGCTCCAAGCTTATTGTACTAGGAAAAACCTTCACTTCTTCCTCTCTCTATTGAACCGCATGCTCACAACTTCAACAAATCACAGTGTCCCATGCTTGGTCTGCTACCTGCTTTCGTATCTTCTTGGCTAGATTTTGTTTAAGGAAACCTCCATAAGGTGCATATGGCCTCACTACATGTGCCAAAGGCAATGAGCCATTATGCTCTTACTTCATACTGAGTGAAGGGGTGAGTGGTGTCAACGACCACCACCTTCAAAGCTATTGAGATTGTCTTCCTCGAGCTAACTCCACAAGTATTTCAGCATTGTCTCTGCTCCCATAGAACTACAGTCCAATTCTCCCAATCAGGTTTGTGTCAATACAGACTATGCAATCCCGAACATCAATTTTCTCAAGTTTGTTGCTTCAGCACAACAGTATTCTACATATGTCAAATACATCACCCCCGCCTTTGCTTGTTGTTTCCTTCTTCAAGCTCGTTTCCTTGCACCTTTGCTCTTTCCTTTGAATGGAGAGCTCGTCTTGCCCATGCAATCCTTCAAATGCTTCAAATTGTCTAAGGTTGCTAACTTCTCTTGCTAATCATACTTTTGAGGGGGGTCTAAGAACCAGCTCGAACTCCTTGGTCTTCCCCTCTTCCAATGACTTTGGCAAACAACGCTTGGCTTCCAAGTAATCTAGGACTACCTCTACTTCACTTGGCAGGAATCCTACCTCTTTTAACTTGTCATGCGACAATTAGGGCTCTGGGATCCCAATGGCATGAACATAGAAGTCCACAATCTCTATAGTGTCACATGTCGAGAATCCCTTACCTTCTCTGTCACTTTGAACCACACCTATGCTTTCTTCCGCATTGCTTACCAAATCCACAATCCATTGATTGCTTCATTGGCACAACACATGTTCGCATTGGTCCCCATCAATACTTAACGTGTCTTGTCCAAGTGATCTTTCCACGCAATATCCTTGGTCTAGGCTGCCATCACCTTGGTTTCTAGATGACTTGTTGAAAGTGCTTTCGTCTATGACTTCAGCTACTTTTGCTAAGGCAAGCCAAGACTTGCCACCATACTATTGTGAAAGGTCCACCAGAAAGCTCAACGACTCAATCTTATTTGCTACCAGGTCTTCCCTTCTTTCCAACAATGCAACCTTTCTGGTTGATGGATGAGTAACCTGCTTTGCTTTGTTTTCCTTATTCCCCTTTGTCGAATCTTGTGGCTATCACATGATGTTCTAAGACTTGTATGCATGCTTGTCGGGAGCCTCAAGTAATCAAACTGAGGATATCCGCGACCAACTCCCCAACTTGCTCTTCTTAGTCATCGGCATGCTTCATGCTCTAGACTTATCTAAGAACAACAAATGATTTGCATGTGGAATCGACACAAACTAATTCATCCTTAAGAAGTCTTGACTCGAGATCATCGAATGACCATCCATTGGAACGACTTCCAAATCTAGTTTGCCATGCCAATTTCCAACTTTTATTGGTGCAACGCAAACCCTTCCTGTCACTGGCTTCATGGTTGAGTTCACTATCTTGAACTTAATCTTGATGAGCTCAGTTGAACTGTGAAGGGATGTTGCAGTTCGACTTCTCACCATACTATGAGTGGCACTGATGTCTACCAATGCGGACACTTTCAAGCCACTCAATGTCACATCCTCAAAACTCAACCCTTTCTTATTGACTAACACCTTGACTCAACATCAAGTCATCAAGACATGCCTTCACTGCCTCAACTGCTCCAAAAGCTTCGTCTGAAGGTTTCTGTGTTTGGACTACCCTCATGGTGGCTAGCCTCATACCTGGTCCCTCTTGGTCTACATCCAAGAAAGCATCCAACCTTTTCTTTTTTGGAAAATGTCTTGAGAAGTGATCTTCTCCGCAAATGTAACACTCTATGGTTTTGTGTGACTTCTTGCGTCCCACCGATTGCTTTTGTTGTACTCCCCCTTGGGTGTCTTCTGTTTCGCAAGGAGACTTCAACGTTGCCATCCTCCGAGCCTTTGCCTAGTCTGGTAGCTCTTGCAACCGTTGTACTTCTTGATTGCACTGCAGAACTAGCTCCTAGAACACATTTTCCATTCTGCACTTAATCTTTTCCCAATAGTTCTTCATGGCTTCCATCAGAGTCTCCTATAACTTATCTTGCACTTTGTGTTGTACCTCCTACTAAGTGCCAGTGTCGTGCAAAGTTGAGATGTCAATCTTATGGTCCACTAAATCTTTAGCACTCCTAGGTGCACTTCACATGTGCTCCAACCCGATCCAGCCATTTTGGAGTCCGACTTCTGTCAAAGCTATCAACCCTGCGGCACCCTGCTATGTCACGTCCCCATCCCTCCAACCGGCGAAGAGGACGCGACCCATGGCTTCAACCACCCGGGCTAAGAGCCCCATGAACATGTACATGCATAAAATTGCTAACACAGAACGCTGAAAGGAAATGGATTGAAGTAAAACATGCACATATGCAATCAATCATCATACACAGCGGAAACCAACAGCATTCATACATGCATGCATTTAACATGTTCATCATATCATTAACAGAAAAGATAGTTGCAGAAGTAAATTGCACAAGATCACTTATCTTATGAAGAGCTCGTTCCGCAACCAGCTACGCCGTTGCAACGTTCCACCCAACCATAGGCCAACGTGCTCCTTAATCTCTCAGCAGCGCTGCCACCCCCGAGCTGGGCATGATTCTCCAAGGAATAAGGGAACAAGCAGGCTTACACATAGCCAAGGATATACAAAACACAGCCAAGCCAACACAGTTGGGTTTATTAGGCCATCAAGGAGTTGGGGAAAGGCTCATTGCTAAGCTGGTGAGCTCATTACAGAGCCAAGAACACCTACACCAGAACTAGCCTGACTTCTAAGACACCCACACACACCCAACACAAGGAATTAGTGCCTTCTCTGCTACACAGTCCCTCAGGCCCTGCATTCCCTTCCAGTGCTATTCATGGGTTGTGGAGAAGAAAGCCAGTCCTCTAGCTCTGTTTGTGTGGTTTCCAGCCACCAGGTTTGTCAAGCAAAACTAAGCCCCCATCCCTGCTCCCTACACAGTCCGAAGACCAACCATTGCACTCAGGCAATCAATCAGCTGATACAGCTTGAGACGGGGAGGACAATTCCTGAGTCATTCTTGGCCCTATCGTGGCCAAAATGGCTCTCAAGCAAAATTACAATAGTCCCCAAAATATAAAGAAGACCACGGCAAACACAGCCAACCACGTGGGGAAAATCAGCGACCCAATATGAACAGGGAAGTCACCATGGAACTTACATAGTCCGAAAATGAAAAGACAACCAAGTTCCCAACATGGGGAAGACCACAGCCCTGAAGCTTATCAGTGAGCACAGCTCACAACAAGAGAAAACAACAGCTCGCCCTTGGGCAACGAAGTCACCGGTAATACATTCATAAATCATGCAGAGGAAGAGAAGAATACCGACTTCCAAACGGAGCGTGAAATGAGCAAACTCCTATGCGTGAGGATAGTGAGCAGACAACGGTCCCTGCGTGAAGGCGGACAACTCCCAGCTGATGCGTGGATGAACAACAACAGAGAGGACGCGGATTGAAGTGCACCAGCGTTTTTAGCACCATCGTGGAGAGAGTGAATGTCTGCGTGCGTGAGACCAGGTAAGCCTGTGCGTGGATGTATGCGGACAACAGTGAGGATGCCCAGTAGTCCCAGAGAATGCTAGAGTGATGGGTGTGGTTTTCCCTGCCAGTGTGAAGTCAACAGTGGTGGAGTGTGCATGTGGGTGAGGACTGACAGTCCTGCCACCCCACTCCCAAAACAATTACTGCCTCAACCACCAACAGCCATTCTTCAATGGAGGTGGTTAGGTAAGGTAAAGAAGAAGACACATGGATTTTTACCCCATTGGCCAAGGTTTGACAAATTCCCCCACATCCTTATCCTTGTGAAAATCATGCCCCTTTCTCATTTTAGTTGCTGCGATCGTAGCTAGTCAGGTTCATTTAATTAAAGATGCATATTTACATGATGCTGAAACTTAATATGTATGCCGCTTGCCCCGATATACCGTCGGTGACAATTTAAATCCAAAACATAGCATAACCGATCAATGTTGGGGCCTTGGCCTTTAGCTCCACACCATGATCATTACAATATATACATCATGTACATTTAATGTAACGGGGTCAAAAACCGGGGTGTTACATGCTAGGTGATATGTCTGTCACCCACAAGCATCTTCTAGTTGAACTTCTAGATCTATCTAACTCGTTGTTGTAGATATTTTAACCACATCAATGCCGCTTTCCAATTACTCAAGCTCCCAACACTCTTTGATCCCACCTGTGGCACTCAAAGTTTTGAGTTGAACTTTATATGTGCAAACTGCAGTTCTTGTACCAACTCTTGCCCAAAGAGTGGTGAAGAGCCCATGTATGTGCTTTGATACAATTATCACGGCACCACTCGACAACTAGTCAAAACGAACCACGAGTGACCATGTAGCACTACCTAAAGACTTGACCGAGGGCATGACCCTACAATCCTCTGACATACTACGTGCCTAAACCCAACAAAAACACCTTATCTTTCTTAACACTCGGTCTTATTTACACTTGTGTTTATCATTCACTTGTATTAACTAACACTTGTGTTTATAATTCACTTGGACTAACTAACACTTAGCCAATTCACAAGACAAACCAATGAAGCACAAGATACACAACAATATATGGGAGGCAAACCCCAACCAAGCGTACCCCAGTTTTTATACATAGCAGAAATTTGATTACAACAGTTAAATAGAATAGTAGGTGCACGAAGGCCAACCCTCCTGCAATGGTGTATAACATGCTACCACCAAAAAACCCAACAAATACAATACTTCAAGCTGAAGACGTTCTATCGAGCTTCCTTCTGAATAGTTACCGCAAGCTTCGCCACAAGCTTGTCACACACGTGGTCTCGACCGACTTCCTGTTGTGACTTCTTCCCACAAATGTTCTTTCTGTTGGACATTGCCCAAAGAGCTCTCAAGCCAAGTAGCCTCTTTGCCAACCAAGCCTTGCCAAGACTCTACCCCAAGATTGCGAAACTTTGGCTCTGTGTTAGGCACACTTTACCTGCGGCCCACATTGTGACTCCCCTTGACCGAACTTCAAAGCTCTATCTGGACACGTTTTTTGTTCTTGACTTCCATGCCTTTGCCTTGACATCTCATCACATATATATAGGTTTGCTTTCGAGCAAGTGCAACCCAAAGCGTGGTCACGTTCCCCACCGACCAGCCCACATGCCGACGTGCCAATCCACAAGTGTGCCCACTTCTTAACTAATCCACAATGTTGATGCAGTGTTGCCCACAAGTGTGTCCACATTCTAATAGCCTTGCCCGTTTGTCAAATTAGGCGCTCTTGCCTTCCGTAGGCCCAACCCAAAGTCGAGGCTTTGGACGCAATCCATGGTCCACATGACATAGGATTTCGACCCAAGAGGTCTAACTTCCAATCGACTTGGTAACCGAAGTGGTCCGCATGTCCACATGCCAACTAACTTGTAACCAAATGCACCTAAACTTGCCAAGTACTAAGCGTTTTTAAGTGTGGGAACACACCCTCTTACAATACACGCCCCAATTAACTCTATGCTTGTTGACAAGCATCCACTTGGCTAACCAACACTTTGTGAATTTTACTTAAGTGTCCAACCAACACCTAGATCCAGCGTGCTTCCAAACCATGCTAGTTGGGTGTGTGGAGTGGAGCAAGATGCCAATACATGATAAAAACAAATCTTATTATAATAATAAAAAATGTGTTTTTGAAACAATTTATTATCTTGATGTAACAAATTTGTTTTTTTAACCATTTATTATAGTTATTATATTATACAAATTGTTAGAACTTGAATAACCAAAGTTACATAAAGTTTAAGAAGATTAAAATTGAAGTCCATATACTATAAAGTAGTTTATAAATTTTCTTTATAAATGTATGGTAGATATCAATTATAAGTATCATTGTCTCTTTGTCAAATAAACTTGGTGTATACTCGAGGTTGGATGCTGCTGAATTGATTACTTTTCAGAATATCTTTTCTTTTACTGTTACTAAACTTGAGTTTGGTTTGAAATACCTTGGGTTTTTTCTCAAACCTTGCAGATACTACAACAAAAATTGGGATTGGCTAGTGGTTAAGGTGGAAAAGAGAATCAAGAACTTGAGTTTTCATTGGTTGTCTAAGGGAGGTAAGCTCATATTGGTTAAATCTGTATTAGAAGCTATCCCTGTGTACTGGATGCATTTCTGGATACCTATTGGTATTATTGAAAAAATCAGAAAATTATGTTTTAAATTCTTGTGGTCAGGGAATTTGGACTCTTCTGGATTGTCCTGGACATCTTGGAAGACTTTAGCATGTCCAAATTTTTTGGGAGGCTGGGGACTGAAGATACCAGCTCTGTTTGCTAAAGCTCTTGCTGCCAAGAATGTTTGGAATTTGCTTCATGGAACGGGTCTTTGGGTGCAGATTGCTATTCAAAAGTATATTTCTCCTTTATCCCTGTTGGATTGGATCCGTGTGACGGTTAAAAAGAAAATATGCATGTCCATCTGCTGGAAAGCAGTGCTTTGGTCTTTTGACCTTATTGGTAACTTTCTCATTTGGAAGGTTGGGAATGGAGTCAATGTTAAAATTGGAGTGGATCCTTGGGTTGGTTGTAAGTGGAGACACATTCTACCAATTAGTGTGGTGGATAAACTTCATTCTGCTGGATTATTTTTTCTTAGTGATATTGGTTGTATTGATATATCTTTGTTGAATAATCAAGGTTGGTTTTCAGCTGCTCTGATTGGTCTTACCAATCAACAATATATTACTTGTTGGAATGAATATTTTGGTATTTTAAAAACCAGTCATGTCAGATTGTCATGTGATGAGGATCCCCTGATTTGGAATCATTCTAAATCAGAGAAATAGACTCCTAGATCTGGTTATATTCAATTAATTTTGGACAGACATGTGGATGAACTTTCCTGGTGGTGGAAGGTTCTTTGGAAGTTCAAATGTCCATTGAAAGCAAAAAAAAATTGTTGGTTTTTATTAAAGGATAAAGCTTTAAATTAGGATGTTATTTATTGTAAAGGTAAGGAAGGGCCTAGCAGATGCTATATATGCAAATCTGAATCTGAGTCTAATTTTCATCTTGGAGTGGAATGCTCTTACACCAGACAAGTGTGGTTTGAACTTGAAGCCAAGTTAGGGTTATACAATTTATGAAATGGTACTTTAGTCAGTCTTTGTCTGAAGAATTGGTGTATGAAGGGTGAAGTGAAACATATCAGATCTCTGCCTATTATTGTGTTATGGCACATTTGGAAAGCACACAATCAAAGCTATTTTGAAGATTATGTTCTATCTCCTTCCCAGGTTTCATCTTTCTATTTGGGTTGCTTGAGTTCTTTCCCACAAAATAAGATTATTAGAATTAGACAGGTTGTGGGTGAAGCTATTGATAAGACATATCCTTGGGGATATTTTGATGGTTCGGCATCTAGGGATCCAAAAATATGTGGTGCTGAGGGAGTGCTCTTTATATCTGATGATCACTATTATACTTTCAAAACTGGTTTGGGTTTTGGAACTAATAATTATGCTGAACTTTTTGGATTAAAGCTTCTTCTTACTTTGTCTTTGCAACATCACTATAAGCACTTGCAGATTTTTGGAGACTCGAAGCTTGTAATCAATTGGGCTTCTGGTAAGTATCGAATTCGAAACATTCTGCTTGAGCAAATTTTGCTTGAAGTTCACAGATTGACAGATTTGTTCGAAACTGTGCATTTTATGCATATTTATCGAGAAAGAAATTCATGTGCAGATTTACTGACTAAAGATGGATCTAACATTTTAAATGGATCTTGGCAAATATCAGAGCATCAGGCAACTGAATGCTCCAACATTGTTATGCTTTAATACAAATGGTGCGAAAGATGGAGTTTGAGCTGAAGATTTGGACGCTTTTGATCCTGGATTAACTTTTGAAGTTAAATGATCAGTTTTTCAGATAACAGTTTGTGGATAATGTGAAGTTTAATGTTTTTGGACAATGCCCTGTTTTTCAGATAACAATTTGTGGATAATGTGAAGTTTAAAGTTTTTTGCAAAAGCTTTGATGCATTGACCATTTGTGTATTGAGTGTTGGTAAGCCTCTTTTTTTTAAATGTTTTTGTAAGGATTTCAGTACAGGTTTTGGCTGCTAGACGAAATTTTTACAATAGACAATACTAGTTATTAGTCTATATGTGGATTGTATATGATATATATATATATATATGGTTTTTTCTGTGGAAAAAAAATAAATAAATAAACTTTGTGTAATAAAAAAAAAATTTAAACAATTTATTGTCTTGTTGTAACAAAATTGTTTTTTAAAAAATCTATTATTGTTATTAATTATTAAAACAATTTATAACAATAAATTATATATAAATTTATAACAATTTATATTATATATATTGTTAGAACTTGAATAACAAAAGTTACATAAAAATTAAGAAGACTAAAATCTAAATCCATATCATCCCATTTCCATAGTTATGTAGAGTGTTTTTACTATTCCTTTGACACTACTTTCTATTGCTATATTATGTCCTCATCTACCCCTTGCTTCTTGATTGATTTTATTGACATTATAAGCAGAGCAACAAATGACTATGCACTTCTTGCAAATACTAATATTATGTGTATCAAGATCATCTATCATTTTCTAAACTTTTGTGCCCTATTTCTCAAGATGCATATCTATTTCTTCCTACTTTGCTATCCTTGTGGGGCCCCAATTCTTTGACTCAAGCAATCATGATACAACCCTTTAATGCAAAAACCCTCTCTACAATTGTTCCAATTCACCAACATTCATCCTTTATCAACCTACACAACACAAAAAAAGGAACCCTCTTCTCTACCACTATAATCCCTAAAGTCGTCCACATTCTCTTCGAATGCTCCAACATAAATCATCCAAGAAGTCTTCATGTTAGAACTCCAAGAACCTCAACTCTAGACAAAGTTCCACTCACAACAACACCACCCATTAGCATCAATTTCACAAAGTGATTTGCATGAATAAGTATGATAGCTTTGGATTTCCTCTCTCAAGTACCAACATCCAAGATGGTAAAAATGATTGATAGAATCACATTCTAAAATCAATTCTCAACATTTTAGATACATGTTGAAAACTTGCCATGTTGACACTCGTGAAAAGTCCACTTTTCCCCTTCTAATTCCAACATAGGATAAACAATACACAAAGGTTAATAAAGCAATGAAATAAACATGATTTTAGAGCCCTTGAAGCAAAACCACCATCTAATGTTTTTAACTACAAATAATTATAAACTAAAACAATTATATAAGCTACTAAAGTCATCTCCTTCTAAAACTCCTTTCACTTCTTATTGTGGAATCATAAGAGCCAACCATATCTCTATTCTCAATGCATATCAACACTATATACATTTACAAACTTTTGTATGCATCACATAACACTCTCTAAACCCTACATTACTTACTTTATACTAATACTACATTACTTACTTTGTACCAATAGGTTTCTACCATGTTCTTACTGAATAAACCAGCCATGTATTCTAAATTACCATAACAAAATTTTTACTGGAGGTAGAAAAGAGAAAAAAATTTGAAAGCATTTCTCAACCTATTTCTATAAATAAATCTTCATTAACAAACAAAACACTTCTCAACCTATTTTTATAAATAAAACATCACAAACATAATTTATTTGATAATGGGAAGTGGAAAATGATGTAACTTTCATGCATTGACTTAATAAATTTTCTCTACTTGAGTGATAGAGGTCAATAAATATTCCCTACTTAAGTGATAGAATTGATGATAATAGATTGATAAAATAATAAAATAAATTTGATAACAATTTACTATGAGATGAATATGTATATATAAATAATAAAAATAAATAACATTACTCAAAATATTCTATACTTGAGTGATAGAATTGATGATGGCATTAGAATTGATAATGATAAATATTCTATACTTAAGTGATAGAATCAATGATGGTATTAGAATTGATAATGATAATTAGATTAATCA
Organism: Pseudotsuga menziesii; assembly: GCA_001517045.1. Taxonomy (NCBI): domain Eukaryota; kingdom Viridiplantae; phylum Streptophyta; class Pinopsida; order Pinales; family Pinaceae; genus Pseudotsuga; species Pseudotsuga menziesii. The sequence continues at coordinate 346,947 of LPNX010202890.1, forward strand.
AATAATAAAACAAATTTTCTCAAATATAAATTTGACAGGCTTCTATTTTCTCAAAAATAAATTTGATAGTAGATTACTATTTTCAAAAAAGATAAATTTGATAGCAAGTTACTATTTTCAAAGATAAATTTGATAATAATATATAACATTACTCAACATATTCTCTACTTTAAGTGATAGAAATGACAATGGTAAATTTGATAACAGGTAGTATATTCTCTACTTTAAGTGATAGAAATGACAATTGTAAATTTGATAACTTTAAGTGATTGAAATGACAATGGTAAATTTGATAACTTAAGTGGTATATTCTCTACTTTAAAGTGATAGAAATGACAATGGTAAATTTGATAACTTTCAATGATAGAAATGACAATGACAAATTTGATAACTTTAAGTGACATATTCTCTACTTTAAGTGATAGAAATGACAATGGTAAATTTGATAGTAAGCTACTATTTTCTTAAAGATAAAAAAATAAATTTGACAGTAGGTTACTATTTTCAAAGATAAATTTGATAATAAATAATAATAATATTACTCAAAAGTATTCTCTATAAAAGTCATAAAGTCATAGAATTGAAGTGATAGAATTAATGATGGTAATAGATGATGATAATTAGATTGATCAAATAACAAGACAAATTTTCTCAAATTTAAATTTGATAGTAGACTACTATTTTCTTAATAGAATTGATGATCAAATAATAAGACAAATTTTCTCAAATTTAAATTTAAATTTGACAATAGACTACGATTTTCTTGATAGAATTGATGATGATAATTAGATTGATCAAATAACAAGACAAATTTTCTCAAATATAAATTTGATAGTAAACTACAAAGATAAATTTGATAGTAGGATACTATTTTCAAGGATAAATTCGATAGTAGGTTACTATTTTCAAAGAAAATTTGATGGCAGATTCCTATTTTCTCAAAGATAGAGATATATTTCATAGCATGTTACTATAGGATAGAACAACGTTAGCGTTAGCACTAGGCACTAGCGCTAGCAAAAAGGCATGCAGCAAGGAAGATCCACCCAATCTAGGCTGTATCAAGGTGCATTCAGATACACCGACCTGGATACACACCTATTAGGCCGTTTTATTGAAATGGGCGGGGTTTAGCATGAGTTAATTTCCATTACGCAGCTCTGGCAGCACCTCGGAATATAGAAGAGCATCTGATCCGGTCGAAATAGTGGCCTTTAATTTGGTAAAGGTGAAACAATCAACCTATGAATACCATAAGGATATCGTGTGCAAAGTGTCAAAGTGATTCTCTAGGTATTATTGTTTTTCAAATCACTGTATACAAGATTAAGTTATTGAAGAGGATATGAAATCCTGAAAAAAAATACAAATCATATTGATCTACCAATTGGCATACAAGTAGGACTCGATACCTAGATGAAAATCATGCTCCTTCAGAATCCTTTAAAATCTATAAATAATAGGACCTCATTAGTCAATCCTCACATACAGTGCTCGGCTTCGAAACCCTACCTCTTATCGATTAGAAATGTGTTGAAACCCTAACTCAGAAGGATTGAATTCGAAACTCTAAATCGATTAGAAATGTTTTGAAACCCTAACTCAGAAGGATTGAATTCAAAACCCTAAAGTAAATCTCGCCTCTCAAAAAATCAACCCCCCAAACTCTCTAGACATACGTCTGACACGCAATTACTGCTACGAATGAGCACCAACTTTCTTCAGAGGAAGACAATGCAATCAATGCAGTGGTGATATTGAATGGGCTAATATTTTTCCGGAGAAACACAGGTGGTGTCAAAAGACACCATTGACGGATAAATAAAGTCAGATAGAGATTTCTCAGCCTCCGAATCCGTAGAGGGTTCGGCCCTGCCTCTTCAGGGAATAAACGACATCCATGGCTGTCACGGTCTTTCTCCTGGCGTGCTCTGTGTATGTGACGGCATCCCTGATCACATTCTCCAAGAAGATCTTCAAGACGCCCCTGGTCTCTTCATAAATGAGGCCGCTGATGCGCTTGACGCCTCCTCTCCTGGCGAGACGCCTGATGGCGGGCTTGGTGATACCCTGGATGTTATCTCTGAGAACCTTCCTGTGTCTCTTGGCACCTCCCTTTCCCAAACCCTTCCCTCCCTTTCCACGGCCAGACATCTTTCTCTCTCCTTTTCTGCTGCTGCTGATCTCAAGTCAAATCAGAATGTCAGAATGAATAATGACTCGAACACTAATGAAAGAAGAGATTATATAATGGATTTTCTCAAATGCGTCTCGCACATCTCATTTGAAAATATATCTAATCAACGGTTGAGAGGCCTCGATCCGTTGAACCGTGATCTTTCCCTGACAACCGTCCATGAAATTTTATCAACGGCCACAATCAAATTGACGGGGATTGAGACAAACCTTCAATGTGTGTGATTATTGGAATTGCAATATGGCCACATGAACTTTAGGGGTTATGGTCAAGTTCGGAGAAGTATAAGCACTAACCAAAACGCCACCAACTAGCTGGAATTTGGCAAACTAAATTTTGTTAAAATTCTAATTTTGAGTGTTTTTTTGTAGTTTTAAAATTGAGAATTTAATTTAGAAACGGCAATCACAATTGCTGAAATTGTAAATTTGTTGAAATAGCAATTTTTATGATCAATTTTGACAGTTTTTTTAAAAAGCCAAAAAAAACACATTTTGGTTATCTTTTATAAAAAAGCCGAAAAAGCAGCACATTTTGATTATCTTTTATCCTACTCGGTCAAGTTCATGCAATGTAAGTGTTCTTATCACAATTATAACAACTTATTAGTCCTCTTCTCCATGTTGACCATAAATGTGACCACCATATAAAAAACTATTAATATAATAATAATAATCCTATTTCTATATTGGTTTAAAATTCAATTCAATGTCCTCCTTGATGTACTTCTTAAATAATATAGAGACCCTCTAGCTAAGTTGTGCATGAGTTAAATAAATGTTTAAAATTCAATTCAATGTCCTCCTTTGATGTGCTTCTTAACTAATATAGAGACCCTCTAGCTAAGTTGTGCATGAGTTAAATAATTGTTTAAAATTCAATTCAATGTCCTCCTTTGAAGTGCTTCTTAACTAATATAGAGACCCTCTAGCTAAGTTGTGCATGGGTTAAATAATTGTTTAGATGAGATATCCAGATATGACCACTTCCATAGAGTTATGGTCTTTTTAATCAACTTCTTGGTTACTAACCCTTTGGGTTCCTCCATGAGAATGAATGATCTCTAAGTTTTGAGCTTTTGTGGATATTAGGAAGTGTTAATGATTATGATGTGGGTATTGTTAATAGGCTAGTTGATATTTTGTGCTTATTGTAAGTAACATGGTTTTATAAAATTTTATGAAATTCTTACTTATTAGTCTATGCTTTGGCTGCAGGGACTATAGAAAACGGTTTTTTGTTAATGCATTCATGCACATATTTTAAGACAATTTAACATAAGTTTTAGTTTATAGCTTGGTTTTTTACCAATAGCCTATTTGGAAGCCTTATTTGGCCTCTTTTTGAGACGCCTATTCTATAGTGCAGTAGAAGTGAACACGGCCTACATTTGTATACCATCGCATACCCTCAAGTGCCTGCCATCATCTGACAGTCTTTTTCCCATATCACTAGCACATGGGAGACATGCAACCACCTACATGCATGCAATTGAAGTTGTCTTGCATGCACTTTAAGTGGCTTACAACTATGACACCTATTATGGTGATGTTGAACAACATTAGATTGAAACTAGCAATATAATCTATGAAGAATGTGGATTGGGTGATTGTGAAAACGAAATGCTACTATGTGACAAATGTGATAGAGGTTACCACATGTATTGCCTCCATCCCATTGTAGCTAGAGTTCCTCTAGGAAATTGGGTTTGCCCAAATTGTAAGGTCGATCCCATCAAAGGTAGTTCTCTGTTCCATTCCTAATTTAACCTTTTTTCCCATAAATTTTCCTCCATCTGGAATAGGTATGAACATGTTCCTTTTATATTGGTACAGAATTCCCTATGGTGCAAACCAAAATCATTGATTTATTTCACACTATACAAGATTATTCCTACTACTGTGGGTAGACTTCATTAGTTATAGATCACTACAAAGTCAAGGCATTTCTACTCAATTGCTTTGGTACATTTTTTATTCTTATGTTCTTCATGTTTGCTTTGATATTTTAAATTTAAAATCCATTGTTCTAATGTTGTATTAAACTAAATTATTGTGTGGATCATATGAAATTTAAGATGTAGCAATGTAACTTGACTTGTGAAAGATTCTATTGTTTTCCTTAGTTATTGTGTTTGCATTTTGCAATGTTTATTCTAATGAAGGAGACATTCTTATTTTGAGGTGGGTCAATTGGAGAGAGAGGACAGTGAAAAAATATTTGGATCAAAGATCATGCATAGTTGCTCACCGCATTATGGGCTACAAAAGTTCTAGCAGAGGTTCTTAAAATTATGAACTGAAGATGAAGATTTGCATTTGCCCTTTGAATTCCAAGATGATAAGACCAATAGCTAGAGAAGCATGTATTTGAGTTTTCTATTCCATTTCAACTTTTTTCCTTCTCTGTTTTTTGTTTTTCATTTTCAAAGGAGACGTTGTTTCTTATATATTTTTTGGATTACAAATTTCATGGTAATTGCAGTTGAATGGTTAGAAAGATTCTTGAAATGCCATATGATTGGTAATGCATGTTTGGGAAATTAAAAGATGAGTTGACTTTTATGGAATATTGATGCATTTTATCTATCAACAAAATAACAATATAGTTATACTTTGAGCAGATAATTATGCAAGCTATGTTGCAATCAAGGGGGCAGTTCATTGTCATGTTACATGCTTACGCCTTAGTGAAAAATATTTTTGGTTATCTAATCTATCTTTGGTAACAATGTAAGTTGATCTTGCCATTAGGTGATAGCAAGTGAAAGGGCACTTTTTGTTAATTCAAATGCCTGTACCTAGTAAAAATCATTTTTTGTAATTTATTCTCGATAGTTCATTGTAATAAGCTTGTACCATAGTTGATAATTTACTTAGCCTTACTTGCAATCTGAATAGGTTAACAATGAATCGACTAACATAAATGCATGCTTATTGTAAGGAACCTAATAAAAATCACAACAATTGTAAAATAGAATAATAAGCATACCGATAATGAAAAGAGTAAAAGGAGTTTCAAATACTTATTATCATGGGAAAGAGGACCACATTGTTTGTTATGGTAAACTACATAATAAAAAAGAAATTGAGAATTACTCACATTCCAAATATGTAATCCTTCCTGCAAGGCATGTGTATTGTAGACACCATCGAAACCAATATTGGAATTCAAACAAAATGCAAATGCCTGCACCTTTTTGTTAATTCAAATGCCTGCACCTAGTAAAAATCATTTTTTGTAATTTATTCTCGATAGTTCATTGTAATAAGCTTGTACCATAGTTGATAATTTACTTAGCCTTACTTGCAATCTGAATAGGTTAACAATGAATCGACTAACATAAATGCATGCTTATTGTAAGGAACCTAATAAAAATCACAACAATTGTAAAATAGAATAATAAGCATACCGATAATGAAAAGAGTAAAAGGAGTTTCAAATACTTATTATCATGGGAAAGAGGACCACATTGTTTGTTATGGTAAACTACATAATAAAAAAGAAATTGAGAATTACTCACATTCCAAATATGTAATCCTTCCTGCAAGGCATGTGTATTGTAGACACCATCGAAACCAATATTGGAATTCAAACAAAATGCAAATGCCTGCACCTTTTTGTTAATTCAAATGCCTGCACCTAGTAAAAATCATTTTTTGTAATTTATTCTCGATAGTTCATTGTAATAAGCTTGTACCATAGTTGATAATTTACTTAGCCTTACTTGCAATCTGAATAGGTTAACAATGATCTAGCTAAGGATATAAAATTAGGCATTTAGGGTTGATGTTGTTAGTCTTATTTTGTTATTCTCAAAATATATTTTTATGGAATATAGCTCTAAATTATTTTATAGTATCAAGGCCCTTGTAGGGTGCTACCATTAGGGATGGACAAGTAGTCTATGGTGTGTATTTTCTTGTTGGCACTCATATTTATAATGCTTTTTATGTCTCTTTATTGGAAATGCTAGTTGGATAGAAGGCCACGATATCACAAGAGTTGTTATCTTTAAATTACGAGGGGCAAAGTTTTTTAATGAGTGGGATATGTTGGTTTTCGTATCAACAAGTATAGCCAGTGTGTATTCTTAGGACTACAACAAACCTCTGTGTATTGAATCAATACAAACCTACAATCTGGATTTCACAATTTGTATATTACAAGCATCACTGAATTTCAAACAAAATAAGGAAAACATTGAAAAAAGTATCAGAATTCAAGAAAAATTAGTACCTTGTCTAAACAAATATGAATTGGGCCATACAACCCTATGAACTGATGAAACTAGATTTTACGATCTCCTAATAAAGTGGCCAATAACAATAGAAGAAAGGTTTTCCAATCAAGGTTTTAGGGATAACTATTCCAAGGTGGGAAGAGATCATATAAATACCATAGCTTTGTATTTGCTTAATATTCAATGCTAATGCATCCCCATCTATGCACCAATTAGAACTAAAAAGGTATTATGCATAATAGAATTGAAGCAGCTACTTCTTAAATTTCTAATTTTGAATCGACTAACATAAATGCATGCTTATTGTAAGGAACCTAATAAAAATCACAACAATTGTAAAATAGAATAATAAGCATACCAATAATGAAAAGAGTAAAAGGAGTTTCAAATACTTATTATCATGGGAAAGAGGACCACATTGTTTGTTATGGTAAACTACATAATAAAAAAGAAATTGAGAATTACTCACATTCCAAATATGTAATCCTTCCTGCAAGGCATGTGTATTGTAGACACCATCGAAACCAATATTGGAATTCAAACAAAATGCAAACCCATTTACAGAATGTGAATTTGGATACACAACTCTATACATGATGAAATAATGTCTTTTGGTATTCTTAAAAATTAGTCAATAAAAAAGCAAAAAGATGTCCAAATCAAGATTTCGGGAAAATCCACTTCAATGTGAGAATAAATAATAGTCCCTGAAGGGTTGGACCTCACTCAACATGAAGTGTCGATTCATCCCTACCTATGCACCTAGAATAATCATTCAAACAACATTCTACACAATATAATTGAAAGTAGGCTTTCCACTTACTTAATATTAAAGGTCAACCCTACATGTGGATCCATTAGAACTAATATCTCAAACAACATTTTGTACAATAGGACCTAAAGCAACAAATGAATACTCCCAAATAATTAGCACCTTTGATCCCTTGATGATGCATTGGATTCCATGTCCTTTTAGTCATTCATTCATTATATTTGGGGTCTCCTGCGTTGCTTCCAAATACGCAACGTTATGACAAGACAATGCTCTAATTATTATATTTATGTAGCTTGAAGCAAGATAGAAAGAGATAGAGGTAGGAGGTGGAAAACTACGACTGATTGTAATCCTCATTGGAGGGGAAAATAGCAGGAGGAGGACAATCATTATGGGCCACCCAAATGCCAACGACAACATTATTGAAGTCAATTTGCTCATGAGGGTGGAGGGTATTGCTGGAGATAGAATTCATGATTTTTAGTTTTGTGGGCTCTCTCATTTGTAATCTATACTCCCCATTGCCATCCTTGAGGCCTCTTCGAGACCACGATGGGGCTTCATGGGGATATCAACATCTCTTTGATAGAAGAAGTGAAAATACTATGGGGTCATTTTCAAGGTGAAATATATTGAGCACCTATAGAGGTTAGTATCAAACAAACTTATATATTGAACACAATGGAAGGATTCTATTTAGGAGTTCTTTCTTTCTATTCAAATTTCAAGGTAAGGGTTGTGACTTATTGGTTTGGAGCCATTTGATTAAAAGTTGTAAGTATTAAGGCCACAAATCAATGAAAATACTTTGGCCTTATAATGGAAATTATTCAAGCAAGTGTTCAACATATAAACAATGAATGTTCACTTACATCTTGTTAGGAAGGAAGCCTTGTAAGTTGTAAGTATTAATGAATGTTGGGTATATAAGTTAACAAATTGCCACTCATTCCCCATGCTTTACTCTTGCCTTCAACATCATTTTCCCCATTGTAAGTGTCCATCACAATAATCTTGCCCTCCTTTCTATTTGGTACTTGACAACGTTTTTGTATCCTCATGAGGCTATTCATCTCTTGGCATCCCCTCTCTATGTCTACAATGCATTCTATATGTGGATCCATTAGAAATAATAGCTCAAGCAACAATTTGTACAATAGAACCCAAAGCAATTAGTTTCAAGTTTTTTTTTTTTTGAATTGGCTAAGTGCAAGGAGAAAGCATAACCACACAACTCCATGTTAATTAGTGGCAATAATCAAAGGGGCGTTCTAACTAGCGGTATTCCATTATTGTTCCTTCTTGGTCCGTACAGTTGCATGAGAAGCAACGTTGAAGGTAGGGACTTGTTGTTGTGCACATTCCCTTGTTATGCATGTTTCATGGTCTTTTGATTGTTATAACCGTCTTTAATTATGTTTAGAATAAGGTTGATTTGCAAAATCTTATTGAAATTATGTCATATTTAGTGAGATGTGGAAAATTAATTAATAATTGAGGCACTTTTGAGACTAAGCAAATTTTGATTGCAAACCGTGATGATGAATCTTTCATTTTAAAAAGTTATAATAATATATACAAATATTTGAGGAGACAATTGTGAGATATCCATAACTCGATTTAACAAAGGTTTGAATTGTACTATCAGTAAGGATCATATTAGAAAAAAAAGTTTGCAATCACTAGTTGCATCAATGCCTTAAGCACAGTTGTTTGCTTCGAATAGTTTTGCATGCAACTATTTTCTTCAATGTTTCTTTAGGTTTTAGTTTGAGCTAGTTGTATTTTATCAAAGTGGTGTTTTCGATTGTACATGGGCATGGTGTTTTGATAGAGTAGAGGGTTCCAATACCTATGCAATGATATTAAGGTTTCAAGCCAGCTATTGTTTTAGATTTAGCTTGAGCCAGCAAGTCAACTAGTGTTTTCTTCATATTTTGGATTGAATGAGCCAATGTTTCATCCAAACAGAGGGTTTCGTTAGAGCAATAGTTTTGGTTATGTGGCAACCTAGTGTTTTGACATAGTAGAGGGTTTTTCCTATGTGATAGCCTAGTGTTTCAATAGAGTTGAGGGTTTATTTTGTTGAGTAGCACCAGGGTTTCAACTGAGATGTTCCCAAGTTTGAATGATGTTTTGATTCTTAAATTGACGGGTATCCAAGTGCATAACTAGGTTTAGAGTTGTGGTAGAGATGAGGTGGATAAATGTTGAAAAGTTTAGCTCATTAAAATGGATGAAATGACTATGGGTTTTAGAAAATTTTCATTCTTACTAGGCATGAAAATACAAAGGATTCCTTGCCATATAATTAGAATCTATAAGGTGTATTAGAGTTGAAAGAAGGGGCCCTAATTAGATATTTCAAAGGAATAATTTCCCAATAGATATGGCAAGAATGGTCAACATTAACAAGAGGTAAAATTAAAATATATGCTTTGTGTAATGGTTTATTTTCATTTCTCTCTAAGAATATATATAGGGAAAGATGTAGTTTCCAAGGAGCTTCATGGACATATGGGGAAATTGGTCTTCTATGTATCCCCTATACTCAACATTTTAACTCTACTATGATGATAAGAGACCTATAACTATTATGTGTTTTTCTCATGGGGATGCTTCTTGGCTAATGGAAACCTAAGATATTTAAACCCATTGGAGATTATATTAGTTCATTTCAACATACATCTTTATAAACTCTTTAGATGGGAGAGAACTCTCATTGTATGATTATCATTAATACCAACGGGGGGTTTCTAGACAAAATCTCTCTAGAGAGTGATAATTAAGTGTGTGTGTGTGTGAGAGAGAGAGAGCGTGTATGTGTGTGTTTTGTGTGACTATCCTTAAAGAGCCCTTACATATAAATTTCAAAAATAAGAGATCATCCCCCTAAAACATGTGAAGTTGGATGCGTACTCTAAGGCAGCTAATGACACTCCTTCATGGGAGATTAAAAAATCCCAACAAATCAAACTGGTAAAAGTAATATTGATGCTCAAGTAGACATTTTGAATCCTATAAAAGATTCGCTACATGATTATTTTATGGGTGAGTTATCTCAATCAGTTTCAAATATCCTCTCTTTTCTTGGATTGTTAAGTGCAGGTGGAGAGGAATCTATGGAGATAAATTTGCATAAAGGAGAACGTTTAGATCCTTTGTTGATGTAGAAAATATCTATTTTTCTATTTAGAACAAGGTTATTTCCTTAGAAAAAGGAAATCTTACTATTTCAACAAATTTGGTTTTGGGAGATGAGCATATTCCTAATTGAGGGGGATTCAGATAAGGATATATTATTTGTTGATAAATCATTTTTGAAGGAAGCAATATTTTGTGGTGGTGGTGTTCTTTATTAGGATTTTTCCATATACTTGTTGATGTATTTGTAACTTCGGAATGTATTCACTTGTATATTTCTTATTGTATTTCATTATACCTCGATGGAGATGTTTGTTCCTTCGATCGGGAGAGTCATTAATATAATAAAGTCATTGAGATTAACCCTCCATTGTAAGTTAGGGTAATAGTCCCCCAAATTGAGTTGAGGTTAACCCTCCACTGTAAGTCGAGGCAATAGTCCCCACAGTTGAGGGGTATTAGGGTTATTAGAATCTCCTAGTGATGTCGGCCTTGTAAGAGTAAAAGTCAAGTGGAAAACAAGTATAAAAAGAGAGTGAGACTCTCTATTTGTCACACACACTCACTCGACTATAGCGCGTGAGTGAGAGAAGAGGAGCTCGAACAAGTGAGAGAGAGAACAACTTTCGAAGATCATCTTTGTGTTTTTGGGTTTTACTTTTGCTATTAGTGCTCATTCTATCTCTGAGGAAGTTGCGGGGTTTTCTCCTTTATAGTTTCCTCGAGGAAAACTCTTTGTTTCTCTTGTCTCTTGTGATTATTGTTGTGCATGTTATTCTCTTAGATAAGATCCTAGATCATATTGTTCAAATGATAAAAATCTAACATGGTATCAGAGCTAACCTGAGAAGAAGACATTATGCAACTGCAGAAGCTAGGGATTCTTACTTTTTGGGTCTCCCTCCACATATCATCAACAAAAAGAGGCTAGGCTAACTCTGCATTGAAGGGCGCATCTTTATTTCGAAGTAGAATTTGATTCCGGGCATTTTCAGTTTTTGACATGTCACTACTACGGGAAATTAGGGCTTTTCACATAAAATAATTTTTTATTGATCCCAGCATAGGATTTCTCTCCTCCTCAAAATCAAAATTTAGAGACCAAGATCAAAGTTTTTGGTTGGGTAAAACTCTGGGAAAGTCAAACCCTAATTTGACCCCGGACCATAAAATCAACACTGCAAAATATCAACTCCATATTCAGTTCAGGAATCTCAAATTGGTAAGATCTAAATATTTTGTATTTCCATTTGAGGTTCTCATTAAAAGATGAATCAGAGAAGTTTCACTATACGACTGAAATACAGCTGCAATGGCAACTAATGGAAATTAGGGTTTCATGCCTGAAAACCCTAAAATACTAAAACTAGTAGTTTTGGTACATTCGTTATATCTCGAGACTGGAGAAAGATCCGGAGCCAAAACGTTTACAAGCCGAAGATAAATTCCTAATGTGCCCTATGTAAAAGTTTCAGCCTTATATTTGCTATATTCTGGGAGATATGATTCCTCCAAATCAGGGTTCCAGCCTCTCCAAAGATTCATCCCTAAACAGAACACATTGCGAGAATTGATATATCTCTAGCTACGAAGGTCCAAATGAAATTTTGAAAGATGTTCTAGATAGGGCATGGACTGTACTTTCTATGGTAAAAGTTTCATACCCCGAAGGTGAAACAATGACACGTCAAAGTCTGTACAAGTTCGCTATGTTGAATATTCTAGAAATAGGTCACCTTGGGAAAATTCTCATAAATCTCAATTGGTGAAATCAATTATGCTCAAACCTGTGTTGTTGGAAATAGGACAGGCGATGCTACATCAGTGCCAATTTTTAGACACAGAGGAGTAGTACTTTCAAATATACTACAGAAATAATATCAGGAAATTATGTAGAAGAAATTGAAGAAAACTAGGGCATAAGATATTTTGCAGTTCTTATCACAGTTTTGGGAAAATGAGTATGCTGCTCAGCTCACCTTCAGGAGGCACATATTTCTATCCAATAAGATATGAAAGATTCCAAGTTTTGAAAATTAGGGTTTCTCTGACAAACCCTATATCATCCAGATCAGGAACCAGGACGGACACCTCAAATCGGAACTCCGTGATCCTTGAAGAAATTGACTTGGATGAGTATATCAGTACGGAAGTTCTAAAATCCAAAGGGAGATGAGACTAAGGATAGAGATAAGAGAATCATCGCAAATTCTATTAAAGATCATCTCATCCCTCATGAAGACACCAAAATGAAGTGTTCGATGCTATGACGAAGCAATTGAAGAAGAATAGATATTGTTATAACCACCTTGAATGGCCTCCCAGGATCATGGGATTCATTCATTCGAGGAATGTGTACCAGAAGGAAGTGATTTCCTTCAGAAAACTCTAGAAAGAGTGCAAACAAGAAGAAGCTCGACTCATAATAAGAGAAGAGAAGATGGGAGCAATTGAATATCAAGCTCTCACGATTCAAAGAAGACCCTTCAAGCAGTGAGGAATATGAAGAACTCAATTTTTGAAGAACCTCTTATCCATCTTAGCATTTGGATAAGAAATGATGTTGTTATGAATGAAGAAGATGATGAAGCTGAAAGAATGAGTTACCCATGAAACAAATAAATATAAGTGTCCAATTGTCATTTCATGGTATTGTTTGGTTATGCATTTGTTTATATTCAGTCGATGTGTTATGCATGATAGAATGTTTACATTAATGACAGTATACTACTAATATGCATGTGATGGGTAAGTAGCTCATGGTGCTATACAAATATCCATTGCTACTTATCTAGAATGAAACCTCTTTTCTTACAGATTGGATTAGTGCACAATCTCAATGATGTCATGGTAGAGATGGAAGGCATCTAGAAAGTTTCCGTGAGATATGGATGAATGTTGTATTGGCTAAAATAGTTGCATGATTATATATTTATGCATAAGAATTTGCCATTATAAATATGCATTATGAAATGTTTCTAAACATACAACTGGTGCATTTGACCTGTAGGAAAGATCGCGTACAATCGCCTACAAGAAAAGAAGGATGAGACTTGTTCCAAAGAACAAGTGACGATAGTTCAAGATTCACTCTAATAATCCAAAATGAAGAATGCTGACTAGAATGCAATGTCGAGACCTGAAGGGAAGTCCGTAGTATATTCCATATGGATCTACAAGATCCAACATGCAGTAGACGGTGACATCGTGGGATACAAGGCAAGATTCATAACACGAGGCTTCTGACAGAAAGAAGGTATGTATTACGAAGCAAAATTTGCATCCACTAGGAATTGAGACACATGACAGGCATAATCATGTGTGCAAATTAAAGAAGGCCTTGTGCGAGCTCAGAAGGCACCCATGGGATAACACATACATGAGGAGATTGAAGATCACCTAGAGTGATGAAGATCTTAACCTTTTCTACAAGGTTGAAGATGAAAGCTTATAGAGGATGGCAAGCTCACAGATGGGTGCAAGAAGAAATTTTGAAAAGGTTCAAGATAGAGGATCTTGGTATCCAGTGACTCTAGATGGATACATAGAATATTAGTAGCAGAGGAATCTACTTGTCACTCCAGTACATAATGTTTCAATACATAGAGTATGAAAGGAAGAGGGAGAATGATGCTCCGCTTCAGAGGGAGTGGCTACAGAAGATCCCGAGGTTCGACATGATACGATAGGATGGACAGATTACTGATGGCTCTAGGCTTTACTAAGAGTAAAGAGGATTCCAAACTTTTCTTCAAGGTTGAAGGCAAAAGACCAGTGATGCGCTTGTTATATGTCAATGATCTGTTCCTGACAAGAAAAAGAGAAACTCATTAGAGATACAAAAAGGAGACTTGCTGTCGAGTTCGAGATAAAGGACTTGGGCATGATGCACTACTTTCTAGGCATGGAGGTGTGGCAGAATGCAGATGGAATCTCCCTAGGACCATGGAAGTATGCAGTAGAGATCCTGAAGAGGTTCGAGATGATGGACTACAAGGCCATGACCACACCTATGGCATCGAACCTGAAGCTATTGAGTGATGCTTCATCAGAGTCGGTTGATGCTACGATGTATCGTCAGATGATTGGGTCATTGATGTACCTGACGAACACGAGACTAGATATTTCCTTTCCTATGAACACATTGAGCCAGTTCCTGACGGATCTGAGAAATGTTCACCTGATTGCTGCAAAGCATATTCTGAGGTACCTGAAGGGTACAGTTGACTATGGACTCAAGTATGAAGCGAATCATAAGATTAACCTAGAGGGTTATGTGGATTCGGATTGGGCAAGCAGTGCCATTGATAGGAATAACACTTCGGGGTGTTGCTTTAGTATGGGATCATGTGTGATCTCTTAGTTTAGTAGGAACCAGTCCTGCGTGGCAATGAGTACAGCCGGAGCAGAGTATGTCGCAGCTTGTTTGGCTAGTTGTGAGGCAATGTGGCTAAGGAAGCTACTATCTAATTTGTTTGATCTCCAGTTGGATGCTAGTTGTATATATTGTGACAACCAAATTTGTGTAAAGTTGTCGGAGAACCCGGTGTTCCATGACAAGTCGAAGCACATCGAGATCAAATATCACTATATCAAGGATATGGTGGAGAGAGGAGTAGTGAAGCTCCAATATGTTGCGACGGGTGAGCAGATAGATGATGTGTTGACCAAGCCGTTAGCCAAAGTGAAGTTTGAGTACTTCAGAGAGAAGATTGGTGTTCATCATATCGAGGTTCCTTCCAAGGGGAAGTGATGAGTCCAAAAGCCTTTCTAACATGGTGACAGGATTGGTTCCTCCCATGGTCAGATGTAAGTGATGCCTCTTTCTGACATGGTGGTAGGATTGGTTCCTCCCATGGTCAGATGTAAGTGTTGTGCCTTTCTAACATGGTGGCAATATTGGTTCCTCCCATGGTCAAATGTAAGTGTTGTGCCTTTCTGACATGGTGGCAGGATTTGTTCCTCCCATGGTTAGATGTAAGTGTTGTGTCTTTCTAACATGGTGGCAGGATTGGTTCCTCCCATGGTCAGATGTAAGTGGTGTGCCTTTCTGACATGGTGGCAGGATTGGTTCCTCCCATGGTCGCAGGATTGGTTCCTCCCATGGTCAGATGTAAGTCTTGTGCCTTTCTGACATGGTGACAGGATTGGTTCCTCCCATGGTCATATGTAAGTGATGTGCCTTTCTGACATGGTGGTAGGATTGGTTCCTCCCATGGTCATATGTAAGTGTTGTGCCTTTCTGACATGGTGGCAAGATTGGTTCCTCCCATGGCCAGATATAAGTGTTGTGCCTTTCTGACATGGTGGAAGGATTGGTTCTTCCCATGGTCATATATAAGTGCTGAACATGTGAAGACCTACGTGTAGGCTAGGTGTTATCATCCAAAATGACACTTCTTCGTCTGAGTGCTGACATTCATCATGTCGGTACACAAAAGGACAATTAGGATTGAAGTTTCCAAAACACTATAGATGTGCATGACCTTTGATGCATTATCTTCAGACCAACCTTATATATTTTTATTCTGAGTTTTGGGTTGCACACGCGAATATGTGCATTGCAACTAGCGTGCCATACATGACTATGTGCATTGCAACCCGCGTGTACCTTACGTACACGATTTTCCCTTTGAGAAACCCACGTGTCATACGTGCCTTGCCTATATCAATACTCGTGTGTACCTTAATTCAACATTAAAAAATATAAATTGTGATTAGATGAGATTAGTTGGGCCCTAATCCATAACTATCCCAACTGTCTCAACTATCCTAACCTTCTAAACCACTCTATTTCCCAAAGTATAAATAGAGGCCTTAGGATGGGGCTAATAAATGAATTATGGAAGAGCAAAGTTATGCTGATGGTATACCTTCAAAGTCTTGGAGCAGCAGAACTCAGAGTTGGTTACAGAGGAGTCCTTGTGTCAAAAGCTGGGTTGCATTCTTACCTATTCATTGTTTGTTAATAAAGAGAATTCTTCTTCCAATCTTCTATTGTGCTTATCTCATGTATATTGGTTTAATGAAAATGTTCAATTATATTATTAATATGTTTTTCATCTAACCTCTGATGTATATATGTATGAGATATTACTTGAAGAATTGGCTCTTTCCAGGTGAAGAGAAGCATCCCTAGAAGTTTTGGAGAAGATTGGAGTGAGAGAAGACCAAGCTTGGATCAACCGTCATAAACCGGGTAAGCCAAGATCTGTTCCTATTCTCATTCCATTTTTCTGTAAAGGTTGATTGTCTGCAAATCTAATAGTAAGTTGGTAACCATAGACCCTACGTTACAAGGGTATATTGTCTTGCACAACAGAATTGGCGACTCCGCTGGGGAGTCCATCCTACTGTGGGTTCATCATGTAGGTTCCTTACCAGTCTTTGTTCTGATTCTGATTCTGAGTGTGGTCCTTTTTATCTTGCTTTTGATTTACAGTGTAGTGTGCCCAGAAGCCTTTACTAGTCTATTTTCCTTGAAAAACATTTAGTTGTACACACGGGTTGCTATTGTACACAGTCGTGTGTAGGACCTTGTATACGTGGGTTGCTGTATAAGACAGTCGTGTGTCATACGCGGATTTCCTGCATACACAGTCACGTGTATCCTGTAGCAGCATAAAAATTGGGTGGGGTTTGCTTGTCCCTATTTCTTTGGTTTTTTGTTTCTTTGGAAGTCTTTTATTATTAGCATGACTCTGTGAGTCTAAAGTCTTGTGTGTCACACCATTTGCTTGTTTTCAAGCCTTTGAGCCATTTTTTTTAATTTCTTTCATCTTGTGAATTGAAGGTGGTCCTCCTAATCGGTTTATGAGTTCAGTGCTTTGTGTCTAGGTCAGTGATCAGGGCTTTAGATGCTTTATACTTGGTACTGCATTTTGTGGTGTCAGTTTATCACTTGTTCTTTTTTGAATCTAGTGGACTTTTTGGGTTCAATAGTTTCTCCAAGTTAGGTTTTTTCCGAGTCTTCTTCCTGATTGGTTGAAGTAGGTTATTTTGGGTCCTTTATACCTCATTTCACTTTTTATATGTTTTGACTATTTTTCCGAGTCTTCTTCCCGATTAGTTGAAGTAGGTTATTTTGGGTCCTTTATACCTCATTTCACTTTTTATATGTTTTGATTATTCAAACTTGCTCAAAATTCACATTTAGTTGCATTATAGTTTTTTAAGAATTTGAAAAAGTGAAGAAAAACATTTTATACTTTTGCATTTAGTTGCATTTACTCGTTTTCTTTTCAGTAATTTTCAAATAAATTTTCAAATTATAAAAAGAAGCCTTAGTTTTCTCGCATTTAGTTTCAATTTCATTAGCTTATATTTGCAAAAAGAAAAGAAGTTTGGTTTAAGTAGTTGCAATTTACTTTGGAATTTGCTTTATACATCATTTTGTTTTTTCTTATCGAGTCTATAACACCACAGTCTTTCATGCCATTTACCTTCTGACTTAAAACAACATTTTAAAATGAAAGATATAATTTAAAAATTATTAGTAAGTTTTATTTTATAGGCTTATACACCAACTAGCTTAGGCTAGACTTGTGGAATAAGGAGTTTCAACTCTCCACAAGTGTTTAAATTCAGACGTAGTTGGCTAATCAATAGGTAAACCCTCTTTTATGTTGATTGTATCTGGGAAGCTCCTCTCAAACGTGAGTTAAGCACGAGGCCACGTGGAGGCTTGGACTGAGGAGATAACCCTCTGATTCCTTGTCAAAGCGTAGACCAAGGTTTTTACGCATCTGGGGACTTCTGTCGATACCACCCTTTAGGCCTCGTGCCGTGTCGGTGTTGATAGGGTTTTGGGCTTTGCTACCATGCCCATGCATACGAACCAGGCTTGCGACTGTCCCCCCAAACTGTCAATATAGTTGTGGTAGCCTTTAGTCTCTTTGACATCTAGGGTTCATAGATAGGTACACCGGAAGGCTATTTTTGTTTGACCTTGGATAGGCTTGGAAGGTAACCCCGGTAGAAGGTCTGGGAGGGCAGTGGGTGATTCCTCTACTTGTGCCTAAGAACATATACAAGGACGTCAAGTAACTGTCTCTCATATTTCTTCTGGAAAGCATATCTTATACCCTTTGTGTCTATTGTGGCTTTAGGAAATTTTGTAGTGATTGTTGTGTGGTTTGTTTATGTTTAGCTGACCTTAGGGTGTGTGAAGAATAAATTTTCAATCGTGGAGGACCAACCTCTCAGAAGGTTAAGAAGATTGCAAAACCTTCCTCCGTTTACTACAGTGGAGCCTCCACCGCCCCCTCAAAGGAGAAGATTAGACACAGACATTTCTTTTGAACCAGTAGGAATTAGTGAAGTTCCAAGTGAACCAGAACTTAGGACAAACTAGGTTGATACAACCACAGTAGAGATAGAAGACTTGCAGGCTAACAAGTTTGTAAGAAACTTTAATTCACCTCTTACTGACTTAAATGATCATATGATCGTCCAAGTTCGTCCATTTAATTCACCTATGACTGGTGTTCCTGTAAGCATACTTATGGCTAGTGCAGGAGAGAGTCCATCTACCCCCATCTCAGCTATTCTAGCTCAAGGAGTGCCACCTTCCCCAGTTGGTACTCCTAAAATAAATATACTTGCTACTCCCTTAACTCCAGCCAGTCGGTTGGTTCAACCATCGGCTTCCACAAATGTAGTAGGCACTTATGGTGGGGTGGTCACTGGGATTCCCAGTGTGCCTTCTGCTTCACGCTCTTTTGCATACACTGTTCATAGTAGTCCTGTTGGATCCTCTTCATTTGTCCAGGGTTTTTCGTGGAATGGGGGGCACATTCCCCCATCCACTCCATATGTAGGCCCCACACCTGCATATGTAGGGGTGCAGTTTGGAAATAGTAACTCTTATTGTTAAGGTTTCCAAACGCCGATTTCAACTCCTTTCATGAGCTCTCCTTTCTCGCTTTTTAGCGAAGGGATACCTGCTTCTATTTTCCAAACTCCAATTTCAACTGGAGCAACTCAAACTGCATACACTGCACCACACATGAATAATCCACTGGCTTATGGGTGGAATCCTTTTCAAAGTATTCCGACTACTTCACAACCGGTAGTTGGGGGAAACCCCACCTTTACATTTGGGAACTAGGGGGAAAGTCCTTCTACTTCCCAATCTCGTACTTGTCAGGATCCGGTTAGGCCCAAAATTCCTTTCCTAGCAACTTTAAACTTGCCAGATTTTTCCAAGTTAATGAATGACCTGGTGAAACATGATGCCACCTGGCCACCTGTCCCTACCAAGTTACCCTCCAATATTCCAAAATTCGAAGGCAAAGTTGGTGAAGACCC
This sequence comes from Pseudotsuga menziesii, assembly GCA_001517045.1. Classification (NCBI taxonomy): domain Eukaryota; kingdom Viridiplantae; phylum Streptophyta; class Pinopsida; order Pinales; family Pinaceae; genus Pseudotsuga; species Pseudotsuga menziesii. The sequence goes on from LPNX010202890.1 coordinate 366,615, forward strand.
AGGGGCTCATATCACCACCTTTCACTTGTGGTGCTCTTCCAACTCATTGAACAATGACACCGTTCAGTTGAGATTGTTCCAAAGAACTCCGACTAGTGCCGCATCAAAGTGGTACATTGAATTGCCCTCTGTCATGTTTGATAGTTTTTGGGACTTAGCTAATGTGTTCCTTAACCATTTCCAACTTCATGTCCGGTATGATGCCGACATAGACTTATTGTCCACCTTTCGGCAGGACAAAGCCACTCACATTTCGGATCATATCCAAGAGTGGCGAAGGCAGAAGAGGCTCATTAAGGCCAATATCCCTCTCGAGTTTTTGTTAGAATGGTTCCTTAAGTCCTTATTGTCGTATATATCTAAGGATGTATCCACTTCGGGAGTAACTAATGAGGAAGAGGCTATCCTCAGGGCCTAGTAGCTAGATTTGATATACTCTCAATCTGGGATTCTATATGAAATCATCCTTGATGCACCGCGGCCAACACATAGTGTCGAGAAACCTAAGCCTGGACCCCATGCTGATGGCGTGGTTGGTTCAATTAAATCTCCCACTGTAGAGTCTTTGGAAAAACAACTCCATGAGTTGTCTGTTAAATAGTCTACAACAGAGGCAGCAAAGGTTTCCCCCTCATCCCAAAACGCAAATGTTTTTGCTCAATCCTCCCAAAAGGGAAATCAACAACCCGGTGGGAAAAATAAAAAGGGGAAGAAAGGTGAGGGAAAACAAAACAAGCCAAAACCCACAAATAATGCTGATGGAGGGGAAAAAGAGAAGAAGAAGGTGAAATTTCCCTGTAAGTTGTGCCATGAAGATCACTTGACCCATCAATGCCCTCTTATAGATCAAGCTCAGAAGCTGCTTAAAAATCAACAACCGACTGTCCTAAAGGATCCATTTCCCCAAGGACAAAATGTAGCTTCAGTTTCTAACATAGCAGGGGGCACTGTGTTATCACCCGCCTTGTAGTTTCTTGTGTGAGGCGGATCCAGGATGGATGGTAGAGGGGCAAGCAACTAGGGGGTGGAACCACGACTTCCTAGACTCCCAAATGGATGGTTGTCATGCCAATCAAGGAAACCTTCACTTCATGTTATCCTAGTCCAAGACAGCAATGGGGGAGACCCAGATCTGCTTTCGACAGGAGAGATCGGACCTAGACACCAGAAGAAGATTAGATGGGGCTTCAGGTTACTTAAGGTGCAAGGTAAATGGAAACCCTAGCTCTAGGGTTAAGGTACTAACAACTGATGGAGATAACCACTGTCTTGGGAAACGTAACTGTGACAGGGTGAGCAAGAACAGAGTTGGGACTTCCTAGTACCAAGGGGACAATCTCAGTGAAACATAGGTGACTTGAGTTATCAGTAGGTGTTGGAAAAAGGAGTAAAAATGAGGTCAAGATGGGGCTAGCACTAGCTAGGAGATCAGTTCCTTGTGTGCATTGGGAAATGGATTCAGCAGTAAACCAATTTTTCAGAGAACCCACCTGGGAGACACCTTGATCTACGAACCCAGAAAGTAGTTGGTCCGGAAAAGCTAAGGTACAGGAAACCCAACTCAATGGATGGCTAGCACTAAGGCTTAGGAGGACATATACGTAGTTCTAGGGTCACCGGGAGGCTAATGGCTCAGCATTGAGGAAGAAAATAGGTCAGGGTGACCTGATCTACAAGCCTAAATCGAGAAATCAACAGAAAAATCAGATCTAGAAAAGTCAAAATCTAATGATGGGGCTAGGAGGTTGAAAACTGATTTTTCAGATCTAGGGAAAACCAGGAGGAACTAGCACAATGTTCGGGGTGTTCTGGAGTGCTTGGGTCCTGATCTATCAGCCTATCTTGTTAGATTTCAAAAAAAAATCACTTCCGAAAAAGTCCAGTTTTCAGTGAGGGTGCTAGGGAAAATTCAGTCAATTTTTTAGATCTAGGCCAAATGGTCAAGCAGTTGCAAAATGTTGGGGTTTATTTAGGCTGTGTGGGACTCGATCTATCCGTATGTGAAGTTAGAAATCAGAAAAACTCAAAACCCTAGCAGGTCAATTTTTCAATTGGGGGGGGTATGCGGTTTTCTGCTTAAAAATTAGATCTAGGTCAAACCGTGAGGAATTTGACCAGTGTTTAAGTTGATTTGATGAAGGGCAGGCCCGATCTATAAAACCCAAAAATGGTTTGGAAAAATATCAGACTATTCCCAAGTTTATTAATTTTTAGTGTTTTTAGTGTTTTAGGAGTTTTAAGAAAAAGTTGAATTGAAGCAAGGTACAATGGAATAAGATCTGAAAAAAGAAGAGACTTACATGTTGGATCTTACCTAGAAAAGCTTGTAGAAGTCTGTAATAGTGATGATCTTTGCTATCCCGATCAATTCTGGAAGATCCCCGTGATTTCTATGGCATATGCAAGCTCCAAGCCATCAATGCGCCCCCTACCCTACATTAGCAAACGTCAACCATATCAGATTTGCACATACAAAATAAAGAAATTGAATGCTACAAGACAACAAAATGAAGTAATTGCGCCGAGAGGCGCATTCTACAGCCCGGTATGAGGTAGAAGTGTAATTTCGTGCTCAAGGTGGAAGTGACACGTGGCACAATGTCGGCATGCGGCTCATGATAAATATATATTTAAATCTTCCACAATGTCGTCTCATAATAAATATATATTTGAAGCTACCACAATGTCGGCTTAAAGATTAAACTAGGTGTATATATATATAAAATCTTAGGTGTATATATATATATATATGTTTGTGTACAATTGATAGCAAGGACCTCTTCCCATAGGATCTGCGAGGTGTTCTCAACATCAGCTCTGTCTGCATTTGAGTCGAAGAATATCGATTAAAGCTTTAATAGAAACCAAACAAGTATAAAGAATTGAAGCATTGAAAATTCACAATCGTTACCTAGCATCATTGAGAATGAGCTTAAGGCAAGACTGCAGAACGCTCTCTACGTTAAAAGTCAGATTAATCCAAGTCGATGGATTAATTCTTGTCTTTAGATGTTACTCTCCATTCTGCCCGTTGGCCTCAACGCCTTGCTGAAAATTTTGTGCGCTCTTTTTAGACCTATGGATTCTTTGTTGTGCTCAGTATGCTACTATTCCCTACCGGGGCTGTTTTTTTACCAGTCTATCCTCTCTGTGTGTTCTACATGACCGAAGGCCCTAACCCTAATATGTGTTTCCTCTCCTTCTGCCTGCACTGAATTTTGAATCGTTGAATGCGTTATTGCTCTCTGTATGAATCGTTACCTGCGCATGGAGCTTGGTTTGAAGGAGTTGTGAGTGAAGAAGACTGAAGGAGCACTTCTTCTCTGTTACGAGCATCTTTGGCATCCATTTTTTCCATTTTGTTGTAGATTGTTACATATTGCAGTGCTTTTCCATATTGCATATTGAGATGGGCATGACGATGACAGAGCCAACGCTCTCATGATTAGGTTGTTATTTGGCTATTTATGGCAACCTTTATCTCCATATTGTATAAAGGATCCTCGCCTTTCAACACTTTGTGAAGAGCATAGAGGTTGTGATCTCAATGGAAGTAACGAAGCTCGAAACATAAATGAATGCTAGGTTTACCCATTTGTGTGGATGAACAGTTTAACAGGTAGAGTTGCGGGGTATAAGTGCACTCAACGCCAGAATTGCAGAACGCTTCTAGGTTCTAGACAAGGTATTTTGGGCAAAAATCAACAACATCCTCGAAGCTACTGCAAAATTCAAAACAAAAGCAATAAAACCACTTCGTCATCTCCTAAATCACTTCGTATACTTATTATGCTCCACACAATTTCCCAAAATCA
>LPNX010202890.1:372274-446730 GCA_001517045.1 Pseudotsuga menziesii
ACAGAGAAAGAGGCAGCTGCAGCCTATAATATTGCTGCAATTAAAATTAGGGGCGCAACAGTTTGACAAATTTTGATATCAATAATTATGACGTCTATAATATCTGTGCAGAATTTTGGATTATAAAATATTCTACTGAAAATTCAATTGCAAAAATAACTAAAAACATATACATACTGTGGATCATCTAAAATATTAATGTTGCCGCCCACGACTGGAACTAGCCTAGATCCAGCTTTACCCGGCTCTATCATGCGCCGAGAGGGATCAAATATTTCGAGGTGCACAACAATTGCACTCCAAAAAAGGGTTTGCACCTCGAAATATTTGATCCCTCTTGGCGCATGATAGAGCCGGGTAAAGTTGGATCTAGGCTAGTCATATATCACAATGAAACTAATGAAAACCCCCTGATCCAAGACGAAGAGAACCGAGCGAGTTGAGGTCCCCCTACAAAAATGCTCCAGCCAAAACACCCTCCTATAGACAAAACAATGATAGCCATGAAAAATATAGATCTCATGAGAATTTCCACAATGCTAGGAAGCTGAAGACTAGCTAATCACCATTTGAGCACATCAAATGCAAAGCAGATCCAGAAAGATTTCCACAAAAAAAGTCTTTCTATTATTCAGATCTAAGAACCAAAGACCCCTTACAAATGAGAAGCTCTCTCTCTTAAATAGAAATGAGAGAACCTCAATCATAACCAAATCCTAACCACTTTCAAAATGAGTGGCTAAGATTAAAAGATGAAATGTTCTAATCAATGGTTGAGATGAGCCCAACTTCCAACACATGGATCAATATAACCATAATTTACCAAAGTGGACTAAACCACCCAAATAAAGGTAACCCACTCAACAAGAAATAAATGAAAGCACATGGTGGGTCCAAGGAGTGTTTGACTAACTCCCTTTGGGTGTCCCCATGGCACAATAAATAATACAACAATTTAATTCTTTGACTTTTGTGCCTCCAAAAAGAGCTCCAGAAAATAATAAAAAATGCCCAAAAATAGGTGTGGGCCTAATCAAGAGCTGCAACTGCTGGAGAAAGTGTGGAGGACATCACTCTAATCATCATGACTCATCCCATGCCATTTCCTTGCCTCAGTAGCCCAAATCGATTTCTTCAATAGCCATTTAATCATTTTTTAATGTGCCTCGAGAAACGTGATCCTGCCAAAACAACCTCCTAGGGTGCCTGCATTGTCAAACTGAGCCCACCAGGCTCTTTGAGATGGGCATATAATGGTACAAACAAGTGGCTACACCCCCCTATTCCCATACAACTCTCTAGGAGATCCAACTGAAACATCTCCCTACTCAAAAATATCAATCTGTGAATAAAAACTACATCTGAAAGGCAGAATGAGCCTCATCACATCTATAAGTGCCCGGAACTGGAAATAAACTGTCTCATTAGACTCAGAGAGTCCAAATCCATCTAAGGTGTATACTCATACCCCTCATAGGTCTCTATCTGATCATCAATCATATCCAATAAACAATATAACCATCTGTGAATAATCAGACACCAATAATAACTCAGACTATATCCATCCACTGCAAATGTTAAAAGGTTAAGACATGCTCTACAACTCATTCAAGTAACAATCACAACAAGTATCATTCATTTCACTGGCAGTACATCAACCAATACATATACAAGGCTTTATTTATTATTACTTAAACTTAGACTTTCAAGACTATACTCACTTCATAGCTGTAGTCATTTTGCTAGTGAAGGGTGAAAGGTGGAAATGACAAGGCTAAGGCAAAGGATGACTTCCTACTCAACATCATGACACTTTGGACAAGGAAAGGGAAAACTCACTATAACCAATGATGGACAAACAACAACACAAGGAATCACAATGCCTCACATATGGGTGAATTGTTTAGAGAGTGCTTATTCAACTTAGGCATCATGTCTACATCAAACTTGATCCAAGTTCATTACGATCACATTTTATTCCATGGCCTTTTTGGCCTATATGACCCTTTTGGGACTTCACCAATGCTTAAAAGCACAGCTAATCGCAGCTTTCATCCAGGACATATTTATTTTACTAAGGTCAACAATTTTTGGATATAGCACAATTTTAACCATTGCTTTTTAGACCTTTTCTTATACTCTTCAAGGAGTATTTTAGCATTTCATTGCTCTTGCCCTTTTTACATATGTTAAGAAACACAGTTTTACAATTTTCATTTTCCATGGGCGCATATTCAATATTTCAATACAAGGAGTACACGAGCTTTCAATTTTAGCCAACAACATCTCAAGTGACTAGGGGGAATTCTGCACAGTGTCAAACATCGGGACAACCGACCAGAATGATTTAGGCATACTATCCAACTTACCAAAGGCAAGTTTTGTCACCAAATCAGATCTGAGACACAGTATAAACAGGGAGGCTTGTCCAACAAAATTTCTAGTGGGAAAAAGGTCCTCCATGCCATAAGTCAAGAACTCAGTCGGGTTGAAAACTAAAATGGAAGGTAATGGATGGGTGAAGACAATGGATGATGGATCCAACACTAGCAAGCCAAAAAAATGGTGGGAATGACTACCTCTATTCTCCCTAAGGAGGGTAAAACCAATGAGTATAGATCAAGAACTTCCAAGTCTAACTAAGGACATCAATACATAGTACAAGATACAACCAAGTCCATATAATTATGACCGCCATATCATGATACCACAAGTTAATACATGTCACAAGAATCAATATAAGAGCAATAATAACCATAACACAATATAAAATGTTGAGTCATAACCATGCAATAAAATCCATCTAAGACACCATCTGTCCAATGAGAAAGAACTAATATAACACTAGGCATCCATGACTGCTCTGAAATAACATAAATGGCTACATCGGTCCTCAAATCTGAGTGTCCTAAGACTCAGTCCTGACATGGGAGAGTACAATAGTCCACTAAAACAAAAATGATCCATATAAACTTCTCATCTCAGCATCTCATATGTAAGAGATCTAGTTGAAAAATGTACTGTGTCTGAAAAATAGAATATGGTAGCCTGGCTACTATATATGTGATAACACACTACTAATGCCCTTGACCAAAATTATATCAGCATGGTTCGATCCGAGACATTACTCCAGACTAGAAACAAGAACTATGAGACGGAGGCTTCTGAGAAGGGTAAGTCTATAGGTGAAACTTCTAACCCTCTCACAATTGAAAAACCTGTCAAAACTATGCCTAAGATACCAAAAGGTGTCTTCAAGAAAGAATTAAACAATCCTAATGCTAGGGTTGCATCCAATTACTCTATAGTTGAAGATTTAACCCAAACCCCTTATGCGATGTCAACTTTGGAGGTGCTACAGAGTTGTCTTAGCAGCCTTAGGTAGTATGGATTCATCGAGTCTTATAGCGAAGTTTAATTTGTCTGATGTCAAAATTCGCCTGCCGTATCATATGGCTTTGTCAATAGATGTCATCCATGGTGGAAAAACCATTGGAAGGTCAGTTGTTGACGAAGGTGCTTCCACATGTGTCATGTCCTTGTCTTGCTGGAAGGCTCTTGGATCTCCAGAGCTAGTTCCAACGAACACCCTACTTACTACTTTCGACGGAAGGTCATTTCTTCCACATGGTATCCTACCAACTTTTGAGATTAAGTTGGCAGGGAAGGCAGTGTCTATTGAAGTAGAGGTAATTGATGCGCCGTTGGATTATAACTTGCTTCTGGGGAGAAGTTCGACTTATGCTATGTGTGCAATTGAATTAGCCATTCTTCGAGTGGTAGTGTATCCGCACAAAGGGAAGTTAGTTACTGTAGACCAACTCAGTTTCACTTGGAAGGGCCATATGGAAACTGATGAGTCCACCGTGCCATTGGTTGATCAGGTCAAACCTGCTTCAGAGAGATTAGGGGTTGGATTGTATCCATCGTTAATGGGAATATTCGATATCCCAGCCCCGATTAATTACTTAGGTTCTACTAGTGTAGGGAAGTCTATCGCAACGGTTGTCGATAGAACAGATCCTTGGGTTCTTCCTTCCCATTACGAACCTAAAGTGCCCTTATCGGCAGTGGAAGTAGCTTATCAAGCTATTGTTAACACCACTGTTAATCCCATTTCGGTTCCTCCTACAGTATCAAAGGAGCCAGAAGAAGCCTATCTTCCTGCTTGAGCAAAGAACTCTTTGTATACTGATGATTTCTTAGACATGGTTTTGCCTTCAGACGAAGCCATTTTGGAAGCTATGAGTGGGCGAGATAAGATCTGCGAAGATCTTCAACATAGATCCTGCTTTCTTCCAGAGTTAAGCAGGATTGAAAATCAAGAGTTCCATGTGAGACTAGCAGATGATGTTGATATACCGATCAATCCCTTACCAAGGGAGGGAATTTTCGCCGAGGGGAATATCGCAAACATTTTTGTTACTATCACTATCAACATCTCTGCAAACCCCAACATTATGCAAAATGTATACATTGGTGCAAACTGCTCTCTGGAGGAGATTGCTATCTATACGACCTTGTTCAAGGAGTTCCACGATGTGTTTGCTTGGTCATATGAGGAGATGCCAGGCATAGATTCATCGATAGTCAAACATGAAATCTGAACCTATCTTGATTCCAAACCAGTTCGACAAAACCTTAGACCTGTCAATCCACGTAAAGCGGCAGCCGTTAAGGATGAAGTGGAAAAGATGCTGAAAGATGGTTTTATTTACCTGATAGCCTTGACAGAATGGGTATCCAATCTTGTTCCCGTTGATTAAAAGAAAGGGACGATACTTGTATGTACTGACTTTCACGATTTAAACAAAGATTGTACTAAGGATAACTACCCCACACCATTCATAGATCAAAACATTGATGCTTACGGGGAGTGAGGTTTTTTCGTTTATGGATGGTTTCTCCGGGTATAATCAGATTCAAATCAAGCTGGAAGACCAACATAAAACAACTTTCATCTATCCTTAGGGTACATTTGCGTACAAGAAAATTCCTTTTGGATTGAAAAAAGCAGGGGCTAGCTTTCAGCGGGCAATGAATTTTTCCTTTCATGACATCAAGTCTATTATCGAACCCTACCTAGATGATCTGTCGACGCATTCTCGTAAGAGGATCAATCATCTAGATCACTTGCGTTTAATTTTTGAATGATGCAGGCTTTGAGAAATACGCTTGAATCTCCACAAGTGTGTTTTCTGTGTCGAGTCAAGTAGGCTGCTTGGGTTCATAGTTTCTAACAAAGGTATTCAAGTGGATCCTTTTAAAGTTGAGGCCATTGTAAATCTGCCTCCTCCTCATTCCATCGGGAAACTTCAGATCCTGCAAGGAAAGTCTAACTTTCTTCAACATTTTATCATGAATTATGCCAAGATCACTAAAGGTTTCATGCGCCTGTTGAAGCAGGACACCCCATTTGTATGGGATGAAACCACACAATTTGCGTTCGAGGCATTAAAGAAATCTTTGTTGTCAACACCTTTATTGCATCCACCAGATTATTCTCATGATTTTATATTGTATCTGGCTGCATCCGAGTCGACCATTGGGGTAGTGCTAGTCCAGGAGGATGATAAGCTCCAAGAGCATGTCATCTATTATCTTGGTCGTGCTTTAGCTAGCCCTGAACTTAGGTACTCCCATGTTGAAAAGTTGGCTTTAGCAGTTGTGTATGTTGTTCAGAGGTTACATCGTTGCATCTTACTAAGGACTACAACAATAGTGGTAGATGTCAATCCTTTCCAATATGTCTTGTCCCGATGCATAGTTGGAGGTAAATTCAACAAATGGATAGTCATTCTCCAGGAGTTTGACTTGGATTTTCAATCCGCCAAATCAAAAAAATCTTTCTTGATTTCCACCTCTGACCCTTGGTATGGAGATATACTTGTCTATCTCCAGACTCTAAAGGGTCCTGCAACCTTTTCGCGAGAAGAGCGATGCAAATTACACTTATATGTGAAAAACTACCTCATCATCGGGGATACTTTATACCGTAGAGGGGTAGACTCTGTTTTGTGTCGGTGCCTCAGCCATGAAGAGGCTGATATTGTCCTAAATGATGCCCATAGCAGAGCGTGTGGGGGTCATTTATCTCGGTTAGTAACAACCCAGAAGATTTTACGTACCTGTTATTTTTGGCCCACGATCTTTAAAGATTGTGTGGAAGCCATGAAGCAATGTCATCCTTGTCAGCTTTACATCAGAAAGATGCAGTCGCATCCTACTGCTCCATTATTTCCCATCATCGCAGTGGGCCCCTTCACCAAGTGGGGGATAGATTACGTGACGTGCAACCTAGTTTTGGCTAGGGGGCACAAATACATCATTGTCGTCGTGGATTACTTTACAAAGTGGGCATAGGCAATGCCCACCTTCAAAGACGACGGGGAAACTACAGCTTTTTTCCTTTTCAACCAGATTATCACGCGTTTTGGTATTCCTAAAGAGATTGTCACTGGCCATGGTAGTCATTTCCACAACAACATGATGACCGAATTAGATACTATGATAGGGTTTAAATAAGAACATTTGTCTTCTTTCTACCCGCAAGCGAATGGTCAAGTCGAGGCAGTCACTAAGACCTTGAAGACTATTCTCAAGCATACTATCAAAGCAGCCCGATGAAATTGGCACATCATGCTGTATCTTGCACTTTAGGCTTATCGAACCAATGTGAAAACTGCCATGGGGTTCTCACCTTTCCAACTCGTTCACGGGGTGGAAGCAATAACCCCTGTTGAATGTGAAATCCCATCTTTAAAAATTGCCATTCATGTGTTACCTGACACGACTGAACTGGAAGAACATTTGCTACACTTAAAACATCTAGATGAACAACATAGAGATGCACTGACTGCAAACGAGGCTTATAAAAATAGGGTAAAAAATCAATATGATAAATCGGTCAAACCTAGGATTTTTTCTGAAGGTGAACTTGTCTTGCTCTGGGACCAAGACAAAGAACCCCTGGGGGCAGGGAAATCTAGGTCTATGTGGTTAGGACCCTATATCGTGTCAACATTTCTAAAGAAAGGGGCATATGAATTAATTGATTTCGAAGGGAATAAGCTACCTGACCCTATAAATGGGCTCTACCTAAAGAAGTACTATGCTTAGGGTTAGCATTTTTTCTTGTATTTTTATTGTATGCAACTTTATGTACAATAGCTAGCCGAATTGTGTTCTTATATCATCTGTTGGTTGTTACATATGTCTTCTGAGTGGTTCGTAGGTTTTGTAGATGGCGCTAGTCATCACATTTGCAACCTAGCTTCAACCGCATGGGTTATTTACTCACCCTAAGGACAACTAGTTGCCTCTGGAGGCACTTGCCTAGGTTCTACTACCAATAATGTGGTTGAGTACAGGTTCGTCAATTAGCTTTTATGGGATGCCTTGTCACGTGGCATCACCCAGTTGGAAGTTAGGCTTGACTCTCAACTGGTGGTTTCCCAGCTCAATCGAGCTTATCAGGTGCGAAACCCTATTTTATTATGTCAATTTTTGCAAGTTAGGTTATTGGAAATAAATTTTGATTTTATTACATTCAATCATATTCCAATAAATCAAAATTCATTAACTGATGCATATGCAAATTATCTCTTAGATTGGCACTTAACACACATTCCATAAAAATACACAACATATACATTGTAAACACATGTAAATAAACTGACAATATATATATGTGTGTGTGTGTGTGTGTGTGTGTGTGTGTATGTCCATATAGATAGGCCGAGTTCTTGATCCTCAAATCCAATCATAGCTATATGTTTGTTATGACGTATTTTCAAATTTATAATTTATTATAAACAATAAGTTATGGAATTTTAAACATGTATAATTTATACATACTTCGTTCAATTTCTTGTTCTTGAACTTCATTTTCAATATTCATTTCATCAACATTAGGATGAAAATATCTATTTACATCTTCAACAAATGTCTCCTCAGTATTTGTAAGCTTCTATTTTATTTTTGATAGTAGAGTTTTTGCTTGTAATTATGAACAACGTCATCTCGAGTGCAATCATATTCATTTTGGTGTGTATTTTATTGTCCATGATTGTTTAGTCCATATAGGCTTTTAAAAGATCAACACCTTAAAACAAAAACAAAAACAAAAAATTCCAACTCTAAATTGTAACTCATTTAAAAATGAATAAAGTGAAATGTTGGAATTATATATAGTTTAAAGCAAATTTATTTTAAAATAAATAAAAGAGATAATTTCATAATATCACCTTAAAATACTTGCAAGAAATTGAAAGAGTATTCATTTCATAAGAAATTCACTAAGAGAACATTTACCATAGAAGAAAGTGGATAAGAAAATCTTCACCACAAAAAAAAATGATAAGAGAACCTTTAAGATTATTTTCCCTATAAAATAAATTTTTCGGGCGAATTTTTACAATAAAATAAATTGACAAGAAAACTTCTTTCCATTAAAAGAAGAATGCCTTAAAAGAAATTACCTTGGGAAAAAAACAACACCTTAAAAAAATTGTCTTTGAGAAAAAAAATCACCTTAAAGGAAATTGTCTTTGAGAAACCACCTTAAAAGAAAAAGAAATTATCCTTGGGTCGTTGGGGAAAAAGTCACCTTAAAAAGGCACCTTTGAAAACATTTTGTAAAACCCACTTTGAAAATGAAATATGTGAAATTGTGGAATTGGATTATTGTAAAATAAGATTTGTATTTTTTAAAAGTGGTCCCATGTTTTTTCAACCGATAGAATATTTTAAATATCATTTTTTTCGGTCGAAAACATTTTCTGCCCGAAAAAATTTCTCTGTTAACTTCAATGGACGATGGAAGGAAAAATAATTTCGGTCGAAAACTTTTAATTTTTTGGTAGAACGTTTTTTTTTAGTCGAAAACCTATCAAATTTCAGAAAAATGGCAAAGGCGTCATTTGTCTACGGCTTTCTCCAACTTCAGAGGGTGTGGGCCATGTTTAATACTGAAAATCTACTTTCGGAACTACTACCATTACTTTCATAATGGAATCTACTTTCCATTGATGCAAATTGTGTTGAATTTGGTTGTGATCTATTAATTTTTATTATATTTTTGTTAACATTTGCATGTTTGTTAAATAATTGTTATTAAAATTCAACAAAATGAAAAATCAATAACTTCAAAAAAATATGATGAAAAACATTGAAAATTTTGTGGTACGAATCATTGGAGTGTCTACTTCAAAACGATACTTTTAGATTTTTTATTTTTAAGTAGAAATTGAGGAAGATGTTGAGTATGAATAAACATGTTTATATTCTGCAATTTGTTTACAAAATTATAGTCATACCTTAACGCAACTTGTTTAGATTGTCATTGCATATTTTGATTTTAATAAACAAAAGTTTAACAATGAAAAAATGAGAGTCGTAAAGCATGACTATTTATTAATCCTTTCATTTTATAAGAACATGTTGTCAAACATTTGCTAAATTGACATATCAAAACTCAATTAAAAAAATAATGGATAGAAAGCTAACAAAATTCTTCACAAGTTTTGTTTTTATTGAAAAGTCAAATTATAAACACAAATTTAACTTTTGTTTGTCGGAAGTTGAAAAACTTGTGAAAACCATATTTGTTTTCTCAACCCTCCCCCCCCCACCTCTCCTCCATGTCCCAAAATAGACACCCACATTCATGATTTTAACCTTAGGTCAACTTAAGTTGATAAATGTTTCAGAGGTATGCCATGAAATGTCAAGATCATGAAGATGCACAGGGCAAATACCTCAATGAACAAGTTTTATTTCCTCTAGTTTGTTTTCCCCCCTACATTTGGTTTTACCCTCTAGTTTTTTCATTTATTTTTTTCACTTTTTTTAACGTTTTCCCTTTTATGATTTTTTTGGCAATGATGTCAATTTGTAAGGTTTGTGTCTGCACCAATATCAATTGGAAAGCCAGATGGGCTAGCTCAAGTGGTCAAGTATTGTAAGTTGTGAGCAAAAGGTCTTGGTGTCAAATCCATGGGAGGCTATACATGTCACGTCCCCACCCCTCTACTCAGCGGAGAGGACGCGACTAACATAGCTGCCAGCTATTTAATCTGGGCAATCTAGCCCTGTGAACGTAAAATAAAATGCATTGAACTTAAACATACATAGATGCATAAACATTCAATATACAGCGAAAGCATTTGCATTTCATTCAACACATTTAACCATTCAGCATGTTTATCATTTTTTTGTAAGCAACAAATACAATTGCAGAGATAAAATAGATAAGAATACTTATCTTGAAAGAAGTTTGTCTCGCAACTAGCTACGTTGTTGCAACGTTCCACCCAACCATAGGCCAGTGTGCTCATCAATCTCTCAGCAGCACTGGCACCCCCGAGCTGGGCATGATTCCCACAAGAAATAAGGGAACACTAGCAGACTCACACATAGCCAAGGATACAACAAAAAATCAGCCAAGCCAACACAGTTGATTTTATCAGGTTGTAAAGGAGCTGAAAAGGCTGACTGCTAAGCTAGTGAGCTCAACCCTAGAGCTATGGACACTTGCACCATATCTAGCCTGACTTCTAAAACATCTACACACCCAACACAAGGAAGCATCCCCTTCTCTGCTACACAGTCCCTCAGGATATGCCTTCCCTTCCAGTTCTATTCAAGGTGTGCAAAGAAGAAAACCATCCCCCTATATCTGTCTATGAGGTTCCTTCTCCCACTAGATTAATCCAGCTAGTTCAAACCCTATTTCCACTCCCAAAACAGTTCAGACCAAAACAACAGAGGCATACACAACAATTTCCAGGTTCTGGGTTTGAAGAAAAATGTCTTTCAACCAAAAACATAAACAGTAAATGGGTAAAACAACCCCCTTAGTAGTAATTCGATTTCCAAAGTCGTTTATGGCCCTAACATGGCCAAAATGAAATCAACAACACCCAAAATTCATGGGTCTCTTCTCCCAGTCACTGGCATTACCAAAAACGGATTTCCAACTTGAGGAAAATGAGGAAGACAACCCAATCCCTCGACATTACAAAAACGACCTCCCATCCATGGGAAAGATGAGGTAAACAACCAAAATCGTGGATGGATACACACATGAAGCTCTAGCTACCTGAGAGAGCTCACGTGAATCAAAGAAAATGGTGAGGAAAATTAAAAATGTGAATGTAGAATGCCAGGAGCTCCAGAAATGTGGGGAAAGACAACCACCACCATGCATGAGGGAATGAGAAACATTTTTGGGCAATAACTTGCCCCATAAGTAAAAATCGTGTTTCCCAAAAACTGATGGCTTCTCCCATTCGAATTTGGACTCCCGTACCTTTCCCATCCATGCAATAACCAACTCAACCAACTTTTGGCAGTAATAAATGATTGGGTGAATAAGACAAGAAAGGTAGTTGATATTTTGATGGGTTCTCCCTTTGACATTTGTCTTTTCCCCATTGGCTCAAAGGTTTGAATACCCCCCCCCCCCACTATCCTTAGGAAATCATGCCCCCATATCATTATTGTTGCATTGACATAGGTGGTTGTGGGTTCTTAATTAAATTGCATAATTACATGATGTCCAAAATTATAATGCGTCAGCTAGCACAAAAATACCATCGACAACGATTTTTAATCGTCGAAACATAAAACTCTAAATCGATGGTGGGGATTTTTCCTTTAGCTCCACACCATGATTAAATACAATATTTACATCATATACATTTAATGCAAACAGGGTCAAAACCGGGGTGTTACAATACATCGCTATATAATGGCCTCACTTGATGTCCCCATCGGGTTAGCTCTGTAATCAGAGCGAATGGGTGAAGCCCCTTCGGGTGGGACCCCTATGCATTGTTCTCGTGGATGTAATAGGCCCCGCTCGAGGGTAGGTGAACCACAAAATTATATATATATCAATTGGCATGCCACGGTTTCAAACAAGTTTTAAATTAACCTTGAAAAAAAAGCTAATAACATCATTTTTTGATTCAAGGGTTGATTTTAATGCTTATGTTCGCATCGGCACTAGTTGTCAAGGCCATGGCTTAATTAAATTGTAATTTTAACCCTAAAAAAATGGGTGCTACTTGGAGCACCACTTTTTGATTCAAGGGTCAATTTCAAAAAAAAATTGTCACAATGGCATCGATTGTGAATACCACGGTTTCAAACAAGTTGTGATTTTAATCCTCTTCCCCACCATAAAAAAGGTGTTTCTAGTAGCACCACTTTTTGAAACAAGGGAAAAAATAACCATTATATATTACTTCTAAAAAATGAGAACTCTAAAAATTTCATGTCAAGTAGGTAACTACGTTGTGGTTATTTTGGTAAGAGAAATCAATTATTATTTGATTACACAATACTTATGATGTATGTATTTAGACATTATTTTCTTCCTTCTATGGTTCGCTCTATCGCTCTATATACTAAACTAATGTGTGGAGTGATATTGGAGGATTGATATTGAGTGTCATGCTCCATATGGCCTTTGAGGTTTACTTTGTTTGGAAATTAAATAAGTATTTGTATTGAATACCCAATTGCCACCAATCAATCCCGTGGATATTGTCAAATGCTACCCTATTCACAATATCGGTTTATTGTTGCTTCTCTTGAACTACGCTTTCATTTTAGGTAAAAACATTTGTCATAACACTACCCAAAGACTTTACTAAGGGCATGACCAACTCGGTATTCTTTTGGCATACTACACCTAAACCCAGTGGAAACACTTTTTATTTCTTAACACTTAGTCTTCTTAGTCTTATTCACTTGTTCTAACACACACTTAGCCATTTCACGAGCAAGAAAAACCAATGAAGCACAAGATACACAGAAATGTATGGGAGGGAATCCCCAACCATGAGTACTTGGTTGAAATGTGATTACAACAGTTACATAGAATAGGAGGTTCCCGTAGGAAAAACCCTCCTGCAGTGGTGACCAACATGTGCCACCAGAAAACCCAACAAATACAATACTTCTAGTTGAAGAAGTTTTGTCGAGCTTACTTCTGAACGGTTGCCACAAGCTTGTTGCATGTGTGGTCCCAACCAGGTTATTGCTGCAACTTCTTCCCATGAATGTTATTTTTATCGGACAATGCCCAAATAGGTCTCAAGCCAAGCAGGCTCTCTACCAATTGATCCTTATAAAGACTCTGCCCCAAGACTTCAAATCTTTGGTTGTGTGTTGGGCACACTTTTCTTATGCCCACACTGCGACTCCCCTTAACCAAACTTTAGAGGACTGTCTTGACGCGTTTTTGGTTCTTGACTTCCATGCCTTTGCCTTGAAATCATGTCGCATATTTATAGGCTTGCTTATGAGCGGGTGTGACCCAAAGCATGTTCACACGCCCCACCAAGCCACTTGCTTCTACCCACAAGTCGACGTGCCAATATGGAAGTGTTCCCACTTCTTAACTGATCTACCCATGTTGATGCAGTGTCCCCCACAAATGTGTCCACATTTTAACTGTCTTTCCCGTTTGTCAAACTAGGTGCTCTTTCCTTCCACGTTCCCAACCCGGAGTTGAGGCTTTCGGTGTTGTCCATGATCCACATGACTTAGGATTCTAACACAAGTGGTATTCCTTCCAACTGACTTGGTAATCGAAGTGGTTTGCATGTCCATATGTCAACTAACTTGAGATTGAATGTACCTAAACTTGCCATGTATTGGGTGTCATGATTGTGGGAACGCACCCCCTTTACAGTACACGTCCCATCCAACTCTATGCTTACTAACGAACACTCGCTTGGATGACCAACACTTAGTTAAATTCTCCTTAGTGTCCAACTAATGATTGGGTCCGTCGTGCTTCCAAACCCTGTTACTTGGGTGTGTGGGGTGCAACAAGGTGCACTAAGGCCATGACATCGTCCCCCACCTCAAGTAGTTTTCATCCTCAACAACGTCTCCAACCGACCACCGTTTCTGTAAATTATCGCAACCTTGAGCTCTTCAAAGAAGGTCCTACAACTCATGCTTCTTCCCCACTTACTCTGCAACACATACTCCACAAGTTCCTTCATGTTTTCCGTCTGTTGTGCACCCCATGAGTCAAACTAATTGGGTAGCTAATCCAAACATCGCACCCAGCGTCATGAGACAAACCTCATCAATCCACAACCGACTCTCTATGTGCTTTTCAGTCTGCTCCAAGCTTATTCTACTAGGAAAAACCTTCACTTCTTCCTCTCTCTATTGAACCGCATGCTCACAACTTCAACAAGTCACAGTGTCCCATGCTTGGTCTGCTACCTGCTTTCGTATCTTCTTGGCTAGATTTTGTTTAAGGAAACCTCCATAAGGTGCATATGGCATCACTACATGCGCCAAAGGAAGTGAGGCATTATGCTCTTACTTCATACTGAGTGAAGGGGTGAGTGGTGTCAACGACTACCACATTCAAAGCTATTGAAATTGTCTTCCTCGAGCTGACTCCACAAGTATTTCAGTGTTGTCTCTGCTCCCATAGAACTACAGTCCAATTCTCCCAATCAGGTTTGTGTCAATACAGACTATGCAATCCCGAACGTCAATTTTCTCAAGTTTGTTGCTTCAGCACAACAGTATTCTAAATATGTCAAATACATCACCCCCGCCTTTGTTTGTTGTTTCCTTCTTCAAGCTCGTTTCCTTGCACCTTTGCTCTTTCCTTTGAACGGAGAGCTCTTCTTGCCCATGCAATCCTTCAAATGCTTCAAATTGTCTAAGGTTGCTAACGTCTCTTGCTAATCATACTTTTGAGGGGGGTCTAAGAACCAGCTCGAACTCCTTGGTCTTCCCTTCTTCCAATGACTTTGGCAAACAACGCTTGGCTTCCAAGTAATCTAGGACTACCTCTGCTTCACTTGGCAGGAATCCTACCTCTTTTAACTTGTCATGCGACAATTAGGGCTCTGGGATCCCAATGGCATGAACATAGAAATCCACAATCTCTATAGTGTCATGTGTCGAGAATCCCTTACCTTCTCTGTCACTTTGAAACACACCTATGCTTTCTTCCACATTGCTTACCAAATCCACAATCCATTGATCGCTTCATTGGCCCAACACATGTTCGCATTGGTCCCCATTAATACTTAACGTGTCTTGTCCAAGTGAGCTTTCCACGCAATATCCTCAATCTAGGTTGCCATCACCTTGGTTTCTAGATGACTTGTTGAAAGTGCTTTCATCTATGACTTTAGCTACTTTTGCTAAGGCAAGCCAAGACTTGCCACCATACTGTTGCAAAAGGTCCACCAGAAATCTCAACAAATCAATCTTATTTGCGACCAAGTCTTCCCTTATTTCCAACAATGCAACCTTTATGGTTGATGGATGACTAACCCGCTTTGCTTTGTTTACCTTATTCCCTTTTTTCAAATCTTGTGGCTATCACATGATGTTCTGAGACTTTTATGCATGCTTGTCGGGAGCCTCGAGTAATCAAACTGAGGATATCCACGGCCAACTCCCCAAATTGATCTTCTATGTCATCGGCATGCTTCATGCTCTGGACTTATCTAAGAACACCAAATGATTTGCATGTGGAATCGACACAGACTAATTCATCCTTAAGAAGTCTTGACTCGAGATCATCAAATGACCATCCATTGGAACGACTTCCAAATCTAGTTTTCCATGCCACTTTCCAACTTTTATTGGTGCAATGCAAACCCTTTCTGTCACTGGCTTCATGGTTGAGTTCACCATCTTGAACTTGATCTCGATGAGCTCAGTTGAACTGTGAAGGGATGTTGCGGTTCGACTGCTCACCATACTATGAGTGGCACCGATGTCTACCAATGTAGACACTTTCAAGCCACTCAATGTCACATCCACAAAACTCAACCCTTTCGTATTGACTAACACCTTGACTCAACATCAAGTCATCAAGACATGCCTTCACTGCCTCAACTTCTCCAAAAGCTTCGTCTGAAGGTTTCTGTGTTTGGACTACCCTCATGGTGTCTAGCCTCATACTTGGTCCCTCTTGGTCTGCATCCAAGAAAGCATCTGTCACGTCCCCATCCCTCAGACTGGCGAGGAGGACGCGACGAAGACCACATACAGCTGGGTAAACAACCCCATGAAGACAAATAGGAAAAACAATGCTGGAATTAAAGCTTACAAGCATACACAGATGCAGAATGAATCAACATTCAGCGGAAGCAACACACATACATTTCTAGCATAAACATGTTCATCATAATTCCATATACAATAGATATAAATTGCAGAGATGAATTAGCAACAGCAGGACTTATCTTTTGATGAAGAATCCCGCAACCAGCTAAGTCGCTGCAACGTTCCACCCAACCATAGGCAAGCTTGCTCATCACTCTCTCAGCAATGCTGCCACCCCCGAGCTAGGCATGATTCCTCCAAGGATAAGGGTCATTTGCAGGCTTACACATAGCCAAGGGGACACCATCAGCCAAACCAATGCAGCTGGGTTTATCAGGCCATCAACAAATTGTCCAAGCCAGCACATCCCAAGGGGACAACCACTGCATGCCCGCAGCAAAACAACCCCTTCACAACACCATGAAGACACAAAGGCAACCAGGGATAATCCCAAATAGAAGATGAGCACAACTCAAGTCCACAGGGCAACACGGAGTTGTTCTTGGCCCTAACATGGCCAAAACAACTCAGCAACAACACCCAAACCAGGGTAACAACAGCAGCCCGATTTCACAATAAAAATGATAGCAACAATTCACAGCCCACAGTGGATAGTCAACAGCACTCAGAAAACGTGGAAAGAACCACAACAACCCAAGTCGCGGGTGGAACCAACAGCATACCCGAATCACCACATAAGGCAAATAGCAGTCCGTCCTGGACAATTAAGAAAACGGAAAGACTTACCTAGTCCCCCACCAGGGAAGGAACTACAAACTCTCATCCTGTGCGTGAGGAGGAACAGCTCCGATTATGCACGCGAATGTACAAAAAACCATGAGAGTGAATCGCTTCCCTCTGCACGCGGATGAGGAACAGACAGACCAAATCCCTGCCTACGTGAATGTAGCACGAAGGTCTCTTTCCTGTTCGTGAAGAGAACCCTCCGCGTGAAGATGAACAGACGACCCCCCTGCGTGAGGAGGACAAACAGACCATATTCGTGGAGGTTGGAAAACGTGGAGAGAGTCCTATGTCCGTGGGAGTGATGAGAACGAATTCAATGCAGGCATGGGTGGAGTGGGTGTGTGGGAAAAAGGCTGACATCCTGCCACACCCACCACCATAACTGCCCAACAACAAAACCAGGTCATTAAATGGGTTGAAGAGGTTGGTGAAAACAGAAAGGTGGCAAATCAAACAAAGGTGACAAATCATGGGTTTTTCCCCCATACCAAGGTTTGACATCCCCCATCCCTTATCCTTTGGAACCATGTCCTTTTCATTCAACGTTGCACTATCGTAGCTGGTTGTGGTTTATTTTAATTAATGTGCGTGTTTACATGATGCCGAATTATAATGTGCCTTATAGCACGACATACCATCGGCAACTATCCCTATTGCCGAAACATACAAAACCAAATCGATGGTGGGGCTTTTTCCTTTAGCTCCTCACCACGATTAATTACATTATATTCATCATGCAAACGGGGTCAAAACTGGGGATGTGACAGCATCCAACCTTTTCTTTTTTGGACAATGTCTTGAGAAGTGATCTTCTCCGCAAATGTAACACTCTATGGTTTTGTGTGACTTCTTGCGTCCCACCAATTGCTTTTGTTGTACTCCCCCTTGGGTGTCTTCTGTTTCGCAAGGAGACTTAAACTTTTCCATCCTCCGAGCCTCTGCCTGGTCTAGTAGCTCTTGCAACCATTGTACTTCTTGATTGCACTGCAGAACTAGCTCCTAGAACACATTTTATGTTCTGCACTTAATCTTTTCCCAATAGTTCTTCATGGCTTCCATCAAAGTCTTCTATAACTTATCTTGCACTTTGTGTTGTGCCTCCTACTAAGTGCCAGTGTCGTGCAAAGTTGAGATGTCAATCTCTACAGTCCACTAAATCTTTAGCTCTCCTGGGTACACTTCACAGGTGCTCCAACCCGATCTAGCCATTTTGGAGTCCGACTTCTGTCAAAGCTATCAACCCTGCGACACCCTGCTAGGTGATATGTCTGTCACACACAATCATCTTTTAGTTGAACTTCTAGATCTATCTAACTCGTTGTTGTAGATCTTTTTAACCACATCGATGTCGCTTTCCGGTAACTCAAGCTCCCAACACTCTTTGATCCCACCTGTGGTACTCAAAGTTTTGAGTTGAAATTTATATGTGCAACCTGCATTTCTTGTACCCTCTCTTGCCCAAAGAGTGGTGAAGAGCCCATGTCTGTGCTTTGATACAATTATCATGGCACTACTCGGCAACTAGTCAAAATGAACCAAGAGTGACCATGTAGCACTACCTAAAGACTTTACCGAGGGCATGACCCGACAATCCTCTGACAGACTACACGCCTAAACCCAACAAAAACACTTTATCTTTCTTAACACTTGGTCTTATTTACACTTGTGTTTATCATTCACTTGGACTAACTAACACTTAGCCAATTCAAAAGACAAACCAATGAAGCACAAGATACACAACAATATATGGGAGGGCAACCCCAACCAAGCGTACCCAAGTTTTTATACATAGCAGAAATTTGATTACAATAGTTAAATACAATAGTAGGTGCACGGAGGCCAACCCTCTTGCAATGGTGCATAACATGCTACCACCAAGAAACCCAACAAATACAATACTTCAAGCTGAAGATGTTCTATCGAACTTCCTTCTGAACAGTTACCGCAAGCTTCGCCACAAGCTTGTCACACACGTGGTCTCAACCGGGTTCCTGTTGTGACTTCTTCCCACAAATGTTCTTTCTGTCGGACATTTCCCAAAGAGCTCTCACGCCAAGTAGCCTCTTTGCCAACCAAGCCTTGCCAAGACTCTTCCCCAAGACTTCGAAACTTGGCTCTGTGTTAGGCACACTTTGCCTGCGGCCCACATTGTGACTCCCCTTGACTGAACTTCAAAGCTCTATCTGGACACGTTTTTGGTTCTTGACTTCCATGCCTTTTCCTTGACATCTCGTCGCATATATATAGGTTTGCTTCCGAGCAGGTGCAACCCAAAGCGTGGTCACGTGCCCCACCAACCAGCCCACATGTCGACGTGCCAATCCACGAGTGTGCCCACTTCTTAACTAATCCACAATGTTGATGCAGTGTTTCCCACAAGTGTGTCCACATTCTAATAGCCTTGCCCGTTTGTCAAATTAGGCGCTCTTGCCTTCTGTAGGCCCAACCCAAAGTTGAGGCTTTGGATGCAATCCATGGTCCACATGACATAGGCTTTCAACCCAAGAGGTCTAGTTTCCAACCGACTTGGTAACCGAAGTGGTCCGCATGTCCACATGCCAACTAACTTGCAACCAAATGCACCTAAACTTGCCATGTACTAAGCGTTTTAAGTGTGGAAACACACCCTCTTTACAATACACACCCCAATCAACTCTATGCTTGTTGACAAGCGTCCACTTGGCTAACCAACACTTTGTGAATTTTACTTAAGTGTCCAACCAACGCCTAGATCCATCGTGATTCCAAACCATCCTAGTTGGGTGTGTGGAGTGCAACAAGATGCCCAATACATGATAATAAAAAAATCTTATTATAATAAAAAAAATGTGTTTTTGAAACAATGTATTATCTTGATGTAACAAATTTGTTTTTTTAACCATTTATTATTGTTATTATATTATACAAATTGTTAGAACTTGAATAACCAAAGTTACATAAAGTTTAAGAAGACTAAAATCGAAGTCCATATACTATAAAGTAGTTTATAAATTTTCTTTATAAATGTATGGTAGATATCAATTATAAGTATCATTGTCTCTTTGTCAAATAAACTTGGTGTATACTCGAGGTTGGATGCTGCTGAATTGATTGCTGTTCAGAATATATTTTCTTTTACTATTACCAAACTTGAGTTTGGTTTGAAATACCTTGGGGTTTTTCTCAAACCTTGCAGATACTACAACAAAGATTGGGATTGGCTGGTGGTTAAGGTGGAAAAGAGAATCAAGAACTGGAGTTTTCGTTGGTTGTCTAAGGGAGGTAAGCTCATATTGGTTACATCTGTATTATAAGCTATCCATGTGTACTTGATGCATTTTTGGATACCTATGGGTATTATTGAAAAAATTAGAAGATTATATTTTAAATTCTTATGGTCAGGGAATTTAGACTCTTCTGGATTGGCCTGGACATCTTGGAAGACTTTAGCATGTCCAAAGTTTTTGGGAGGCTGGGGACTGAAGATACCAACTCTGTTTGCTAAAACTCTTGTTGACAAGAATGTTTGGAATTTGCCTCATGGAACGGGTCTTTGGGTGCAGATTGCTATTCAAAAGTATATTTCTCCTTTATCCCTGTTGGATTGAATCCGTGTGACGGTTAAAAAGAAAAGATGCATGTCCATCTACTGGAAAGCAGTGCTTTGGTATTTTGACCTTATTGGTAACTTTCTCATTTGGAAGGTTGGGAATGGAGTCAATGTTAGAATTGGAGTGGATCCTTGGGTTGGTTGTAAGTGGAGACACATTCTACCAATTAGTCAGGTGGATAAACTTCATTCTGTTGGATTATTTTTTCTTAGTGATATTGGTTGTATTGATATATCTTTGTTGAATAATCAAGGTTGGTTTTCAGCTACTCTGATTGGTCTTATCGATCAACAATATATCACTTGATAGAATGAATATTTGGGTATTTTAAAAACCAGTCATGTCCGATTGTCATGTGATGAGGATCCCCTGATTTGGAATCAGTCTAAATCAAGGAAATACACTCCTAGATCTGGTTATCTTCAATTAATTTTGGACAGACGGGTGGATGAACTTTCCTGGTGGTGGAAGGTTCTTTGGAAGTTCAAATGTCCATTGAAAGCAAAAAAAAAATCGCTGGTTTTTATTAAAGGATAAAGCTTTAACTTGGGATGTTATTTGTTGTAAAGGTAAGGAAGGGCCTGGCAAATGCTATTTATGCAAATCTGAATCTGAGTCTAATTTTCATCTTGGAGTGGAATGCTCTTACACCAGACAAGTGTGGTTTGAACTTGAAGCCAAGTTAGGGTTATACAATTTATGGAATGGTACTCAGTCAGTCTTTGTTTGAAGAATTGGTGTATGAAGGGTGAAGTGAAACATATTGGATCTCTGCCTATTATTGTGTTATGGCACATTTGGAAAGCACGCAATCAAAGTTGTTTTGAAGATTATGTTCTATCTCCTTCCCAGGTTTCATCTTTCTATTTGGGTTGCTTGAGTTATTTTCCACAAGATAAGATTATTAGAATTAGGCAGGTTGTGGCTGAAGTTATTGATAAGACATCCTTGGGGATATTTTGATGGTTCAGCATCTGGGGATCCAAAAATATGTGGTGTTGGGGGAGTGCTCTTTATATATGATGATGACTATTATATTTTCAAATCCGGTTTGGGTTTTGGAACTAATTATTATGCTGAACTTATTGGGTTAAAGCTTCTTCTTACTTTGTCTTTGCAACATCACTATAAACACTTGCAGATTTGTGGAGACTCGTAGCTTGTAATCAATTGGGCTTCTGGTAAATATCGAATTCGAAACATTCTGCTTGAGCAGATTTTGCTTGAAGTTCACAGACTGGCAGATTTGTTCAACACTGCTTTTTATGCATATTTATCGAGAAAGAAATTCATGTGTAGATTTATTGGCTAAAGATGGATCTAATGTTTTAAATGGATCTTGACAGATATCAAATCATCGGGCAGCTGAATGCTCCAACATTGTCATGCTTTTTTAATACAAGTGGTGCAAAAGATGGAGTTTGAGCTAAAGATTTGGATGCTTTTGATCTTGGATTAACTTTTGAAGTTAAATGATCAGTTTTTTAGATAACAGTTTGTGGATAATGTGAAGTCTAATGTTTTTGGACAATGCCATGTTTTTCAGATAACAGTTTGTGGATAATGTGAAGTTTAAATATTTTTGCAAAAGCTTTGATGCATTGAACATTTGTGTATTGAGTGTTGTTAAGCCTCTTTTTTAAAGATGTTTTTGTAAAGATTTCAGTACAATTTTTGGTTGCTGAACAAAATTTTGACAATAGACAATACTAGCTATTGGTCTATATGTGGATTGTATACGATATATCAATATATATATATATATGTGACTTTTTTCCGTGGAAAAAAATAAATAAATAAACTTGGTGTAATAAAAAAATGTTTTTTTAAACAATTTATTATCTTGTTGTAACAAAATTGTTTTTTAAAGAATCTATTATTATTATAAATTATTAAAACAATTTATAACAATAAATTATATATAAATTTATAACAATTTATATTATATATATTGTTAGAACTTGAATAACAAAAGTTACATAAAAATTAAGACTAAAATCTAAATCCATATGCTATAAATTTTCTCAAATCATCCTTATTGCAAAGATTTTTTTTAAACATCTAAAATTATATTACTTAACAAAAATACTAGAAGATAAAATATACAAGTAAACAAAGACAACCATTCTGATCTTGGGCTAAAAAAATACCCATTATGAGCCTCTTTCATAGAAATTGCCTCCCATCCCATTTCCATAGTTATGTGGAGTTTTTTTTACTATTCCTTTGACACTACTTTCTATTGCTATATTTTTTTTTCAGAGGAAAAAATACCAGTCTTTGTTATTCATAGGAATCAAAAGACATCATTTACATATACCATATTTATGACTGAGAGAAATATAGCAAACCGGAACATCACATAGACTAAGATGTAACAAGTCTGTCTACTGCCATCCAGAATAAAGAAAAAAGTCTGATCATAGCAGACTTTTCTCATCATCTCTGATATATCAGGTCAGAATATGCTGAATAAGATCGAAGATGATCGTCAAACAGACATTCCTGAGCAAGACTTGCTGGATGAAAGGTCTCATACATAACATACAAAGATGATCAATCAAATGTTGAAAGTGAAAAGCTGAAAAACATGAGACTCAGCAACACTAAAAAGGAACAAATTAGCCATGATTTATGACCATACCATCTAAATTTTCAGAGAAAGTTCCATATCCCATATCCAATTTCAAGGCATGTTTAGAGAGTCCATCTGCCAACGAGTTATGCTCACAGAATATGTGTTTGAAAATCACCGGAGGGGCCATTTGAAGCATATTTCTTATATCATCACACCAATGCATCAGTGAAAGAACATCAAGCGCAGAAAGTCTGTTGAGCCAAGATATAATAACCATAGAGTCACCAAAAATCAAATGCATGGGAAGACCCATCATTAAACTCACTCTAAGAACTGCCCAAAGAGCCAATAATTTCGCTCTAGTGTTCGTGCTGCAACCACATCCCATAGAGAAACTGAAGAAATGAGTATCATTTAGATAGATCACAAAACCTGAGCCACCTATATTCTCTGCAGCAGCCCCATCGAAAAATCCACAAGGATAGGCCTTCAGGGGTTTTGAACCAATATTCCGAATTTTTTGAATTTTTATTGGAGCTGGGTATGAATTTAAAAAACCTTCAACCCTGGAAATAAGAGCAGAGAAGGCAGGTTTCCTATTTTCAAAAAGACAGTTATTTCGAAGAAGCCAGATACCCCAGAAGATAAATAATGGCAGATATCTAAAAGGAGCTGAGCGCACAAAGGAGCTAAACCCCTGAGCCAGAAAGGACGGGACAGTATTGTAGAAAGGAAAGGAGAACCCATACTTAGCTGCGAAATGTGCGAGAATACACACAGTGAAGGGGCAAGCCAAAAAGAAATGATATATATCCTCTATATTCCTTTCACACAGAACACAACAACTCGGGCCTTGGAACCCTCTATTCTGAAGCTGATCCCAAGTTAGAATCCGACCTTTAGCCAATAGCCATGTAAAGCATGCTATTTTCAGAGGTATATTTTGAGTCCACGGGAAATCCAGAGCAGGTTCTTGAATCTCTGAACAACTGACAGAGAGAATACAATCATAGCCTTTTGCAGCAATTAAAGGGCCAACATAATTATTATGTGACCAGAGAAGAGAATCGCGCTGTTCAAAAAGACGGATTCTGCCAAATTCCATCCCCCTGATAAAATAATCCCGAAGAGTTTTCCATTCACCACAAAGATCAAGCTCCTCAGCCGTGAACCAGTAGCCCGAAGCAGAGGAAGTATGATTCCTAGCTTGGGCTAGGGAGCAAATCTCGTAGTCTTCCAAGTAGTCTCTCGAGTCTCTCGGCAGAATAAAAAAGGAGCCCATACCAACAACAGGATCCGCACCTAGACGGATAGCAGAACCATTACCAACATGCCAAAGAAGCCCTTTACCAATCCACGGTAAGGTAGTGATGAAACCTCTCCAAATTATCGAGGCATTCCGAATATTGAAGCTTTTTTCCTTAAACCAAGAATGCAAAGGCCTGCTTTTCATATATTTAACAGAGATGAGATGATGCCATATGCCATTGATGTTAAGAGCAAGCCAAAAAAATTTCATTCTCAAAGATAGACTAAAGCTGGGCAGGTGCTTGAGGAAGTATCCTAGATAATTGAAACCCTTATTAAGATAATCAAATCTGTAAGGAAGGAGACCAGTAATTCTTCGGAGAAGGGCCTCATCCAAATCATTATAAAAAAAACAGGATTTATTCATATTTATACACATACCGGAGGCCTCACAAAGTGTATCAAAGATGACTTTGAAAGCCATCCATTCCTCAAAAGAACCCAGACCAAATAAGATCACATCATCTACAAAAAGTAAATGAGTGAGGAAGAGTTGAGATGAAATCTTGATCCCTTTAATTTTACCATTCCTTTTGGCATCTTCGATCAAAATGCTAAGACCTTCTATAACCAAGATGAACAACAGGGGAGACAATGGACAGCCCTACCTGATTCCACGAGTGGCCGGAAAAAAGGTAGTAGGAGAACCATTTACGAGGACAGCGAAGTTAGCAGAAGAGATACAGCCCAAAATCCAATTCATCCCAACAAGAGAAACCCCGATTTGAATAAGAATAAGACGGATAAAGGTCCAATTAACCCGGTCAAAAACTTTTGACAAGTCCAACTTAAGGATGAGAGCACATCTCTTGTTTGTTTTGACAATATGTAAAACTTCCTGGGTTATGGCTATGGGCTCGAGGATCTGGCGGTTCTTTAGAAAGCCGAATTGTTGAGGAGAAATGGAAAAATCTAAGAAAGGTTTAAGTCTTAGGGCCGCAATTTAAGAGATCAGCTTATAGCAAAGATTACAGAGAGAAATGGGGCGAAAATCAACAAAGGAGACTGACAGATCAACTTTAGGAATGGGAGCTAAAAAAGTGGAGTTAAGGGCGGGAGCCACTCTGCCCAAGATCCTAGAAGTTTCCACCATATTGACGAGAAGAGGTCCCAAAAGGTCAAAAAAAGTCAAGTAGAACTCGACAGGCCAGCCATCTTGGCCTAGCGCCTTATCTCTTTTAAACGTTTTGAGGGCCCTCTCTACTTCTGTAATAGTGACAAAGCTAGTGAAAGCCACATTCTCCTCAGCACTGATATAGGAGGGGAAAAGGCGAATAACCTTAAGCTGGGCAGCAAGGTCAATCAAGTGATCATCATCAAAGATATTCTTGAAGTAACAAATCCCAAGGGATTTGATACTATGATCATCCGAAACCCAAGTACACATTTCATCTTGCAAACTCCAGATAGCATTATGATTTTTTCGAGCCGAAGCCACCGCATGAAAATACTTAGTATTAGCATCCCCATTCAGAGCCCAAGTAACCCTACTTTGAAGTCTTGCTGAGTATAGCTCATGATCTAACAACTTTTGAAGATCAGCTTTGAGGGAATTCAATCTCAGCTGTTGTCCTTCATTTAAAATAGCAGATTGAGAGGAATAAAGAAGAGAACTAATTTCCTCTTCCAAGAAGACTGACTTATCCTTCATCTTTCGAGCTTCGACTTTAGTCCATGATTTGACTTTATCGTTTAGGACACGAATTTTATATGAGAGTTCATACATAGCATCCATCGAGTTATCCGAACGAATAAGTGGCCATTCGACTCGAATCATCTGGATAAAATCCTCATTGTCTAACCATGATTGATTAAACTTAAAAGGATAAGCACAAGGGCTCTGATGATCCAACCAATCAAATAAGACAGGGAAGTGATTAGAAATGCCACATCTATGAGCTCATACCCGATACCTAAGGAGAGAGCTAATAAGCTGATCCGATAACAAAAAACGATCAAGCCTTTTCGAGATACCATCTTCCCCTATCCTACCATTCCTCCAAGTAGGGCCTGCACAGGAGGGGGCCACATCCACTAAATGATGATCAGATAAAAACTTGGAGAAAAAAGGTCCCAAGGGATCAAGTTGTGCTCTAGAGCCCCAAATCTCTGAGGCATTCAGAGTTAAATTCAGATCACCAGCCAGGATAAGATTCGGCAACGAGAGAAGACCACCAAAAGCCACAGCACTCCAGAAAGAATCACGATTAAGGTAAGGGCCATAGCAATTTAGAATAGATAGCTCGAAAGAACCACGAATCGAAGCTTTGAGCAAGATACCAGCAGCAATATGGAAAGCTTTACATATGAGGAGTTTTGGGTTCCATCCAAAAAGAATTCCCCCTGAAAGACTTTTAGAACTAAGGGCACAAAACGCCCATCCTGGACAAAGCTTAGAAAAGGCAAATAAAGCAAGGTAAGAACTAGTCATTGTCTCTTGAAGGAGAACGACATCAAGTGAGAGCGAAACAATCAGATGACGGAAGCTTTTTTGCTTGGCTAAGCCCCCCAAACCTCGAACATTCAAGGTGAGAATATGCATTAGGAATCACTCTGCTGAGGGGTCGAAGCTCTAAGGACCCTTTGAGGTGGAGAGGAAGGCTTACAAGCCACTACTTTAAGTCTTGTAGATAAGGGAGTATAAGGAGTCAGGACGAGGTCCACAGCATCAAGAGGAGATTTATTTTTCTTCTTCCTCCTTATAGTAACATTCTCAAAATGAATGGAGTCGAGAGGAAGAACCGAGAGGGAAAGTGGCGTCTTATCAGAAAAAATACTCAGAGACTTTTGTAAAGAGGGGTCGACAAAGGACGAAGAGATGACAGGGCTATGAGAAGGAGAACCCAAGGGCAAAGGACTAGAGGTGACGAGAGGAGGGAAGTCTGCATCAATGAAAAGAGGAGAGGGGGAAACACTTTCCGGAGGAAGAGATTGTAAAGGAGAAGAACGCGGCGTAGTAACCACGAGGTGTGCTACATCGGAATCCCGAGAAGGAGAGCTCTAAAGAGCCACAAGAGATGTAGGAGTATGGGAAATTGTGTGAGGAGGAGGTTCTAAGGACGAAGGGGGAAGTTTAGATAGCGGGACATTGAAACCACGCGAAGGAAAACAAGAACAAGGAGATGAACAGTCCAGAGATTGAGGAGCGGCTGAGGACTTAGGATTACCTCGACTAACAACCACAGAGTCCAACATAGCTAAATCAAGGTCTGAAGCATCTTCAAAAAGGGAACAAGCGTTATTTAGAAGTCCCATAGAGGGGGCTGGAGGAACCGATGACAAACATACCTTAATATTCCTTTGATCTAGAGAGGTGGTAAGAAGAGCCACAGAAGGAGATTGTTGTTCCGAGGAAGCAGAACCATTATGAAAAGACAAACAGGCACGTCGCAAATGGCCTGTTTCCCGGTAACAACTGCACCTAAAAGGGATGCCTAGATAGTCCAGACGTTGAATGAACAAGCGTTCCCGACAAAGTATCTCTATTTCTGTTGGTAACCCTTTCGAAATGTCCATCTCGACTAAGATTTTGGCCATCCTCTTATCGAAAGAGTTCATAAAATCATCATCAAACGCCACAAAACAACCTATTGTGTTTCTCACTCCCTCCAATAGAGGACGATTCCAGAGCGAGAAAGGAAGCCCTAGTAGAAGATCCCACAAATGTCGTTTCTTTACTCTTTCATGTGCAGGATCGAAATTAACATGCCAACGATCTAATACCAAAAACCCTTTACCCACTCTCCAAAGGCGGTTTAAAACCTGAGTAGCATGAGCATCCTCTAAGAAGACAAAAACTATCCAACCCCAAACCAAAAGGCTAATAGCTGGAACGTAGGACAAGAAAAGCTTCCAATGTTCGGTGGCCCAAGCAAACCAGTTTTTTTGTCCATCGAAACATATTCCAATCTACCTATAAGCACACAGGCACATAACGCTTCCACCCTATCCAAATATATATCACGACCCACCACATAGCGCAATTTCCCTTCCAAAATTTTATGGGCCTTAGCCTTTCTACGACGATGGAAGCAAGCAGAAACGTGGTCAGTCGGTGGGTCAGGCGACCCATCATGGGTCTCCAACATAAGGACAGAAAGGAGATCCCCAAAAATGACTCATCGATCAACAAGATACCAACGAAACCAAAAAATGAGACAAGAATAAACCGCATGCGCCACAGTAAACCCGAATTCAAACCCTAGTCGAGGTAGAAACAAGGGGGAACAGCAAGGTTAAAGAGAATGAAACCCACAAACCCTGAAAACGATAGCCACCTTCGAACAGAGAAACAACGCAAACATGGGGGATAAAGACAGACAAACCCCCAAAAAATCAGGGGATGGAGAATCTTCTAGAGACGAGGAAAAATAATCATCACGAACGACGCTAAAAGAAAAGTAACGAAATCTACAAAATCACAACCCATCCAAAGGACAAAAAGCATGGCCAAGCCAAAACCAACTTCTATGTACAGTTCCCACTTATTTTAAACTGGTTGGTACTAGTCGTCGATAACAGCTCATAGAACAAACCCAAGAAAAAGAGCAAAGGGAGACAAAGACTGTAAACCCAACAAACAAGGAACCAAACAACAAAAAAGAAACCAAAAGAGTCGGTTCAAGGAATAGACTGTTACCTAAGGGAAAGCAATGGAAAAATCCAACGCCACGACCAAGGGGAGGAGAAGGCACAGCCTAGAGGCACCGCCATCCTGTAACCTGCAAACCCCAAACCCTCATTCCATCCAAGATTGCCAGCTTCACCACAGCACAAACATCTCGACCACCTTCTATTGCTATATTATGTCCTCATCTAACCCTTGCTTCTTGATTGATTTTATTAACATTATAAGTGGAGCAACAAATGACTATGCACTTCTTGCAAATACTATTATTATGTGTATCAAGATCATCTATCATTTTCTAAACTTTTGTGCCCTATTTCTCAAGATGCATATCTATTTCTTCCTACTTTGCTATCCTTATGGGGCCCCAATTCTTTGACTCAAGCAATCCTGATACAACCCTTTAATGCAAAAACTCTCTCTACAATTGTTCCAATTCACCAACATTCATCCTTTATCAACCTACAACACAAAAAAAGGAACCCTCTTATCTACCACTATAATCCCTAAAGTTGTCCACATTCTCTTCAAATGCTCCAACATAAATCATTCAAGCAATCTTCATGTTAGAACTCCAAGAACCTCAACTCTAGACAAAGTTCCACTCACAACAACACCACCCATTAGCATCAATTTCACAAAGTGATTTGCATGAATAAGTATGATAGCTTTGGATTTCCTCTCTCAAGTACCAACATCCAAGATGGTAAAAATGATTGATAGAATCACACTCTAAAATCAATTCTCAACATTTTATATACATGTTGACACTCATGAAAAATCCACTTCCCCCCTTCTAATTCCAACATAGAATAAACAATACACAAAGGTTAATAAAGCAATGAAATAAACATGATTTTAGAGCCCTTGAAACAAAACCACCATCTAATGTTTTTAACTACAAATAATTATAATCTAAAACAATTATTTAAGCTACTAAAGTCATCTCCTTCTAAAACTCCTTTCACTTCTTATTGTGGAATCATAAGAGCCAACCATATCTCTATTCTCAATGCATATCAACACTATATACATTTACAAACTTTTGTATGCATCACATAACACTCTCTAGATCCTACATTTACTTACTCCATACCAATACTACATTACTTATTCTGTACCAATAGGTTTCTACCATGTCCTTGTTGAATAAACCATGTATTCTAAATTACCATAACAAAATTTTTACTTGAGGTACAAAAGAGAAAAATTGAAAAACATTTCTCAACCTATTTCTATAAATAAATGTTCATTAACAAAAATAGCACTTCTCAACCTATTTTTATAAATAAAACATCACAAACATAATTTATTTGATGATGGGCAATGCCATAGAAAATGATGTAACTTTCATGCATTGACTTGATAAATTTTCTCTGCTTAAGTGATAGAATTGATGATAATAGATTGATAAAATAATAAAATAAATCTGATAACAAGCTACTATGAGATGAATATTTATATATAAATAATAAAAATAAATAACTTTCCTCAAAATATTCTATATTTGAGTGATAGAATTGATAATGATAAATATTCTATACTTAAGGGATAGAATTGATGATAGTATTAGAATTGATAATGATAGTTAGATTAATCAAATAATAAAACAAATTTACTCAAAAATAAATTTAATAGTAGGTTACTATTTTCAAAAAAGATAAATTTGATAGCAAGTTGCTATTTTCAAAGATAAAGATAAATTTGATAGTAGGTTGCTATTTTCAAAGATAAATTTGATAATAATAAATAACATTACTCAAAATATCCTCTACTTTTAACCTCTACTTTTAAGTGATAGAAATGACAATGGTAAATTTGATAACAAGTAGTAAATATTAGCCCATTCAATATTTTTCTCAGCCTCCGAACCCGTAGAGGGTTCGGCCCTGCCTCTTCAGGGAGTAAACAACATCCATGGCTGTCACGGTCTTTCTCCTGGCGTGCTCTGTGTATGTGACGGCATCCCTGATCACATTCTCCAAGAAGATCTTTAAGACGCCTCTGGTTTCTTCATAAATGAGGCCGCTGATACGCTTGACGCCCCCTCTCCTGGCAAGACGCCTGATGGCGGGCTTGGTAATGCCCTGGATATTGTCTCTCAGAACTTTCCTGTGCCTCTTGGCACCTCCTTTCCCGAGACCCTTCCCTCCCTTTCCACGCCCAGACATCTTTCTCTCTCCCTTTCTGCTGCTGCTGATCTCAACTCAAATCAGAATGTTAGAATGAATAATGACTCGAACGCTAATGAAAGAAGAGATTATATAATGGATTTTCTCAAATGCGTCTTGCACATCTCATTTGAAAATATATCTAATCAACGGCTGAGAGGCCTCGATCCGTTGAACCGTGATCTTTCCCTGACAACCGTCCATGAAATTTTATCAACGGCCACAATCAAATTGACGGGGATTGAGACAAACCTTCAATGTGTGTGATTATTGGAATTGCAATATGGCCACATGAACTTTAGGGGTTATGGTCAAGTTCGGAGAAGTATAAGCACTAACCAAAACGCCACCAACTAGCTGGAATTTGGCAAACTAAATTTTGTTAAAATTCTAATTTTGAGTGTTTTTGTGTAGTTTTAAAGTTGAGAATTTAATTTAGAAACGGCAATCACAATTGCTGAAATTGTAAATTTGTTGAAATAGCAATTTTTATGATCAATTTTGACCCGTTTTTATTAAAAAGCCAAAAAAAAAAGCACATTTTGGTTATCTTTTATAAAAAAGCCGAAAAAGCAACACATTTTGATTATCTTTTATCCTACTCGGTCAAGTTCATGCAATGTAAGTGTTCTTACCACAATTATAACAACTTATTAGTCCTCTTCTCCATGTTGAACATAAATGTGACCACCATATAAAAAACTATTAATATAATAATAATAAGCATATTTTCATATAATAATAATAATCCTATTTCTATATCGGTTTAAAATTCAATTCAATGTCCTCCTTTGATGTACTTCTTAAATAATATAGAGACCCTCTAGCTAAGTTGTGCATGAGTTAAATAATTGTTTAAAATTCAATTCAATGTCCTCCTTTGATGTGCTTCTTAACTAATATAGAGACCCTCTAGCTAAGTTGTGCATGGGTTAAATAATTGTTTAGATGAGATATCCAGATATGACCACTTCCATAGAGTTATGGTCTTTTTAATCAACTTCTTGGTTACTAACCCTTTGGGTTCCTCCATGAGAATGAATGATCTCTAGGTTTTGAGCTTTTGTGGATATTAGGAAGTGTTAATGATTATGATGTGGGTGTTGTTAATAGGCTAGTTGATATTTTGTGCTTATTGTAAGTAACATGGTTTTATAAAATGTTATGAAATTCTTACTTATTAGTCTATGCTTTGGCTGCAAGGACTATAGAAAACGGTTTTTTGTTAATGCATTCATGCACATATTTTAAGACAATTTAACATAAGTTTTAGTTTATAGCTTGGTTTTTGACCAATAGCCTATTTGGAAGCCTTATTTGGCCTCTTTTTGAGACGCCTATTCTATAGTGCAATAGAAGTGAACACGGCCTACATTTGTATACCATCGCATACCCTCAAGTGCCTGCCATCATCTGACTGTCTTTTTCCCATATCACTAGCACATGGGAGACATGCAACCACCTACATGCATGCAATTGAAGTTGTCTTGCATGCACTTTAAGTGGCTTACAACTATGACACCTATTATGGTGATGTTGAACAACATTAGATTGAAACTAGCAATATAATCTATGAAGAATGTGGATTGGGTGATTGTGAAAACGAAATGCTACTATGTGACAAATGTGATAGAGGTTAACACATGTATTGCCTCCATCCCATTGTAGCTAGAGTTCCTCCAGGGAATTGGGTTTGCCCAAATTGTAAGGTCGATCCCATCAAAGGTAGTTCTCTGTTCCATTCCTAATTTAACCTTTTTTCCCATAAATTTTCCTCCATCCGGAATAGGTATGAACATGTTCCTTTTATATTGGTACATAATTCCCTATGGTGCAAACCAAAATCGTTGATTTATTTCACACTATACAAGATTACTCCTACTACTGTGGGTAGACTTCATTAGTTATAGATCACTACAAAGTCAAGGCATTTCTACTCAATTGCTTTGGTACATTTTTTATTCTTATGTTCTTCATGTTTGCTTTGACATTTTAAATTTAAAATCCATTGTTCTAATGTTGTATTAAACTAAATTATTGTGTGGATCATATGAAATTTAAGATGTAGCAATGTAACTTGACTTGTGAAAGATTCTATTGTTTTCCTTAGTTATTGTGTTTGCATTTTGCAATGTTTATTCTAATGAAGGAGACATTCTTATTTTGAGGTGGGTCAATTGGAGAGAGAGGACAGTGAAAAATTATTTGGATCAAAGATCATGCATAGTTGCTCACCGCATTATGGGCTACAAAAATTCTAGCAGAGGTTCTTATAATTATGAACTGAAGATGAAGATTTGTATTTGCCCTTTGCATTCCAAGATGATAAGACCAATAGCTAGAGAAGCATGTATTTGAGTTTTCTATTCCATTTCAACTTTTTTCCTTCTCTGTTTTTTGTTTTTCATTTTCAAAGGAGACGTTGTTTCTTATATATTTTTTGGATTACAAATTTCATGGTAATTGCAGTTGAATGGTTAGAAAGATTCTTGAAATGCCATATGATTGGTAATGCATGTTTGGGAAATTAAAAGATGAGTTGACTTTTATGGAATATTGATGCATTTTCTCTATCAACAAAATAACAATATAGTTATACTTTGAGCAAATAATTATGCAAGCTTTGTTGCAATCAAGGGGGCAGTTCATTGTCATGTTACATGCTTATGCCTTAGTGAAAAATATTTTTGGTTATCTAATCTATCTTTGGTAACAATGTAAGTTGATCTTGCCATTAGGTGATAGCAAGTGAAAGGGCACTTTTTGTTAATTCAAATGCCTGCACCTAGTAAAAATATTTTTTTGTAATTTATTCTCGATAGTTCATTGTAATAAGCTTGTACCATAGTTGATAATTTACTTAGCCTTACTTGCAATCTGAATAGGTTAACAATGATCTAGCTAAGGATATAAAATTAGGCATTTAGGGTTGATGTTGTTAGTCTTATTTTGTTATTCTCAAAATATATTTTTATGGAATGTAGCTCTAAATTATTTTATAGTATCAAGGCCCTCGTAGGGTGCTACCATTAGGGATGGACAAGTAGTCTATGGTGTGTATTTTCTTGTTGGCACTCATATTTATAATGCTTTTTATGTCTCTTGATTGGAAATGCTAGTTGGATAGAAGACCACGATATCACAAGAGTTGTTATCTTTAAATTACGAGGGGCAAAGTTTTTTAATGAGTGGGATATGTTGGTTTCCATATCAACAAGTATAGTCAGTGTGTATTCTTAGGACTACAACAAACCTCTATGTATTGACTCAATACAAACCTACAATCTGGATTTCACAATTTGTATATTACAAGCATCACTGAAGTTCAAACAAAATAAGGAAAACATTGAAAAAAGTATTAGAATTCAAGAAAAATTAGTACCTTGTCTAAACAAATATGAATTGGGCCATACAACCCTATGAAGTGATGAAACTAGATTTTACTATCTCCTAATAAAGTGGCCAATAACAATAGAAGAAAGGTTTTAGGGATAACTATTCCAAGGTGGGAAGAGATCATATAAATACCGTAGCTTTGTATTTGCTTAATATTCAATGCTAATGCATCCCCATCTATGCACCAAATAGAACTAAAAAAGTATTATGCATAATATAATTGAAAGCAGCTACTTCTTAAATTTCTAATTTTGAATCGACTAACACAAATACATGCTTATTGTAAGGAACCTAATAAAAATCACAACAATTGTAAAATAGAAGAATAAGCATACCGATAATGAAAAGAGTAAAAGGAGTTTCAAATACTTATTATCATGGGAAAGAGGACCACATTGTTTGTTATGGTAAACTACATAATAAAAAAGAAAATGAGAATTACTCACATTCCAAATATGTAATCCTTCCTTCGAGGCATGTGTATTGTAGACACCATCGAAACCAATATTGGAATTCAAACAAAATGCAAACCCATTTACAGAATGTGAATTTGGCTACATAACTCTATACATGATGAAATAATGTCTTTTGGTATTCTTAAAAATTAGCCAATAAAAAAGCAAAAAGATGTCCAAATCAAGATTTCAGGAAAATCCACTTCAATGTGAGAATAAATAATAGTCCCTGAAGGCTTGGACCTTACTCAACATGAAGTGTCGAATTCATCCCTACCTATGCACCTAGAATAATCATTCAAACAACATTCTACACAATATAATTGAAAGTAGGCTTTCCACTTACTTAATATTAAAGGTCAGCCCTACATGTGGATCCATTAGAACTAATATCTCAAACAACATTTTGTACAATAGGACCTAAAGCAACAAATGAATACTCCCAAATAATTAGCACCTTTGATCCCTTGATGATGCATTGGATTCCATGTCCTTTTAGTCATTCATTCATTATATTTGGGGTCTCTTGCGTTGCTTCCAAATACGCAACGTTATGACAAGACAATGCTCTAATTATTATATTTATGTAGCTTGAAGCAAGATAGAAAGAGACAGAGGCAGGAGGTGGAAAAATACGGTTGATTGTAATCCTCATTGGAGGGGAAAATAGCAGGAGGAGGACGATCATTATGGGCCACCCAAATGCCAACGACAACATTATTGAAGTCAATTTGCTCATGAGGGTGGAGGGTATTGCTGGAGAGAGAATTCATGATTTTTAGTTTTGTGGGCTCTCTCATTTGTAATCTATACTCCCCATTGCCATCCTTGAGGCCTCTTAGAGACCACGATGGGGCTTCATGGGGATATCAACATCTCTTTGATAGAAGAAGTGAAAATACTATGGGGTCGTTTTCAAGGTGAAATATATTGAGCACCTATAGAGGTTAGTATCAAACAAACTTATATATTGAACACAATGGAAGGATTATATTTAGGATTTCTTTCTTTCTATTCAAATTTCAAGGTAAGGGTTGTGACTTATTGGTTTGGAGCCATTTGATTAAAAGTTGTAAGTATTAAGGCCACAAATCAATGAAAATACTTTCGCCTTATAATGGAAATTATTCAAGCAAGTGTTCAACATATAAACAATGAATGTTCACTTACATTTTGTTAGGAAGGAAGCCTTGTAAGTTGTAAGTATTAATGCATGTTGGGTATATAAGTTAACAAATTGCCACTCATTCCCCATGCTTTACTCTTGCCTTCAACATCATTTTCCCCATTGTAAGTGTCCATCACAATAGTCTTGCCCTCCTTTCTATTTGGTACTTGACAACGTTTTTGTATCCTCATGAGGCTATTCATCTCTTGGCATCCCCTCTCTATGTCTACAATGCATTCTATATGTGGATCCATTAGAAATAATAGCTCAAACAACAATTTGTACAATAGAACCCAAAGCAATTAGTTTCAAGTTTTTTTTTCTGAATTGGCTAAGTGCAAGGAGAAAGCATAACCACACAACTCCATGTTAATTAGTGGCAATAATCAAAGGGGCGTTGTGACTAGCGGTATTCCATTGTTGTTCCTTCTTGGTCTGTACAGTTGCATGAGAAGCAACGTTGAAGGTAGGGACTTGTTGTTGTGCATATTCCCTTGTTATGCATGTTTCATGGTCTTTTGATTGTTATAACCATCTTTAATTATGTGTAGAATAAGGTTTATTTGCAAAATCTTATTGAAATTATGTCATATTTAGTGAGATGTGGAAAATTAATTAATAATTGAGGCACTTTTGAGACTAAGCAAATTTTGATTGCAAACCGTGATGATGAATCTTTCATTTTAAAAAGTTATAATAATATATACAAATATTTGAGGAGACAATTGTGAGATATCCATAACTTGATTTAACAAGGGTTTGAATTGTACTATCAGTAAGGATCATATTAGAAGAAAAAGTTTGCAATCACTAGTTGCATCAATGCCTTAAGCACAGTTATTTGCTTCGAATAGTTTTGCATGCAACTATTTTCTTCAATGTTTCTTTAGGTTTTAGTTTGAGCTAGTTGTATTTTATCAAAGTGGTGTTTTCGATTGTACATGGGCACAGTGTTTTGATAGAGTAGAGGATTCCAATACCTATGCAGTGATCTTAAGGTTTCAAGCCAGCTATTGTTTTAGATTTAGCTTGAGCCAGCAAGTCAACTAGTGTTTTCTTCATATTTTGGATTGAATGAGCCAATGTTTCATCCAAACAGAGGGTTTTGTTAGAGCAATAGTTTTGGTTATGTGGCAACCTAGTGTTTTGACATAGTAGAGGGTTTTTCCTATGTGATAGCCTAGTGTTTCAATAGAGTTGAGGGTTTATTTTGTTGAGTAGCACCAGGGTTTCAACTGAGATGTTCCCAAGTTTGAATGATGTTTTGATTCTTAAATTGACGGGTATCCAAGTGCATAACTAGGTTTAGAGTTGTCGTAGAGATGAGGTGGATAAATGTTGAAAATTTTAGCTCATTAAAATGGATGAAATGACTATGGGTTTTAGAAAATTTTCATTCTCACTAGGCATGAAAATACAAAGGATTCCTTTCCATATAATTAGAATCTATAAGGTGTGTTAGAGTTGAAAGAAGGGGGCCTAATTAGATATTTCATAGGAATAATTTCCCAATAGATATGGCAAGAATGGTCAACATTAACAAGAGGTAAAATTAAAATATATGCTTTGTGTAATGGTTTATTTTCATTTCTCTCTGAGAATCTATATAGGGAAAGATGTAGTTTCCAAGGAGGTTCATGGACATATGGGGAAATTGGTCTTCTATGTATCCCCTATACTAAACATTTTAACTCTACTATGATGATAAGAGACCTATAACTATTATGTGTTTTTCTCATGGGGATGCTTCTTGGCTAATGGAAACCTAAGATATTTAAAGCCATTGGAGATTATATTAGTTCATTTCAACATACTTCTTTATAAACTCTTTAGATGGGAGAGAACTCTCATTGTATGATTATCATTAATACCAACGGGGGGTTTCTAGACAAAATCTCTCTAGAAAGTGATAATTAAGTGTGTGTGTGAGAGAGAGAGAGTGTGTATGTGTGTGTTTTGTGTGACTATCCTTAAAGAGCCCTTACATATAAATTTCAAAAATAAGAGATCATTCCCCTAAAACATGTGAAGTTGGATGCGTACTCTAAGGCAGCTAATGACACTCCTTCATGGGTGATTAAAAAAATGTCAACAAATCAAACTGGTAAAAGTAATATTGATGCTCAAGTAGACATTTTGAATCCTATAAAAGATTCGCTACATGATTATTTTATGGGTGAGTTATCTCAATCAATTTCAAATATCCTCTCTTTTCTTGGATTGTTAAGTGCAGGTGGAGAGGAATCTATGGAGATAAATTTGCATAAAGGAGAACGTTTAGATCCTTTGTTGATGTAGAAAATATCTATTTTTCTATTTAGAACAAGGTTATTTCCTTAGAAAAAGGAAATCTTACTATTTCAACAAATTTGGTTTTGGGAGATGAGCATATTCCTAATTGAGGGGGATTCAGATAAGGACGTATTATTTGTTGATAAATCATTTTTGAAGGAAGCGATATTTTGTGGTGGTGGTGTTCTTTATTAGGATTTTTCCATATACTTGCTGATGTATTTGTAACTTCGGAATGTATTCACTTGTATATTTCTTATTGTATTTCATTATACCCCGATGGAGATGTTTGTTCCTTCAATCGGGAGAGTCATTAATATAATAAAGTCATTAAGGTTAACCCTTTGTTGTAAGTCGGGGTAATAGTCCCCAAAATTGAGTTGAGGTTAACCCTCCATTGTAAGTCGAGGCAATAGTCCCCACAGTTGAGGGGTATTAGGGTTATTAGACCCTCCTAGTGAGGTCGGCCTTGTAAGAGTAAAAGTCAAGTGGAAAACAAGTATAAAAAGAGAGTGAGACTCTTTATTTGTCACACACACTCACTCGACTATAGCGCGTGAGTGAGAGAAGAGGAGCTCGCACAAGTGAGAGAGAGAACAACTTTCGGAGATCATCTTTGTGTTTTTGGGTTTTACTTTTGCTATTAGTGCTCATTCTATCTCTGAGGAAGTTGTGGGGTTTTCTCCTTTATAGTTTCCCCGAGGAAAACTCTTTGTTTCTCTTGTCTCTTGTGATTATTGTTGTGCATGTTATTCTCTTAGATAAGATCCTAGATCATATTGTTCAAATGATAAAAATCTAACATGGTATCAGAGCTAACCTGAGAAGA
Source organism: Pseudotsuga menziesii (assembly GCA_001517045.1). Taxonomy (NCBI): domain Eukaryota; kingdom Viridiplantae; phylum Streptophyta; class Pinopsida; order Pinales; family Pinaceae; genus Pseudotsuga; species Pseudotsuga menziesii. The sequence goes on from LPNX010202890.1 coordinate 411,543, forward strand.
AGACATTATGCAGCTGCAGAAGCTAGGGATTCTTACTTTTTGGGTCTCCCTCCACATATCATCAACAAAAAGAGGCTAGGCTAACTCTCCATTGAAGGGCGCATCTTTATTTCGAAGTAGAATTTGATTCCAGGCATTTTCAGTTTTTGACATGTCACTACTACGGGAAATTAGGGCTTTTCACATAAAAGAATTTTTTATTGATCCCAGCATAGGATTTCTCTCCTCCTCAAAATCAAAATTTAGAGACCAAGATCAAAGTTTTTGGTTGGGTAAAACTTCGGGAAAGTCAAACCCTAATTTGACCCCGGACCAAAAAATCAACACTGCAAAATATCAACTCCATATTCAGTTCAGGAATATCAGATTGGTAAGATCTAAAAATTTTGTATTTCCATTTGAGGTTCTCATTAAAAGATGAATTAAAGAAGTTTCACTATACAACTGAAATACAACTACAATGGCAACTAATGGAAATTAGGGTTTCATGCCTGAAAACCCTAAAATACTAAAACTAGTAGTTTTGGTACATTCGCTATATCTCGAGATTGGAGGAAGATCAGGAGCCGAAACGTTTACAAGCTGAAGATAAATTCCTGATGTGCCCTGTGTAAAAGTTTTAGCCTTATATTTACTATATTCTGGGAGATATGATTCCTCCAAATCAGGGTTCCAGCCTCTCCCAAGACTCATCCCTAAACAGGACACATTGCGAGAATTGATATATCTCTAGCTACGAAGGTCCAAATGAAATTTCGAAAGATGTTCCAGATAGGGCATGGACTGTACTTTCTATGGTAAAAGTTTCATACCCCGAAGGTGAAACAATGACACGTAGAAGTCTGTACAAGTTCGTTATGCTGAATATTCTAGAAACAGGTCACCTTGGGAAAAATCTCATAAATCTCAATTGGTGAAATCAATTATGCTCAAACCTGTGTTGTTGGAAATAGGATAGGCGATGCTACATCAGTGCCAATTTTTAGACACAAAGGAGTATTACTTTCAAATATACTACAAAAATAATATCAGGCAATTATGTAGAAGAAATTGAAGAAAACTAGGGCATAAGATATTTTGCAGTTCTGATCACAGTTTTGGGAAAATGAGTATGCTGCTCAGCTCACCTTCAGGAGGTACATATTTATATCCAATAAGATATGAAAGATTCCAAGTTTTGAAAATTAGGGTTTCTCTGACAAACCCTATATCAGCCAGATCAGGAACCAGGACGGACACCTCAAATCGGAACTCCGTGATCCTTGAAGAAATTGACTTGGATCAGTATTTCAGTACGGAAGTTCTAAAATCCAAAGGGAGATGAGGCTAAGGATAGAGCTAAGAGAATCATTGTAGATTCTATTAAATATCATCTCATCCCTCATGAAGACACCAAAATGAAGTGTTCGATGCTATGACGAAGCAATCGAAGAAGAATAGATATTGTTATAACCACCTTGAATGGCCTCCCAGGATCATGGGATTCATTCATTCGAGGAATGTGTACCAGAAGGAAGTGATTTCCTTCAGCAAACTCTAGAAAGAGTGCAAAAAAGAAGAAGCTCGACTCATAATAAGAGAAGAGAAGATGGGAGCAATTGAATATCAAGCTCTCACGATTCAAAGAAGACCCTTCAAGCGGTTAGGAATATGAAGAACTCAATTTTTGAAGAACCTCTTATCCATCTTAGCATTTGGATAAGAAATGATGTTGTTATGAATGAAGAAGATGATGAAGCTGAAAGAATGAGTTACCCATGAAACAAATAAATATAAGTGTCTAATTGTCATTTCATGGTATTGTTTGGTTATGCATTTGTTTATATTCAGTCAATGTGTTATGCATGATAGAATGTTTGCATTAATGACAGTATACTACTAATATGCATGTGATGGGTAAGTAGCTCATGGTTCTATACAAATATCCATTGCTACTTATATAGAATGAAACCTCTTTTCTTACATATTGGATTAGTGCACAATCTCAATGATGTCATGGTAGAGATGGAAGGCATCTAGAAAGTTTCTGTGAGATATGGATGAATGTTGTATTGGCTAAAATAGTTGCATGATTATATATTTATGCATAAGAATTTGCCATTATAAATATGCATTATGAAATGTTTCTAACCATACAACTGGTGCATTTGACTTGTAGGAAAGATTGTGTACAATTGCCTACAAGAAAAGAAGGATGAGACTTGTTCCAAAGAACAAGTGACGATAGTTCAAGATTCACTCTAATAATCCAAAATGAAGAATGCTGACTAGAATGCGATGTTGAGACCTGAAGGGAAGTCCGTAGTATCTTCCATATGGATCTACAAGATCCAACATGCAGTAGACGACAACATCGTGGGATACAAGGCAAGATTCATAGCACGAGGCTTCTGACAGAAAGAAGGTATGTATTACGAAGCAAAATTTGCATCCACTGGGAATTGAGACACATGACAGGCATAATCATGTGTGCAAATTAAAGAAGGCCTTGTGCAAGCTCAGAAGGCACCCATGGGATAACACATACATGAAGAGATTGAAGATCTTAACCTTTGCTACAAGGTTGAAGATGAAAGCTTATAGAGGATGGCAAGCTCACAGATGGGTGTAAGAAGAAATTTTGAAAAGGTTCAAGATAGAGGATCTTGGTATCTAGTGACTCTGGATGGATACATAGAATATTAGTAGCAGAGGAATCTACTTGTCACTCCAGTACATAATGTTTTAATACATAGAGTACGAAAGGAAGAGGGAGAATGATGCTCCGCTTCAGAGGGAGTGACTGCAGAAGATCCCGAGGTTCGACATGATACGATAGGATGGACAGATTACTGATGCCTCTAGGCTTTACTAAGAGTAAAGCGGATTCCAAACTTTGCTTCAAGGTTGAAGGCGAAAGACCAGTGATGCGCTTGTTATATGTCAATGACCTGTTCCTGACAAGAAAAAGAGAAACTCATTAGAGATACAAGAAGGAGACTTGCTGTCGAGTTCAAGATAAAGGACTTGGGCATGATGCACTACTTTCTAGGCATGGAGGTGTGGCAGAATGCAGATGGAATCTCCCTGGGACCATGGAAGTATGCAGTAGAGATCCTGAAGAGGTTCGGGATGATGGACTGCAAGGCCATGACCACACCTATGGCATCGAACCTGAAGCTATTGAGTGATGCTTCATCAGAGTCGGTTGATGCTACGATGTATCGTCAGATGATTGGGTCATTGATGTACTTGACGAACACGAGACTAGATATTTCCTTTCCTATGAACACATTGAGCCAGTTCCTGACGGATCTGAGAAATGTTCACCTGATTGCTGCAAAGCATATTCTGAGGTACCTGAAGGGTACAGTTGACTATGGACTCAAGTATGAAGCGAATCATAAAATTAACCTAGAGGGTTATGTGGATTCGGATTGGGCAGGCAGTGCCATTTATAGGAATAACACTTCGGGGTGTTGCTTTAGTATGGGATCATGTGTGATCTCTTAGTTTAGCAGGAACCAGTCCTGCGTGGCACTGAGTACAGCCGAAGCAGAGTATGTTGCAGCTTGTTTGGCTAGTTGTGAGGCAATGTGGCTAAGGAAGATACTATCTAATTTGTTTGATCTCCAGTTGGATGCTACTTGTATATATTGCGACAACCAAAGTTGTGTAAAGTTGTCGGAGAACCCGGTGTTCCATGACAAGTCAAAGCACATTGAGATCAAATATCACTATATCAAGGATATGGTGGAGAGAGGAGCAGTGAAGCTCCAGTATGTTGCGATGGGTGAGAAGATAGATGATGTGTTGACCAAGCCGTTAGCCAGAGTGAAGTTTGAGTACTTCAAAGAGAAGATTGGTGTTCATCATATCGAGGTTCCTTCCAAGCGGAAGTGATGAGTCCGGAAGCCTTTCTAACATGGTGACAGGATTGGTTCCTCCCATGGTTAGATGTAAGTGATGTGCCTTTCTGACATGGTGGTAGGATTGGTTCCTCCCATGGTCAGATGTAAGTGTTGTGCCTTTCTGACATGGTGGCAAGATTGGTTCCTCCCATGGTCAAATGTAAGTGTTGTGCCTTTCTGACATGGTGGCAGGATTTGTTCCTCGCATGGTCAGATGTAAGTGTTGTGTCTTTCTGACATGGTGGCAGGATTGGTTCCTCCCATGGTCAGATGTAAGTGGTGTGCCTTTCTGACATGGTGGCAGGATTGGTTCCTCCCATGGTCAGATGTAAGTCTTGTGCCTTTTTGACATGGTGGCAGGATTGGTTCCTCCCATGGTCATATGTAAGTGTTGTGCCTTTCTGACATGGTGACAGGATTGGTTCCTCCCATGGTCATATGTAAGTGATGTGCCTTTCTGACATGGTGGCAGGATTGGTTCCTCCCATGGTCATCTGTAAGTGTTGTGCCTTTCTGACATGGTGGCAGGATTGGTTCCTCCCATGGTCAGATATAAGTGTTGTGCCTTTCTGACATGGTGGAAGGATTGGTTCTTCCCATGGTCATATATAAGTGTTGAAGATGTGAAGACCTACGTGGAGGCTAGGTGTTATCATCCAAAATGACACTTCTTCGTCGGAGTGTTGACATTCATCATGTTGGTACACAAAAGGACAATTAGGATTGAAGTTTCCAAAACACTATAGATGTGCATGACCTTTGATGCATTATATTCAGACCAACCTTATATATTTTTATTCTGAGTTTTGGGTTGCACACGCGAATATGTGCATTGCAACTCACGTGCCATACATGACTATGTGCATTGCAACCCGCATGTACCTTGCGTACACGATTTTCCCTTTGAGAAACCTGTGTGTCATACGTGCCTTGCCTATATCAATACTCGCGTGTACCTTAATTCGACATTAAAAAATATAAATCGTGATTAGATGAGATTAGTTGGGCCCTAATCCATAACTATCCCAACTGTCTCAACTATCCTAACCTTCGAAACCACTATATTTCCCAAAGTATAAATAGAGGCCTTGGGATGGGGCTAATAAATGAATTATGGAAGAGCAAAGTTATGTTGATGGTATACCTTCAAAGTCTTGGAGCCGCAGAACTCAGAGTTGGTTACAGAGGAGTCCTTGTGTCAGAAGCTGGGTTGTATTCTTACCTATTCATTGTTTGTTAATAAAGAGAATTCTTCTTCCAATCTTCTATTGTGCTTATCTCATGTATATTGGTTTAATGAAAATGTTCAATTATATTATTAATATGTTTTTCATCTAACCTCTGATGTATATATGTATGAGATATTGCTTGAAGAATTGGCTCTTTCCAGGTGAAGAGAAGCATCCCTAGAAGCTTTGGAGAAGATTGGAGTGAGAGAATACCAAGCTTGGATCAACCGTCATAAACCGGGTAAGCCAAGATCTGTTTCTATTCTCATTCCATTTTCTGTAAAAGTTGATTGTCTGCAAATCTAATAGTAAGTTGGTAACCACAGACCCTAGGTTACAAGGGTATATTGTCTTGTACAACAGAATTGGCGACTCCGTTGGGGAGCCCATCCTGCTGTGGGTTCATCCTGTAGGTTCCTTACCAGTCTTTGTTCTGATTCTGATTTTGAGTGTGGTCCTTTTTATCTTGCTTTTGATTTACAGTGTAGTGTGCCCAGAAGCCTTTACTAGTCTATTTTCCTTGAAAAATTTTTAGTTGTACACACGGGTTGCTATTGTACACAGTCGCGTGTAGGACCTTGTATACGTGGGTTGCTGTATAAGACAGTCGTGTGTCATACGTGGATTTCCTGCATACACAGTCACGTGTATCCTGTAGCAGCATAAAAATTGGGTGGGGTTTGCTTGTCCCTATTTCTTTGGTTTTTTGTTTGTTTGGAAGTCTTCTGTTGTTAGCATGACTCTGTGAGTCTAAAGTCTTGTGTGTCACACCATTTGCTTGTTTTCAAGCCTTTGAGCCTTTTTTTTTAATTTCTTTCATCTTGTGAATTGAAGGTGGTCCTCCTAATCGGTTTATGAGTTCAATGCTTTGTGTCTAGGTCAGTGATCAGGGCTTTAGATGCTTTATACTCGGTACTGCATTTTGTGGTGTCAGTTTGTCACTTGTTCTTTTTTGAATCTAGTGGACTTTTTGGGTTCAATAGTTTCTCCAAGTTAGGTTTTTTCCGAGTCTTCTTCCTGATTGGTTGAAGCAGGTTATTTTGGGTCCTTTATACCTCATTTCACTTTTTATATGTTTTGACTATTTTTCCGAGTCTTCTTCCCGATTGGTTGAAGTCGGTTATTTTGGGTCCTTTATACCTCATTTCACTTTTTATATGTTTTGATTATTCAAACTTGCTCAAAATTCACATTTAGTTGCATTATAGTTTTTTAAGAATTTGAAAAAGTGAAGAAAAACATTTTATACTTTTGCATTTAGTTGCATTTACTTGTTTTCTTTTCAGTAATTTTCAAATAAAATTTCAAAATTATAAAAAGAAGCCTTAGTTTTCTCGCATTTAGTTTCAATTTCATTAGCTTATATTTGCAAAAAGAAAAGAAATTTGGTTTAAGTAGTTGCAATTTACTTTGGAATTTGCTGTATACATCATTTTGTTTTTTCTTATCGAGTCTATAACACCACAGTCTTTCATGCCATTTACCTTCTGACTAAAAACAACATTTTAAAATGAACGATATAATTTAAAAATTATTAGTAAGTTTTATTTTATAGGCTCATACACCAACTAGCTTAGGCTAGACTTGTGGAATAAGGAGTTTCAACTCTCCACAAGTGTTTAAATTCAGACGTAGTTGGCCAATAAATAGGTAAACCCTCATTTATGTTGATTGTATCTGGGAAGCTCCTCTCAAACGTGAGTTAAGCACGAGGCCGCGTGGAGGCTTGGACTGAGGAGATAACCCTCTAATTCCTTGTCAAAGCGTAGACCAAGGTTTTTACGCATCTGGGGACTTCTGTCGATACCACCCTTTAGGCCCCGTGCCGTGTCAGTGTTAATAGGGTTTTGGGCTTTGCTACCATGCCCATGCGTACGAGCCAGGCTTGCGACTGTCCCCCCAAACTGTCAATATAGTTGTGGTAGCCTTTAGTCTCTTTGACATCTAGGGTTCATAGACACGTACACCGAAAGGTTATTTCTGGTTGACCTTGGATAGGCTTGGAAGGTAACCCCAGTAGAAGGTCTGAGAGGGAAGTGGGTGATTCCTCTGCTTGTGCCTAAGAACATATACAGGGACGTCAAGTAACTGTCTCTCATATTTCTTCTGGAAATCATATCTTATACCCTTTGTGCCTATTGTGGCTATAGGAAATTTTGTAGTGATTGTTGTGTGGTTTGTTTGTGTTTATCCGACCTTAGGGTGTGTGAAGAATAAATTTTCAATCGTGGAGGACCAACCTCTCAAAAGGTCAAGAAGATTGTAAAACCTTCCTCCGTTTACTACAGTGGAGCCTCCACCGCCCCCTCGAAGGAGAAGATTAGACACAGACGGTTCTTTTGAACCAGTAGGAATTAGTGAAGTTCCAAGTGAACCAGAACTTAGGACAAACTAGGTTGATACAACCACAATAGAGATAGAAGACTTGCAGGCTGACAAGTTTGCAATAAACTTTAATTCACCTCTTACTGACTTAAACGATCATATGATCATCCAAGTTCGTCCATTTAATTCACCTATGACTGGTGTTCCTGTAAGCATACTTATGGCTAGTGCAGGAGAGAGTCCATCTACCCCCATCTTAGCTATTCTGGCTCAAGGAGTGGCACCTCCCCCAATTGGTACTCCTAGAAGAAATATACCTGCTACTCCCTTAACTCCAGCCAGTCGGGTGGTTCAACCATCGGCTTCCACAAATGTAGTAGGCACTTATGGTGGGGTGGTCACTGGGATTCCCAGTGCGCCTTCTGCTTCACCCTCTTTTGCATACACTGCTCATAGTAGTCCTGTTGGATCCTCTTCATTTGTCCAGGGTTTTCCGTGGAATGGGGGGCACATTCCCCCATCCACTCCATATGTAGGCCCCACACCTACATATGTAGGGGTGCAGTTTGGAAATACTAACTCTTATTGTTAAGGTTTCCAAACATCGATTTCAACTCCTTTCATGAGATCTCCTTTCTCGCTTTTTAGTGAAGGGACACCTGCTCCTGTTTTCCAAACTCCAGTTTCAACTGGAGCAGCTCAAACTGCATACACTGCACCACACATGAATAATCCACTAGCTTATGGGTGGAATCCTTTTCCAAGTATTTCGACTACTTCACAACCGGTAGCTGGGGGAAACCCCACCTTTACATTTGGGAACTAGGGGGGAAGTCCTTATACTTCCCAATCTCGTACTTGTCAGGCTCGGGTGAGGCCCAAACTTCCTTTCCTAGCAACTTTAAACTTGTCAGATTTGTCCAAGTTAATGAATGACCTGGTGAAACATGATGCCACCTGGCCACCTGGCCCTACCAAGTTACCCTCGGATATTCCAAAATTCGAAGGCAAAGTTGGTGAAGACCTAGGGGCTCATATCACCACCTTTCACTTGTGGTGCTCTTCCAACTTGTTGAACAATGACACCGTTCAGTTGAGATTGTTCCAAAGAACTCTAACCAGTGCCGCATCAAAGTGGTACATTGAATTGCCCTCTGCCATGTTCGATAGTTTTTGGGACTTAGCTAATGTGTTCCTTAACCATTTCCAACTTCATGTCCGGTATGATGCCGACATAGACTTATTGTCCACCTTTCGGCAGGACAAAGCCACTCACATTTCGGATCACATCCAAGAGTGGCGAAGGAAGAAGAGGCTCATTAGGCCAATATCCCTCCTGAGTTTTTGTTAGAATGGTTCCTTAAGTCCTTATTGTCGTATATATCTAAGGATGTATCCACTTCGGGAGTAACTAATGAGGAAGAGGCTATCCTCAGGGCCTAGTAGCTAGATTTTATATACTCTCAATCTGGGATTCTATATGAAATCATCCTTGATGCACTGCGGCCAACACATAGTGTCGAGAAACCTAAGCCTAGACCCCGTGCTGATGGCGTGGTTGGTTCAGTTAAATCTCCCATTGTAGAGTCTTTGGAAAAACAACTCCATGAGTTGTCTGTTAAATAGTCTACAGCAGAGGCAGCAAAGGTTGCCCCCTCATCCCAAAACGCAAACGTTTTTGCTCAATCCTCCCAAAAGGGAAATCAACAACCCGGTGGGAAAAAAAAAGGGGGAAGAAAGGTGAGGGAAACCAAAACAAGCCAAAACCCACAAATAATGCTGATGGAGGGGAAAAAGAGAAGAAGAAGGTGAAATTTCCCTGTAAGTTGTGCCATGAAGATCACCTGACCCATCAATGCCCTCTTGTAGATCAAGCTCAAAAGATGCTTAAAAATCAACAACCGACTGTCCTAAAGGATCCATTTCCCCAAAGACAAAATGTAGCTTCAGTTTCTAACATAGCAGGGGGCACTGTGTTATCACCCGCCTTGTAGTTGCCTGTGTGAGGTGGATCCAGGATGGATGGTAGAGGGGCAAGCAACTAGGGGGTGGAACCACGACTTCCTAGACTCCCAAATGGATGGTTGTCATGTCAATCAAGGCAACCTTCACTTTATGTTATCCTAGTCCAAGACAACAATGGGGGAGACCCAAATCTGCTCCCGACAGGAGAGATCGGACCTAGACACCAGAAGAATATTAGATGGGGCTTCAGGTTACTTAAAGTGCAAGGTAAATGGAAACCCTAGCTCTAGGGTTAAGGTACTAGCAACTGATGGAGATGACCACTGTCTTAGGAAACGTAATTGTGACAGGCTGAGCAAGAACAGAGTTGGGACCGCCTAGTACCAAGGGGACAATCTCAGTGAAAGATAGGTGACTTGAGTTATCAGTAGGTGTTGGAAAAAGGAGTAAAAATGAGGTCAAGATGGGGCTAGCGCTAGCTAGGAGATCAGTTCCTTGTGTGCATTGGGCAATGGAGTCAGCAGTAAACCAATTTTTCAGAGAACCCACCTGGGAGACACCTTGATCTACGAACCCAGAAAGTAGTTGGTCTGGAAAAGCTAAGGTACAGGAAACCCAACTCAATGGATGGCTAGCGCTAGGGCTTAGGAGGATAGATATGTAGTTCTAGGGTCACCGGGAGGCTAATGGCTCAGCGTTGAGAAAGAAAAGAGGTCAGGGTGACCTGATCTACAAGCCCAAATCGAGAAATCAACAGAAAAATCAGATCTAGAAAAGTCAAAATCTAATGATGGGGCTAGGAGGCTGAAAACTGATTTTTCAAATCTAGGGAAAACCAGGAGGAACTAGCACAATGTTGGGGGTGTTCTGGAGTGCTTGGGCCCTGATCTATCATCCTATCTTGTCAGATTTCAGAAAAAAAATCACTTCCGAAAAAGTCCAGTTTTCAGTGAGGGCGCTAGGGCAAATTCAGTCAATTTTTCAGATCTAGGCCAAATGGTCAAGCAGTTGCACAATGTTGGGGTTGATTTAGGCTGTGTGGGACCCGATCTATCCGTCTGTGAAGTTAGAAAACAAAAAAACTCAAAACCCTAGCAGGTCAATTTTTCAGTTGGGGGGGGGGGGGTATGCGGTTTTCTGCTTAAAAATTAGATCTAGGTCAAACCATGAGGAATTTGACCAGCGTTTCAGTTGATTTGATGAAGGGCAGGCCTGATCTATGAAACCCAGAAATGGTTTGGCAAAAGATTGGACTATTCCCAAGTTTATTAATTTTTAGTGTTTTTAGTGTTTTAGGAGTTTTAAGAAAAAGTTGAATTGAAGCAAGGTACAATGGAATAAGATCTGAAAAAAGAAGAGAATTGCATGTTGGATATTACCTAGAAAAGTTTGTAGAATTCTGTAACAGTGATGATCTTTGCTATCCTGATCAATTCTGGAAGATCCCCGTGATTTCTATGGCATATACAAGCTCCAAGCCATCAATGCGCTCCCTACCCTACATGAGCAAACGTCAACCATATCAGATTTGCACATACAAAATAAAGAAACTGAATGCTACAAGACAGCAAAATGAAGTAATCATAGATCACAATGAAACTAATGAAAACCCCCTGATCCAAGACAAAGAGAACCGAGCGAGTTGAGGTCCCCCTACAAAAACGCTCCAGCCAAAACGCCCGCCTATAGACAAAACAATGATAGCCATGAAAAATATAGATCTCATGAGAATTTCCACAATGCTAGGAAGCTGAAGACTAGCTAATCACCATTTGAGCACATCAGATGCAAAGCAGATCCAAAAAAATTTCCACAAAAAAGTCTTTCTATTATTCAGATCCAAGAACCAAAGACCCCTTACAAATGAGAAGCTCTCTCTCTTAAATAGAAATGAGAGAACCTCAATCATAACCAAATCCTAACCACTTTCAAAATGAGTGGCTAAGATTAAAAGATGAAATGTTATAATCAATGGTTGAGATGAGCCCAACATCCAACACATGGATCAATATAACCATAATTTACCAAAGTGGACTAAACCACCCAAATAAAGGTAACCCACTCAACAAGAAATAAATGAAAGCACATGGTGGGTCCAAGGAGTGTTTGACTAACTCCCTTTGGGTGTCCCCATGGCACAATAAATAATATAACAATTTAATTCTTTGGCTTTTGTGCCTCCAAAAAGAGCTTCAGAAAATAATAAAAAATGCCCAAAAATAGGTGTGGGCCCAATCAAGAGCTACAACTGCTGGGGAAAGTGTGGAGGGCATCAATCTCATCATCATGACTTATCCCATGCCATTTCCTTGCCTCAATAGCCCAAATCGAGTTCTTCAATATCCATTTAATCATTTTTTAATGTGCCTCGAGAAACGTGATCCTGCCAAAACAGCCTCCTAGGGTGCCTGCATTGTCAAACTGAGCCCACCAAGCTCTTTGGGATGGGGGTGTAATGGTACAAACAAGTGGCTGCACCCCCCTATGCCCATACAACGCCCTAGAAGATCCAACTGAAACATCTCCCTACTCAAAAATATTAATCTATGAAGAAAAACTGCATCTGAAAGGCAGAATGATCCTCATCACATCTATAAGTGCCCGGAACTGGAAATAAATTGTCTCATTAGACTCAGAGAGTCCAAATCCATCTAAGGTGTATACTCATACCCCTCATAGGTCTCTATCTGATCATCAATCATATCCAATAAACAATATAACCATCTGTGAATAATCAGACATCAATAATAACTCAGACTATATCCATCCACTGCAAATGTTAAAAGGCTAAGACATACTCTACAACTCATTCAAGTAACAATCAAAACAAGTAGCATTCATTTCACTGGCGGTACATCAACCAATACATATATAAGGCTTTATTTATTATTACTCAAACTTAGACTTTCAAGACTATACTCACTTCATAGCTGTAGTCATTTTGCTAGTGAAGGGTGACAGGTGGAAATGACAAGGCTAAGGCAAAGGATGAATTCCTACTCAACATCATGACACTTTGGACAAGGAAACGGAAAACTCACTACAACCAATGCTGGACAAACAACAACACAAGGAATCACAGTGCCTCACAGATGGGTGAATTGTTTAGAGAGTGCTTATTCAACTTAGGCATCATGTCTACATCAAACTTGATCCAAGTTCATTAGGATCACATTTTATTCCATGGCCTTTTTGGCCTATATGACCCTTTTGGGACTTCACCAGTGCTTAAAAGCACAGCTAATCGCAGCTTTCATCCGGGACATATTTATTTTACTAAGGTCAGCAATTTTTGGATATAGCAAAGTTTTAACCATTGCTTTTTAGACCTTTTCTTATACTCTTCAAGGAGTATTTTAGCATTTCATTGCTCTTGCCCTTTTTACATATGTTAAGAAACATAGTTTTACAATTTTCATTTTCCATGGTGCATATTCAATATTTCAATACAAGTAGTACATGAGCTTTCAGTTTTAGCCAACAACATCTCAAGTGACTAGGGAGAATTCTGCACAGTGCCAAACATCAGGACAACCGACCATAATGATTTAGGCATACTATCCAACTTACCAAAGGCAAGTTTTGTCACCAACTTCAAGCCGAGACACAGTATAAATAGGGAGGCTTGTCCAACAAAAGTTCTAGTGGGAAAAAGGTCCTCCATGCCATAAGTCAAGAACTCAGTCGGGTTGAAAACTAAAATGGAAGGTAATGGATGGGTGAAGACAGTGGATGATGGATCCAACACTAGCAAGCCAAAAAAATGGTGGGAATGACTACCTCTATTCTCCCTAAGGAGGGTAAAACCAATGAGTATAGATCAAGAACTTCCAAGTCTAACTAAGGACATCAATACATAGTACAAGATACAACCAAGTCCATATAATTATGACCGCTAGATCATGATACCACAAGTTAATACATGTCACAAGAATCAGTATAAGAGCAATAATAACCATAACACAATATAAAATGCTGAGTCATAACCATGCAATAAAATCCATCTGAGACACCATCTGTCTAATGAGAAAGAACTAATATAACACTAGGCATCCATGACTGCTCTGAAATAACATAAATGGCTACATCGGTCCTTAAATCTGAGTGTCCTAAGACTCAGTCCTGACATGGGAGAGTACAATAGTCCACTAAAACAAAAATGATCCATATAAACTGCTCATCTCAGCATCTCATATGTAAGAGATCTGGCTGAAAAATGTACTGTGTCTGAAAAATAGAATATGGTAGCTTGGCTACTATATATGTGATAACACACTGCTAATGCCCTTGACCAAAATTATATCAACATGGTTCGATCTGAGACATTAATCCAGACTAGAAACAAGAACTATGAGATGGAGGCTCCTAAGAAGGGTAAGTCTATAGGTGAAACTTCTAACCCTCTCACAATTGAAAAACCTGTCGAAACTATGCCTAAGATACCAAAAGGTGTCTTCAAGAAAGAATTGCACAATCCTAATGCTAGGGCTGCATCCAATTACTCTGTAGTTGAAGATTTAACCCAAACCCCTTATGCGATGTCAACTTTGGAGGTGCTACAGAGTTGTCTTAGCAGCCTTAGGTAGTATGGATTCATCGAGTCTTATAGCGAAGTTTAATTTGTCTGATGTCAAAATTCGCCTGCCGTATCATATGGCTTTGTCAATAGATGTCATCCATGGTGGAAAAACCATTGGAAGGTCAGTTGTTGACGAAGGTGCTTCCACATGTGTCATGTCCTTGCCTTGCTGGAAGGCTCTTGGATCTCCAGAGCTAGTTCCAACGAACACCCTACTTACTACTTTCGACGGAAGGTCATTTCTTCCACATGGTATCCTGCCAACTTTTGAGATTAACTTGGCAGGGAAGGCAATGTATGTTGAAGTAGAGGTAATTGATGTGCCGTTGGATTATAACTTGCTTCTGGGGAGAAGTTGGACTTATGCTATGTGTGCAATTGAATCAGCCGTTCTTCGAGTGGTAGTGTATCCGCACAAAGGGAAGTTGGTTACTGTAGACCAACTCAGTTTCACTCGGAAGGGCCATATGGAAACTGATGAGTCCACCGTGCCATTGGTTGATCAGGTCAAACCTGCTTCAAAGAGATTAGGGGTTGGATTGTATCCATCGTTAATGGGAATATTCGATATCCCAGCCCCGATTAATTACTTAGGTTCTACTAGTGTAGGGAAGTCTATCGCAACGGTTGTCGATAGAACAGATCCTTGGGTTCTTCCTTCCCGTTACGAACCTAAAGTTCCCTTATCGGCAGTGGAAGTCAAGCTATTGTTAACACCACTGTTAATCCCATTTCGATTCCTCCTACAGTCTCAAAGGAGCCAGAAGAAGCCTATCTTCCTGCTTGAGCAAAGAACTCTTTGTATACTGATGATTTCTTAGACATGGTTTTGCCTTAAGACGAAGCCATTTTGGAAGCTATGAGTGGGCGAGATAAGATCTGCGAAGATCTTCATCATAGATCCTGCTTTCTTCTAGAGTTAAGCAGGATTGAAAATCAAGAGTTCCATGTGAGACTAGCAGATGATGCTAATATACCGATCAATCCCTTACCAAGGGAGGGAATTTTTGCCGAGGGGAATATGGCAAACATTTTCGTTACTATCACTATCAACATCTCTGCAAACCCCAACATTATGCAAAATGTATACATTGGTGCAAACTGCTCTCCAAAGGAGATTGCTATCTATACGGCCTTGTTCAAGGAGTTCCACGATGTGTTTGCTCGGTCATATGAGGAGATGCCAGGCATAGATCCATCAATAGTCAAACATGAAATCTGAACCTATCCTAATTCCAAACCAGTTCGACAAAACCTTAGACCTGTCAATCCGCGTAAAGTGGCAGTTGTTAAGGACGAAGTTGAAAAGATGTTGAAAGCTGGTTTTATTTACCTGATAGCCTTGATGGAATGGGTATCCAATCTTGTTCCTGTCAATTAAAAGCAAGGGATCATACTTGTATGTACTGACTTTCACGATTTACACAAAGATTGTCCTAAGGATAACTACCCCACACCATTCATAGATCAAAACATTGATGCTTGCGGGGAGTGAGGTTTTTTTGTTTATGGATGGTTTCTCCAGGTATAATCAGATTCAAATCAAGCTGGAAGACCAACATAAAACAGCTTTCATCTGTCCTTAGGGTACATTTGCGTACAAGAAAATTCCTTTTGGATTGAAAAAATCAGGGGCTACCTTTTAGCGGGCAATGGATTTTTCCTTTCATGACATCAAGTCTATTATCGAACCCTACCTAGATGATCTATCGGTGCATTCTCGTAAGAGGATTGATCATCTAGATCACTTGTGTTTAATTTTTGAATGATGCAGGCTTTGCGAAATACGCTTGAATCTCCACAAGTGTGTTTTCTGTGTAGAGTTAGGTAGGCTGCTTGGGTTCATAGTTTCTAACAAAGTTATTCAAGTGGATCCTTTGAAAGTTGAGGCCATTGTAAATCTGCCTCCTCCTCATTCCATCGGGAAACTTCAGATCCTGCAAGGAAATTCTAACTTTCTTCAACATTTTATCATGAATTATGCCAAGATCACTAAAGGTTTCATGCGCCTGTTGAAGCAGGACACCCCATTTGTATGGGATGAAACCGCACAATTTGCGTTCGAGGCATTAAAGAAAGCTTTGTTGTCAACACCTTTATTGCATCCACCAGATTATTCTAATGATTTTATATTGTATCTGGCCGCATCCGAGTCGACCATTGGGGTAGTGCTAGTCCAGGAGGATGATCAGCTCTAAGAGCATGTCATCTATTATCTTGGTCATGCTTTAGCTAGCCCTGAAC
The DNA here is from genome assembly GCA_001517045.1 of Pseudotsuga menziesii. Lineage (NCBI taxonomy): Eukaryota > Viridiplantae > Streptophyta > Pinopsida > Pinales > Pinaceae > Pseudotsuga > Pseudotsuga menziesii. The sequence continues at coordinate 427,775 of LPNX010202890.1, forward strand.
TTAGGTACTCCCATGTTGAAAAGTTGGCTTTAGCAGTTGTGTATGTTGTTCAGAGGTTATGTCGTTGCATATTACTGAGGACTACAACAGTAGTGGTAGATGTCAATCCTTTCCAATATGTCTTGTCCCAACGCATAGTTGGAGGCAAATTCAACAAATGGATAGTCATTCTCCAGGAGTTTGACTTAGATTTTCAATCCGCCAAATCAAAAAAATCCTTATTTTTTGCAAAGCTTATTGCATAATTTCCAGTTGAAGAAGATGTAGCAATTGAAGAAGACTCATTCCTAGATGAGCACATTTTCTTGATTTCCACCTCTGACCCTTGGTATGGAGATATACTTGTCTATCTCCATACTCTAAAGGGTCCTGCAACCTTTTCGTGGGAAGAACGACGCAAATTATGCTTATATGTGAAAAACTACCTCATCATCAGGGATACTTTATACCGTAGAGGGGTAGACTCTGTTTTGTGTCGGTGCCTCAGCCACGAAGAGGCTGAGATTGTCCTAAATGATGCCCATAGCAGAGTGTATGGGGGTCATTTATCTGGGTTAGTAACAACCCAGAAGATTTTACGTACCTGTTATTTTTGGCCCACGATCTTTAAAGATTGTGTTGAAGCCATGAAGCGCTGTCATCCTTGTCAACTTTACATCAGAAAGATGCGGTCGCATCCTACTGCTCCATTATTTCCCATCATCGCAATGGGCCCCTTCACCAAGTGGGGGATAGATTACGTGACGTGCAACCTAGTTTTGGCTAGGGGGCACAAATACATCATTGTCGTCGTGGATTACTTTACAAAGTGGGCATAGGCAATGCCCACCTTCAAAGATGACGGGGAAACTACAAATTTTTTCCTTTTCAACCAGATTATCACGCGTTTTGGTATTCCTAAAGAGATTGTCACTAGCCATGGTAGTCATTTCCACAACAACATGATGACCGAATTGGATACTATGATAGGGTTTAAACAAGAACATTTGTCTTCTTTCTACCCGCAAGCGAATGGTCAAGTCAAGGCAGTCACTAAGACCTTGAAGACTATTCTCAAGCATACTATCAACGCAGCCCGATGAAATTGGCACATCATGTTGTATCTTGCACTTTAGGCTTATCGAACCAATGTGAAAACTGCCATGGGGTTCTCACCTTTCCAACTCGTTCACGGGGTGGAAGCAGTAACCCCTGTTGAATGTGAAATCCCATCTTTAAAAATTGCCATTCATGTGTTACCTGACACGACTGAACTGGAAGAACATTTGCTACACTTAGAACATCTAGATGAACAACATAGAGATGCACTGACTGCAAACGAGGCTCATAAAAATAGGGTAAAAAATCAATGTGATAAATTGGTCAAACCTAGGATTTTTTCTGAAGGGGAACTTGTATTGCTCTGGGACCAAGACAAAGAACCCCTGGGGGCAGGGAAATCTAGGTCTATGTGGTTAGGACCCTATATCATGTCAAAATTTCTAAAGAAAGGGGCATATGAATTAACTGATTTCGAAGGGAATAAGCTTCCTGCGCCTAGAAATGGGCTCTACCTAAAGAAGTACTATGCTTAGGGTTAGCACTTTTTCTTGTATTTTTATTGTATGCAAATTTATGTACAATAGCTAGCCGAATTATGTTCTTATATCATCTGTTGGTTGTTACAGATGTCTTCTGAGTGGTTCGTAGGTTTTGCAGATGGCACTAGTCGTCACATTTGCAACCTAGCTTCAACCGCATGGGTTATTTACTCACCCTAAGGACAACTAGTTGCCTCTGGAGGCGCTTGCCTAGGTTCTGCTACCAATAATGTGGCCGAGTACAGGTCGGTCATTTAGCTTTTATGGGATGCCTTGTCACGTGGCATCACCCAGTTGGAAGTTAGGCTTGACTCTCAACTGGTGGTTTCCCAGCTCAATCGAGCTTATCAGGTGCGAAACCCTATTTTATTGCGTCAATTTTTGCAAGTTAGGTTATTGGAAATAAATTTTGATTTTATTACATTCAATCATATTTCAATAAATCAAAATTCATTAACTGATGCATATGCGAATTATCTCTTAGATTGGCACTTAACACACATTCCATAAAAATACACAACAGATACATTGTAAACACATGTAAATCAACCGACAATATATGTGTGTGTGTGAATATCTGTCCATATAGATAGGTCGAGTTCTTGATCCTCAGATCCAGTCATAGCTGTATAAATATACAAAAATGTACAAAAAATGGATTGCAATCCATAAAATGCCCCTAGACATAATCTTAACCACCCTGGTCATCCTGATCTCCCTAGTCACCCTGATCGCGAGCCTCCTCAGCTTCTTCAGCCGCAACAACCTCCACGGCCTCTATGTAGACAAGTATAGCCCTACCTACCCTTCTCATAAGGCGTATCCAGGTGGATGGAATAACAACAACTAGTTCCTGCATAATGGCAGGGATCTGCTCAATACGTAGAGTTGAGACTCTTTGGGTAAGCCTGGCCAGCTTCCCCTCAAGTACCCTGATCAAACCTTGATCCTCCCCTGCCACCGGTCGTACATACATCCGAGGATGCCCATCAGGGTGGACTAGTTCAATATTTTCATTTTAAACATTAAATGGATTAAAAACTCTTATACATATGTATATATCTTTATGATAAAAATTCATAAAAATTCATAAAAATTGAAAAAATTGAAAAACCAAAATACCTAATGCTCCCCATACTCCTCCGGGAGGGAGGACAAGGTCGTTGTCACCTCGAAAGTCCAATCCAGCATATGGAAACTGCTCTAGTGCTGGTAGCTACCGTCCCCATTATAGGTAGAAGTCACCGTCATAGACACTCTGAACCGAGCCACCGCCGCCCTGGCAAAGGAAAATTTCTCCCCACCTACTCAGCCTAGGCTGACGGGGAGAGAAGGCTGGAAGAGGTACTGTAGGGTTGATGGTGGGAAATATCTCAAAAAAGAAAGCCACCAATACACTAGAATATCCAAAGTTCTTCCGTCAGCCTCTCTTGCGGTCAGAGAGTTGTTTTTTCATTATCGGGATTTCTCCTGAGCACGAGTCAAACAAAGCTCCCTATAGGCACTCTATAGCAATTCTCATATGGTTTCGAGTAGCAAGATGGAGTGATGATGATCCTGCAACCCTCACTATTGTGCTTACCAACACCTACAATGGGAAGTTACTAATATGTGCAATAGGGATGCAAGATCCATTTTTTCGACTCCCAAGCGTGCAGTAAGTGTTGATGTAATCCTGAACACTCATAAGGTCACTGCCACTGCCGGTACCCTCGAGGTTGACAGGTGTTTCCTTTCAAGACAAACCCGTAATGAAGTATATGTCTTCCAGTACCACTTCCAAAATTTCACCTTGTAGGTCAAAGGCACCAAGGTCATGATCCCAGTAGCCAATTAAAAATTCTAGCAAACGGACATTGGCCTACATAGGTGAGGTGAAAAAGAACTTTAATAACCCACTTTGCCGCAACGCTTGGATAGTGGGGGGACTTCGGAGTGCATATTGGTCCATATATTCATGTTCCCGCTCCCTCCACTCCAACACCATGTTTTAGCCTGCCCATAAATCCATCATCAAACATTAAAATTCATTAAAATAATTTGATTTTGGCCCTATTTGCACTTTTCCTATGTCGTGCAGTACACGCGACTGTCTTTTAGACAGGTCGTGTGTGACACACAGGTTTCCTTCGGGAAAGTCGCGTGTTAAACGCATGTACGCGACTATGTAAGTCGCCTACCCGCGTGTACAGCGCAACCCCCCTAAGACAGGATTAAAACATCAAATTTTGCATAAAATTGAAAATGTAAACGGTTGAAATGGAAGAGAATGAAGAGGAGGCTTACCTGGCACTTGTGGTATCGAAAATCGTCCATTGGTTTGTCCACAATGAGCAATTGAAGTTAGAGGTAAAAAATTGCCTATATTGGGTAAAAATATGAAATGGTGTTTTTGATTTCTATTTTTGGACTATTTATAGAAATAATTTCAAAATGTGGGTTTTTAACCTATAGTTTTTAATTTCTATCAAAATCAAACTAATTCCATGTCATGTTTTCCTAATGCAACAGGTCCAAGGTTACTTAAAGTTGTTATTCAATCATACAGGATAAGATTTTGGTCATTTATGTGCATTTTTGCATCTATACCCAATCTGCTTTAACCCTAGGATCACTATTTTGACCACAGACTATGGTGTGTAACCATTATTACATTGTCTATACCATTGTTCTTCTCTGGATAGGGATTTCCTTCCATGAGTACCCTAGTTTAGAACACATTATTGTCTTTTGGTACTCATGCCGCATTTGTTGTAGATTTAGGGGAGCCTTCTTAGCTATTTTTCACACCAAATTGAGCCTCATTTTGGTCTCTTTTTACAGCTATCCCCTTTATAAGGCTCCCCGGCCTTATGGAGTTTCTTTAGGCCCAGGTCTAACTCCTCAAAATAGACTTGACTGCTGAGTAAAATTGTCCATTCAGGCTCGTTAAGAATATGTGAATGGGCATCCACATTGGTGGTAGGCTATCACTTTCTCGGACCATGTGGAATAGTACGAGAAAGGATCGCTCTCTTTTCTACGAAATTGAGAAGAGTATTCTCAAGCATAGGTTTATCACTTTTTTGGACCCGAGGTATTAAACTTACGGAAAAGGAGGGCCCGGTATGAGCTTAGTTTTCTCTTTTTCGTGCTCTGGACCTAAACATGAAAAAGATTCAGATTGTACTTTATGCCTTTGTCATGCTCGTTAAACACTAAAGAACAAAGCATCGAGTTTACTGTTGTAAGCCCTATTTCTCGTAACCAAATGGATCTTTTTGAGTGATCTTTCTTTCCTTCACACTCGTAAAACTCAAGCTATAAGTTGCTTTTGAAGGAGTGTTGGGTAGGTGGTAATTTAACCTTTTTCGGACCTCCCTGATTAAGTACAAAAGGTGTGCCTTACTTCTTCGGAAGCTAAGAGAGTTCTTCTGTGGTATGTTTATACTTTTCCAGCCTCAGGAGACTAAATTGGATGAAAAAGGACCCCCCTAGAGTCTTCTTCAGAGTTTTCAAACTCTCTAAACATGAAAACACCAACAAGCATGTACTAGTTCGGGCTCGTAAAATCCACGAATCAGTGACATTATCAAGCATTATTCTCTCCCCTCTTCAAGCTTGTCAAAAATGAAGAGAGACTTGAGTTGACTTTCTTGAACTTGTTAAAATTTAATAGGAAAGATAAGGAAGAAGTATTCTTTTTGGGTTACAGATGGTGGCAGCATGTCCTCCTTGAACATAGCACTCTCGAAACTTTCCGATAGTCATGTCTCAGTGTACACTTTCAGCTTAGCTATCACTTCGAGTTTCTTACTCCTCCACTTGTTCATTATACATGGGGAATCTGATCATGTCTCCTACATGACAGATAAGTCTAGTTGTCCTATCTGTAAAGTTAAAAGCTGCCTTGGGTCATCTCTGTGTCATGCTCACTGTTCAAGGATCTATCCCTGCATCTGCTTATTATCCTAATTCCATCATTATCCTATCTGAGTATTACTTGTGTCTACCTTCTCTTATCTAGTTCCTAGTCACTCTTATGATCTGTTGGAGGATCTATTGCCTTCCTCATCACAGCATGGTTTCTCATCAGCACTTCCTGAAGACGAAGACCTAGAGTTTTGACGATGGTACCTTAGGATTCACTATCATCATTGGTGAACTCCTTTGCTTCAGTTGTCAGTTTCACCTATTGATTGACAATCTGTTGAATCCTTTCCATGTTCAACTTTAGCACATCTATTCATGTGGCTTGGATTGTACTGGTTCCTTTGGATTTTGACGAAGACCTTAGGTTCACATCTCTAACCTAAGATGCGCAAGATTGTGTTGTGTTCACCTACACAACTTCCAGATTTTGAAGACTCATCATTGTATATTGTGGCTTCGATCCACCTTTGTAATATACACGGTCTTGTACTCGTATCATATGATGTAATCAAATATTGTAAAGGAGCCAGTGTTCCAGTATATTGAACATGTCATCCTCAGATATGATTTTGTATATGACATTGATATGTATTTGTTTCAGGTACTTCCTCTGCTACCTTGGACTTCTGAGTTCTCCAAGATAAAGATTGTAATGTATTTCGATCATCGCTTCCCTCTGACCTCACACATTAGGGGGCATCTGTTATCAGCCAAAATGACACTTCTCTGTCCAAGTGTTGACATTCATCATGTTGGTACACAAAAGGAAAATTAGGATTGAACTGGCCAAAACACTATAGATGTGCATGACCTTTGATGCATTATCTTCAGACCAGCCTTATATATTTTTATTCTGAGTTTTGGGTTGCACACGTGACTATGTGCATTGCAACTCGTGTGTCATATGCGACTATGTGCATTGCAACCCATGTGTACCTTGCATACGCGAGTTCCCCTTTGAGCAACCTGCGTGTCATACGCGCCTTTCCTATATCAATACTCACGTGTACCTTAATTTGACATTAAAAAATATAAATCGTGATTGGATGAGATTAGTTGGGTCATAATCCATAACTATCCCAACTGTCTCAACCATCCTAACCTTCGAAACCACTCTATTTGCCAAAGTATAAATAGAGGCCTCGATATGGGGCTAATCAATGAATTCTGGAAGAGCAAAGTTATGTTGGTGGTATACCTTCAGAGTCCTGGAGCAGCAGAACTCAGAGTCCTCAGTTGCAGAGGAGTCCTTGTGTCATAAGCTGGGTTGTATTCTTACCTCTTCACTGTTTGTTAATACATAGAATTCTTCTTCCAATCTTGTATTGTGCTTATCTCATGTATATTGGTTTAATGAATATGTTCAATTATATTATTAATATGTTTTTCATCTAACCTCTGATGTATATATGTATGAGATATTGTTTGAAGAATTGGCTCTTTGCAGGTGAAGAGAAGCATCCCTATAAGCTTTAGAGAAGATTGGAGTGGGAGAAGACCAAGCTTGGATCAACCGTCATAAACTGGGTAAGCCAAGATATCTTCCTATTCTCATTCCATTTTCTGTAAAATTTGATTGTTTGCAAGTCTAATAGTAAGTTGGTAACCCCAAACCCTAGGTTACAAGGGTGTATTGTCCTGTACAACACCAGGCATACATCCAACAAGGCTGGCTCTGTAGAACTTCCTATGACGAGTAGAATTGAGAGATAGTACCATTTGCTTGAGATAGCGGGAGCAGTGATGATGATCCAACTTTGATGATGATCTAGCTTTGATGATGATCCAACTTTAATGATGATCCAAGTTTTATGATGATTCAGTGATGAAGACTTATGCTGATGAATTGTGTCAAGAGAATACATTCCTAGTTAATAGGGAGTGTTGATGTATTTGTAACTTCAGAATGTTTTCACTTGTATATTTCTTATTGTATTTCATTATACCCCGACGAAGATGTTTGTTCCTCTGATCGGGAGAGTCATTAATATAATAAAGTCATTTAAAGTCATTGAGGTTAACGCTCCGTTATAAGTCGGGGTAATAGTCCCTACAATTGAGTTGAGGTTAACCCTCCGTTGTAAGTCGAGGCAATAGTCCCCACATTTGAGGGGTATTAGGGTTATTAGTCTCTCCTAGTGAGGTCGACCTTGTAAGAGTAAAAGTCAAGTGGAAAACAAGTATAAATAGAGAGTGAGACTCTCTATTTGGAAAACACACTCACTCAACTGTAGCCCATGAGTGAGAGAAGAGGAGCTCGAACAAGTGAGAGAGAGAAATGTTTTCAGAGATTATCATTGTGTTTTTGGGTTTTACTTTTGCTATTGGTGCTCATTCTATCTCTGAGGAAGTTGCGGGGTTTTTTCCTTTATGGTTTCCCCGAGGAAAATTATTTGTGTCTCTTGTCTCTTGTGATTATTGTTGTGCATGTTATTCTCTTAGATAAGATCCTAGATCATATTGTTCAAATGATAAAAATCTAACAATACTTTGTGATTCTATAATTTCCAAAGGTCATGAAGACAAGACCAGTCATGTAATTTCTCTTGAATTTCCCATAGGTAAAGTGATGACATGAGGTAAGGGTAGTAAGGTGAAACTTATTCCACTCAATTTATCTTTATTGCCACCCATTTTTCGAAAAAAAGGGGGTTTTAAAGCCAAATATTTGAGTGTAGGTGTTTGGTTGTAGTTTCTCCAATTATTCTCTTTGAACTTGGTATTCTCTTTGAACTTGGTGTGGCCTTATATTATATTTGTTCTATTTATCCTATTGCAATAGTATGCATATTGAGTTTTTGGAGAGGAACACGCATAGGAAAGTACTTTTATTCAGACTTTGTTTTATGCATAAAGAACTTAATCATGATTTTGGGTTTATCCTATAAGAGTTCTCTATTAGATTTTAGGGTTTATGACCTCTAACTTTTTGAACCTTTCAAATATTTATATAAAGGCCTAGACTACTTTTATCTTTTTCATTTTGTTTCTACAAAAAAAACATAACATGACCTTAAAGAAATAATTGGGCAATATATTCACAATCACTAATGTGAAACATACACAAACATTGTTATGATCCAAATTCCTCAAATAGCATAAAAATAAAGAGTTAGTGAATAATAAAGCCTCTCCGGGTGCAACCTTCGTTTAAAATATATCTTATGCAAAAGATGAGATGATCTCTAAAACCATATCTCCTTGGTATATATAGGAGACAAATAATACAATTACAATTAAGGTCAAGGCTAACCAGTAAGCACTATAACAAAATTGACTTTTAGGGGGGGTTGTCTTCCGCCTCCAAAAGTCACTTTTGGGGGTGGTTTTGGATTTGGAGGTGATATTTATAAAACTGCCGCCAATAGCACCTCCTTGGTATATATAGGAGACAAACAATACTACAATTAAGCCTCAAGTCTAACCAATAAACACTACAACAAAATTGAATTTTAGGGGGTTTTGTCTTTCGCCTCCAAAAGTTACTTTTGGGGGTGGTTTTAGCTTTGGAGGAGGTATTTATAAAACCACCCCTAATAGCACCGAGGCTAAAATTTTGGAATTTTAGGGGCAGTTCTAGAGGAGATCAAAATCGTCCCCAAAAGTGACTTTTGGGGGCGATTCTAACCCCCCCAACAACAACAACAAAAAAAGTGACTTTTAGGGGCGATTATAAACCCCCCTTGTAGACACCTATGGTGGTGGTTCCAACCCCCCCCCACAACAAAAGTCCTTATTAAAAACCTTTGGGGGCAGTTACAAACGAAGTAGTCTATTTGTTAGACATTTTGGACTTTTCAGCAAATTTTTAATCAGAATACTGTTAATTTGTTTTTTCCAAAATCTAATTTCGGAAGTGTCCAATTCATTTTTTTGAATGCATAAATGGATTTGGCATCCTAAAATAACCCAAGGGCACCAATATTATGCAAGTTTAACTATCATATGTTTTTTTCAAGAATTAATCTAACATTTCCATCGTATTATGTAAAAAACAAGCCAGAAAAAAGAAACTGGAAAGGTTTAAAACATTTAACATTTAGACTATTGTGTTACAAACATCCTCGTAGGTACCTATGGGGGCTATGTCAAACCCCACATAGGTTCCTATGGGGGGATTCAAACCCCCACATAGGTTCTTATGGGGGGATTTCAAATGCCCCCCATAGGTTCCTACGAGGGAAATTTCAAACTCCCCCCCATAGTTGCCTACGGGGGTGGTTTTAAACCCCCCCTAAAACTCCATCTTACAAACCTTTGGGGGCACCCTTAAAAAAACCACCCCCAATAGCACCGATGCTAAAATTTTGGAATTTTAAGGGTGATTATGGAAGATAACAAAATCGATGCTAAAAGTGAATTTTGGGGGAAGGCCCCCTCCAAACAAAAGTGACTTTTAGGGGTGGTTCTAAACCCTCCTCGCAGACACCTATGGGGGTGGTTCAGAATCCCCCCTAAAAGTCCTTATTACAAATTTTAGGGGGAAGTTACAAACCCCCCTCATAGGTACCTACGAGGGCGGTTACAAACCCCCCTCATAGTGACATATGAAGGAAATTTTGAAACCCCCCTCGTAGCAAAATACAAAGACATTTTGACCCCCCCCCCACTATAGCCATAATAANATTTTATTAAAAATACCGATATTGCAATATCATTAGGGCATGGAGGAATTGAACCACCAACGTCCTGCTTAAAGGCAGACACTCTTCCATTGATCTAGCACCCTTTATGAATTGGGGAAAGGAGAAATATTAACATTGAGATTACAATAAGATCTAAATACATCCATGCTTGAAATCCAATTTATATTTCCAAGACTGTCATGCTTAAAATAAAAGTTATTTTTCCAAAGAATGCTACTGCATATCTATCTTTATTAAGCATCGATGAAAAGGTTGGTAGGTGGGATAAGGTAGCTAGATTGAGGTCAAGAATAGTTTGCATACGTTCGTTGTTGGGGATAGGTCACATTTTCAAGTAGAAAAATATATATGCCTAGTTTGAAAGTTTGTATAGACTGGTGAAGGGAGCAAGGAATGTGCCTAATACGGATTTTGTAGCACATCATATGGAGTAGCATTTTGAGCAAAACACATACTACCATCACAGTGAGATTTGACACCATCAGAGAGGGGAAATATTAACACCTAGATTGCATCATTCGTAATTCTAGTTGTCAATTCCAACATTTAAACTTGCACTTTATAGATTGCAACAATGACAGGAATATTGCAAGCCAATTCAATGCTTATCGACTTTCTTAACTCCTATAATTACACTATCAAAAGGAGACAAAGAACCAAATAGCTAGTTAAAATAAGAGGTGCCTAGCACATGGAAAATTATTTAAAACCTACAATTGATCTATTTAGACAGACAACCATTCAAGCAACAACAACATCAAAACTTAAAATTATTAGAGCATCACAACAACATCACAAACTCAAACTTATTAGAGCATCACAACAACATCACAAACTCAAACTTATTAGAGCATCACAACAACATCACAAATTCAAACATATAACAATTGAAATGCATGGACATATGAAATGATCAATTATATCCATTCTGAAAAATGGATAAGAAAGGGAAAGCAACATGGCAGTTTTCCATACTATTGCATAACAAACAATAAATAACAATCTGAGCCATTTGTTTCTTCTACATAACTGCTAAATACAAAGCATACAACAACCACTTCAAGAGCAATGTAGAATTTCAAGCTTCTCAATTCACCCTTAAGATCCAAAGTACAACCCAAGATGACAAAAAAGTAGAGGGTTTAGGATAGGTACTAATATCTTAATGTTTATACATACTCTTAGCTCAGCAACAGACACAAAACCAACATTACTTCAGTAGAAGATAATTCATATTTCGTATCTCATAAAAAAATCGTTTGTGTGTTAAAAACAACTAATTGACAAGATCTCCATGGCTTAGTGCATTCTTTCTTCTTCAAGTTTTGCTTGAACTACAGTTTCAACAATAGGTGGGTCTTTTCCCTTTGACAACCTCTACCCATGAGCTATGTTCTTTTTTTGATGTTCTTGTTTTTTAATCACTACGTTATCAGTTTGTGATTTGATTATAAATTGTAGTGTGATGATTTTTTATCCTTAAAGGTCATTTAGAACCTTAAGGTTTATGTATTTCTTTCATAACTTCAATGATATGTATCTCAAAACTTATATATTGGTGCAATTTCCTATTCCACCCTTGCTTGCCACATACATGAGAAATCTATGCATATTTGGTGTAAATGGGCTTGAATTCCATTGGTGTATGACATATATGTATGTTATCGGATCCAACACCCCAATGTGTAGGATCCACTGACCGATCCAAATTCATCTGTGATCCACCAATATCTTCCTAGTATCCATTATGGAAATGGATTCCCTAGTTAAGGAAATGGGTCCTGATCCCATGAAATGAATCTCATAGAAAATTAAATAGAACTTGAAATTTTAAATGGATCTTGAAACTTCCAGTGTTTTTGTGGCCCACCAATACTCCCAAAAGTATTTTTAATGAAATACTTAAGAAACCCTATAAACCTAAAGGCTAAGACCATAAACCCCACACATGGTCAAGGTTTGATATATCCTTATGTCAAGATATGCCAAGATATGCTCTGGAACCCATATCAAGGTATGCTCTCAAGGTTTCTATTTGATCTACCTTTATGGTCAAGGTATGCTCTATCTTTATGGTCCTGCCATAGCCTTCAAGAAACCACTTTATTGAATTAATCAATGTTGATATGGACATGTGGATGTGGCTCACAAACACACTGTTGTGACCTACTTCAATGATCATCTTGAAATGGTATTCAGAATGATCAATTATCAATCACAGTTATAATTCATCAAACTATTAGTAATGGTACATGAATGGCTAATAGTAATGTGTGGAAACTCTCTTGACTATAATTTATAGTTATACTCTTGTGTTTCCTAGAGAGTTTTGATTATTCATTCTAGTTTTTATTTATGATGAAAAATATTTGTTTTTTTGTACTTGTTGTTTCCCTACCTTTTCAAAAGTTTGGTTAATATGTATATGGAATTTGAATCCATATCCATATCCCGATAACTTATACACAAAAAATTACATTATATATATAAAATGTTGGTCCATACACAAAAAATTACATTAAACATATATAATGTTGGCCTATACACAAAAAATTACATTAAACATATATATATATATAAAATGTTGATCCATACACAAAAAAAATATTACATTAAACATATATATATATAATGTTAGTCCACTAAATTTTAATATCACCATTTTTTAATTCTCAAAGTTGGAAGAATGACTCAAAATATGTTTAAGTTGCATGCATTGGCTTGGAGGCATGCACTGTCACAGTTTTTAGTAACTTCTATAAATAATTGCAAGAACTATAAATACAAAGATTAGGAATGCCTCAACTCGTCCTAAACTGGTAGTCAAATCAGTTTTAAAGTCACCATATACATGGTAAGTGGGTATCATGGAATATATGCATTTATCTTTGATAAATGTGCTACAAAATTTTCATCACAGGTGTCATATGTTAAAGAACTAGCTAGGAGCCCATAGGCTTGTCTCAACCTTAATTAAAAAAGTAAAAACTCTTGTGTTTCTTGAATAGTTTTGATTATTCATTCTAGTTTTTTATTTATGATGAAAAATATTTGTTTTTTTCCTTGTAGTTTCCCTACTATCTAAAATATAGATCCATATAACACACACAAAAAAATTACATAAAACATTCATATATATATGGTTCACTAAATTTTAATATCACCCTTTTTTTAATTCTCGAAATTGAAAGAATGACTCAAAATATGTTTAAGTTGCATGCATTGGCTTGGGGCACCGTCACTTTTTCTAGTAATTTCTATAAATAATTGCAAGACCTATAAATACAAATATTAGGAATGCCTCAACTCATCCTAAACTGATAGTCAAATCTGTTTTAAAGGCACCACATACATGGTAAGTGCGTATAATGGAATAAATGTATTTATCTTTGATAAATATGCTACAAAATTTTCATTACAGGTGTCACAAGTTAAGAACTAATTGGATCCCATATGCTTGTCTCGACTTCAATTAAAAAAGTAAAAACTAATCTATCAAAAAATTGGCTAGCCAAATTGAGGAAATTCTCAAGCCTCAAAAAGAGCATATGGCCCGACCCCAATGATTGAAAGAGAAAACCTAGCATATAATGAATAATGGATGGTATGCCATGTAACTAGTACTAAAATTCTTGCATGTGTAATAACCATGGTTACGATCTTGAAGTCTCCTTTTACAAGATGCATACAAGAAATAATTTAATTAGACAATTTTGCACTCTTTGAATTCAAGGACGTTTAGTGTATAGTTTTCCGTTGTTCACCATTAAACTCTGTTAGTTATATGCTCAAAAGTCTGATTTAAGGTGATCATCTTCTAGCTATACTACCTTGAATGATCATAACAAGCCTGCAATTTTTTTGGGATAGTTACCAAGTACTAGCATGTTTTCTTGCATGGAGCATGATGCAATGTTCATATCTGAAATTAAAATTTGCTATGAGCAAAAGAGATTAGACAGAGACCTTGTAGTGTTTCAAACAAGCATGGTTACAAATGAATCACAACAAGGTTATCAAACATAAAAACTAAAAAAAAGTGGGTAACTACCCACAAAGCATCCATGAGAAATAACTTAATAATAATAATAATAAAAGTCAACAATTGTCAAATTGGTATAAATTGGTGTTTGAACATTAGCAAATAAAGAAGTGCATAATTACATATAATGTAACAGGAAATATAGTTAAGAAGGAATTGTTGCACAAAATTCCAAAAGGGGGTGAGGGAAAGCTATCGTGATTGTGAATCCAATAGAGAGAGCTGCATAGCTCCCTATATCCGGATCTTTCCAACAAAGACAAGGGAATGTGTAAATCAACTATAGAATTAGAAACCGTGGCCGTTATCATTTGCAATTTGTTGCCACTGCTCACCATAAAAAAAACTACTAGAGAAAAAGACACAAAACATTGAAAACAACAAAAATGTTCTATTAACAATTTCTTGACTATGTGTGTTACTACCAACAAGTCAAAGAAATATGAAAACATACCTTCAACAACTTTTTGATTTACTCCTGAAAGCCTTGAAACTGATTCTGGCATGTGTCCACCATGAACTATTCATTGAGCCTCCTCCCTAATAAAGATGTCATTTTCCATATTGAAAACCTCCTTCCTTATCAACAGTGGCCCTATAACACCAATGCAAAATTAGAATTTGTAAGCCCAGAATACCACTATCACTACTTTCAGAACTAGAAATGTAGACTAATTAATAACTGAAGATTACCAAACTAACATAGATTCCGTTATCCTGGGTGACAAAATGCAACAGGTAAATCCTGTAGCATGCACCTAGTAGTAAACACCCTTTAATTAAGTTTTGAAAATGATTATTTAGCATCCAAGTGAAGTAAGGAATCTTTGTGTCTGAAATACATTGTTTCAAACAATCAAACATGTAATGGAGAAGCCTGAGGATCATAAACAAACTTGGGCACACAACATCAGGTTTTGGTAATTTCTGAGACTGTCTGGCCACTGAGAAGCAACAATACTACAGTCACCTACAACCATAAAGCATCCTTGGGATTGTCTTCTACATCAAACAACATTAGCAAAACGGTCACATACAACTATAAATATCATCTCTTGGCACAGTTTCTAGGCATCCTATGCATGTTAAGGTTTTCTAACAGCCTAAGCTTTGAATGATTGTTTGTCCATTCCCCCTTTAACTGCTATTAGCAAATGCTTCCTGTCATTATTTTCAGAACTTACCTCCATTAAAGAACACAAAATCTATTTTATAGGTTTCCTTTGGTATCAATAATTTACAAGACCACTTATCCCCATTAAGTTCATTTTTTTGCAGCTCCATGATAACGGAATTCCATTTCCAATCATTGAAATACCCCATGTTAATGACCGCTAACTCATTAGCCAAACTTGTTATTGCCAGATTTCATTTTTGAACAATTGTTATTTATAGAATAAGAAAATCAAGAAAATCTTCAGGAAATGTTATTTCCAGAATGTGTGGATTGTATATGGGACCCAACTAGTATGTGTCAGCAGCACAAATATTTTGCTTTCTGGTAGCCTTATTTCATATCTTCTCATTTTTTTCTTCCAATTTTGTAGATAGTTTATTGGGTTTAATGTTTGCAGACCCTTTCAATCAAATGCACATAATTGAAATCCGCATCTAGTTGTATAACCGCACAAACAAAGACATTTCAAATCATTCCTCATATAGAATCTCCCCATTGAATCCACCAGTGAGAGAAGTTTGTCCTATATATGCCTTTATTTCTGTGACTGTAATATTTCTTCAACAAGGGATAGTTCTAGACTTCTAGAATACACTTGAAATAGGTTTTTATATCATAGAATTAGGGGTGGACTAGCACCTGTGCTTTTTCTAGATTTCACAAGGATGTGACAAGTGTACAAAAGAATATCAAAAATTAATTAGTATTTGATGCATGGATAACTCTTAGCGGATGCATGGATAATGAGTTTCATGGAAGACGATCTCTTTAACTAGAAGAAGGCGAATGATAACATGTAGCCAATGCATATGCAACGGGTGATTACAACTACACAAGAAGAACAAGTATCATATACTTATTTTTGGCACTTAACTTGTGAGCTATCAGTGTTCATTGGCCACAAGTTAAGTGGATGTGTTAGTTTGATCAGTAGAGATTCGTCCAATCAAGTAAAAAAGGTAATTATTTGTGGAGATTCGATTATGATAGTGAATATGGCCCAAAAAAAAAAACACAAAAGGAAGAGCACAATTGAGAAGAATAATTCAAAGAATCATATGGCATCTCGACTCTATTACAGAGCCAAGTATATCCCACATTCATTGTTGCAACAACAAGAAATGTTTTCATAGGGTTCAACAAGGGCAAACGGAAATGAAGAGGGCATTGTACAACAGAAAAGCCTTGTTATTATTGATTAAGATCAGGTCCATCCTGAGGGAAAACATGAGCAGGAGAACCTCCAAATGCAGGAAGCCCACCACGAGCATTATTTGCATTAATGCAAGCTCATGTTTCATTTTTTGTATCTTAATTTTGGGTTATTTTGTTTTCCAATATAGCTATAGGCAAAACAAGAAAGTTTAAAGTTATGCATTATGTAGTCACTCAGTAAAGGAATACAATCCATTGTCTCAACTTGATAGAACCTGGTTGCACAAATTTTGGTCTTTTTGTAATTTCCAGTTCCCACTGATTTGGTTTACAACCGCCTCTTTATAATATATAAAAAAAATACCCATTTGTATAACATAAACAACTTATAAAATCTTATCTTATCTAGTTTCCAGAAGGTAGCTCCAATTTAGAAGGCATTAACATATGCATTCACATCTGTTCATGTCTCATATAGAGTTTCTCCACAAAATATATTACTTTAATATAATAAAACTTCACTTTGTGAAGAAAGATCACACGTGTACCTACTTTGCAACTTCACATCCAAGTTATTGTAAATGAGGCTTAGTTTGCACGGTTACATAGATATAAACCAAAAATAATTGGGCTAAGAAGACACATAAACTTAAACAATACAAATTATAGGATATATTAGCCAATTAGATTGCAAATTCGCAAGTCTATGTGGATTGCCATGAAACATTGGCACCTCCAACAATGATAATAGAATTTTGACCTCCTGGTTGCATCATAACAACGACATGAACAGAAGAGAATGAAACCGTGTTGAGGTAGTCAAGACAAACTCCACATGAAGCTAGAGCGTCCCTAATCAATATTCCTTGTGCATATTTTCGTACCTGCTCAAACAAAGGAAAATAAGTTAGATCATGATATCGAAGATGCCTATGAGTGAAAACAAAAGTCAAACTCTAGCTGGCAATTTATTTTCTGTCTTTCCCTCCTTTTTTTAAGGTTATCACATAGATAGAAAATCACTTCCGTCATGAAGATCATTTCATTTTTCAGTTGTCTGGAAGGAGAAGGCTAGCAAGAAACACTCAAGCTGTCATTTATCCACAATAGAATCTTTAGGGTCCATAAATATCAATATTAATCACAAACATGGTTGTTCTAATATCATAATAGTTTGGATTTTCCAATTTACAGATAGGACTGCTTATTTAAAGAGTAGCAATTACAACATATACCAAATAGAAAAAATAATATGCCTCTTATATTCCTTGAAATGTAGCTCACAAAAGTTTAAGTGGGGACAAGTCTCCAACAAATAAAGTTATAATTGAGGTGACATCCAGAATAAATAAATGCTCTACTCCCAAGTCTGGAACCAAATGCAACTTTATAAGGATAGATACTTGTTCTAATTAACAAGCATGGTGAAGTAATGCTTGATGTTAAAATAAATGAAACAAGCAACATGTCCCACACCAATAGAGCTTATAGAGCTTATAGAAAAAATGAAAGCCATTGTGATCAACTTATATGGATAGATGGATTGCCCACTCGTCCATGTCTTATTCTCTTAGGATTTTATTGGTTTCAACACTTCTACAAGAAGAAGAAGAAATTGCATTGATGACAAGATTACAAAAGCTACCTTCATTTATATTAATGTTTTTCAAATTTTGTATAGTAATATTTTTGTTTCAAGATATCTATTTTTTTTCCAAGGAAAAAAAGCATAATTTTATTTCATCCATAGAGAGACAAAATTACATTTTGTAGATATGCTAAGCATATTTGTAAACAAAGATCAACACCCATAATAGGGTCTATAAGTCCATCCCATCCCAAAACATCAAAAGATAAGTCACCCCATCTATCCACAAATAAAAGATACGATAAACAAATCCTAGAAACATAGACGTTCCATGAGCAAGGCCAGCCAGAGCAGCCCATATAGTCAAAAAATTGGCCATATCAACCAACAGTCATATCCAAATATTCATAAGTCAAATATCACAAAACTGTCCAGAAAACATCAAACGTTCAGCACCAAAAAAAGGACCATCAGCAAGACTCAAATCGCCACCCCTTCAATGAAGGGACGATGATAATACTCAAAAACAACATCTTCTAACCGCTCCTTAATATTCCACACACCTGCATCCAACTGGAGCCCCTCCTTCGAGGTTGAGTCCGCCTGGCAGTTGTTCTCCCTGTAAACATGTGTACATGTAATCAAATCAAATGAATCCATGACATCCCAGATAGAAAGTAATATGTTCTGTAATATAAGGTCTCTACATGATTGAATCCTTTTAACCCAGTTGATCACATTCAAAGAATCTCCAAAAACCTTTAGGTTGCTGCACCCCTTTTCTGCTGCGAATATGAGAAGCAATTTTAAACTTAATAGTTCAGCGTGATTGTTTCCACCCTCACCCAACCCCGCC
>LPNX010202890.1:450878-522589 GCA_001517045.1 Pseudotsuga menziesii
AGAGAGTTGCTATGCGTTTCTGCAAGTATTTTCCTTTGCCAAACCCTGGTTGTGGGATTACAATTGTATCTTGATTTACAGAGTGGTATGAGACCATGTTTTCTCTGTGTTAGAGAGTGAAGCCTGTGTTGTTTTGTTTCCTTGTGGTTCCTTGTGGGTTGTTGGGATGTGCATCCCTGTTTTGGTCTGAAAGACATAGGAGTGGAAGAGGCCCATAATTGGCTGATAAACCTAGTGAAGAGAGGAGCCTCACAGACAGATCAAGAGGGGATGGATAATCCTTTATGCACACCCTGAGGGAATTGTGTAGCAGTGAAGGGAATACTTCCTTGTGTTGGTATTGTGAAATGTCAAGCTGGATAGATCCGGTATAGGTGTCCATAGCTCTGTGGTTGATCTCACTACTTAGAAATTCTACCTTTCCATTGCCTTAGCAACCTGATAAACCCAACTGTTGGTTGTTTTGGCTGAGTTGTGGTGAACATGACCAGGTGTGAGTCATTGCCTTAGCAATACGAGGAACCCAACTGTAGGTTAGTTTGACTGTGTTTTGATGTGTGTGTTTTGATCTGGTTGTGTGTGAGTATGTTGTTCACTAGTTCCTTATGGAAATCATGCCCATCTCGGGGGTGTCAGTGGTGTTGAGAGATTAACAAACACACTGGCCTCTAGTTGGGTGGAACATTGTAGTGATATAGCTATTTGCAGGATAACTTCATCATTAAGATAAGTATCTTTGTTATCCTTAATTGTGCAATGTGTTTGCTTATGAATGAATGACTAACTGAATGAATATGATGAATGCTTGTGATGTTTTAGTAGAGTTACTGTTGATGAATGTTCATGTATTTGCATTTGTTTATTCCATGTATGTTTCAATGCATTTTTCCTAAGTTCAAGGAGGCTAGAAGCCTGTTACAGAGTTAGAATGCGTCTGACTTAGTGTTTCCGCCCCTTGAAATCCTCTTGGGGAAGGTGGAAGGTGGAAACCGGAAAAAAAAAGTGGAAACGGGGCAGAATGTTGGTTTTTCGCACCTCGGGATCCTCCTGCGGGAGGCAGAGGGTGGAAGCGGAAAAGTACAGAAAAGTTATAAGGAAAAAGTTAACTTTCCGACTTCCGAAGTCCAAGGTCGGAAAGTGGTAGTCAGAAGTGCAGAAAAATGATAAAGGTTTCCGTCATTTGATAGTTTTTCGATTCCTAAGGTCCACACTAGAGGGCGAAAAGGTGTAACCATGGATAGAGGATTTCGTCGATTGTTAGTTTTCCGATTCCCGAGTTCCGCACTAGAGTGCAGAAGGCCAGAAGGAGGAACGCGGCTAGGTAATTCCGTCGAAAGTTATGTTTTCGATTTCCGAGTTCTGAAGGCGGAAGTGCGGAAGGAGAAACGTGGATGGAACAGTTCTATTAAAGGTTATGTTTTTGATTTCCGAGTTCTGAAGGTGGAAGGCGGAAGGGTATAAGGAAGAAGGCAGAACGTGGTTTAAATGACTTTGTCGCACGTTGTGTTTCTGATTTTCGAGTTCCGAAGACGAAAGGGGAATGTGGAAGGTGGAGGGCGGAAATGACAGGTTTAGTGCGGAAGAGGTGTTTCCGGTCGCAAAAGGGATTTGTCAAGGGCAGAACGATTGTTACAGTGGTTTCTAAGCCTGAGAATGAATGTTGAAGAGTGTGTTAATGTCCATGCCCTGTGTTTCGAAAGGAGAACAAGGGTTCTTGAAGCAAAATTTTGAATTAATCCGCATTATGGGGTATGGGGACGTTACAGATTGGTATCAGAGCTAATAGTTACAACATTGGCCCTAGATGGGCCACAAGAATAGCTTTCAGAGCTATCAGTTGAAACATTGCAGCTCGTAGTGTATTTAAATTCTGGAATTTTTATGCAGCTAACGATGATGTTTATTAACACATTTTTGCAGAATCATAGTGCCGATTGAAAGAGTTGGTTTTTGGCTCAGCCATGAAAACCTACAACATGAATGATGCATAGGATCCCTATGGGCATGGAGCAGGTGCTATGGGGGAAAACATCCGAGTTGGAAATGCCGAGACATAATCTAATGGGAGAATATTTCAAGATACTCCCCCAGATTTTGCAGCCACCATGAGAAGCTTAAGGGTGGAGATGCAAAGCTATAGAGAAGATAATGAGAGAATGATTAAATCTTAGGAAGAGCAGAATAAGCTAAATGCAGCCACGCTGCAGAGTTTGACAGACATCCAGAGGCAGATGAACTATGAGCATCGGGAAGTAAATCTAGAAGAAAGTAGGAGAGATGCTAGAAGAAGAAAAAGGTCTTCTAGTGGATCATCTGACTCTGAAAGATCCACTGGGGGTTCAAGTTCTTCTTCTCACAGGAATACGAAAAAGAGGCGCTACAAGAAAAATTCACGTGATGAATTCAAGAAGGATAAGCCTCCTACGTTTGATGGTGAGGTAAAGAACGGTCAAGAAGCTGAAGTTTGGCTTCTTGGGACGAGAAAATATTTCCAAGTCCAAGACTACTTTGGAAACATGAAGGATAGGGTAGCCATCTTCAATTTGACTGGAATAACATCCATATGGTGGGAGCACTTCAGGCAAGTGAAGAAGATCAGTGGAAGGAAGATTATGTGGAAACAGTTCCAGAAATATTTCAAGTAGAAGTATCTCTCTGATAGGTACTATGATGGTAGGATTAAAGAATTCCATGAGCTGAGATTGGGACAGTAGACCATGGAAGAGTATGCAAATAAGTTCTTGGTGCTGTTGAGGTATGTCAGGTACATCAGAGATGATACAGTGAAAATTCAGTGTTTCCTGAGTGGACTACCTCAGTCATATAAATACAGAATTGAATTTGATGAACCTAGAACTCTAGAAGAGGCTATCAAAAAGGCCAAGTATTTATATGATCATAATAAAGGCCAAACTTGATATCCATAAGGCATGGAAGGATAAGAAGAGTGAAAAGTTTGATCAGAGGAAGAAAGGTTTCAAACCTTCTCACTTCTGAAATCAGCAAATGCAGCCATCACAAGCTGTGACTTAAGCCAACTAGAGTGATGGGAGACATGCCAAGA
Organism: Pseudotsuga menziesii; assembly: GCA_001517045.1. NCBI lineage: Eukaryota > Viridiplantae > Streptophyta > Pinopsida > Pinales > Pinaceae > Pseudotsuga > Pseudotsuga menziesii. Next base: position 453,943 of record LPNX010202890.1, read on the forward strand.
GATCCAAAGGAGATCAAAGAACTACTCGAATGCTGGAGATGTGGAGAAAACCACATGCTCGAGAATTTTCCACTTGAGAATGGGTATGTGAGGCAATCTCATAACATTCAAGAAGCAAAAACAGTGGGTCAAGTAGCAAGGCCTATCCCTAGGATTTATTCCAGCACTGGAGGACCGCCAGGCAGGTCATTAGTCAACTGTGGTTGAAGTTGCAGGTAAGATTGCTGAGCAATTTGTTTCTGTTTTGATTGACCCTGGATCTACGCACAATTATATTATTCCTAGAGTTGTTGAGATTTGTGCTTTTAAGAAGTTAAAGCATAACAAATCATGGTTAGTTCAACTAGCCACTAGGACTAAGAGAAAGGTTAGTGAAGTGGTAGATAAGTGTCCATTAGAGATGGATGGATTGGTCACTTATGCAGATCTGAATGTTCTACCACTTGGTTCCGATGATGTTCTCATTGGAATGGATTGGTTGGAAGCACACAAAGTTAAGCTTGATTGTTACAATAAGACTTTTGAATGCATGGATGAAGAAGGAAACCCAAGGGTTGTAAGAGACATTCCAAAGGTGATCTTTGTTAGGAAGATTTCAGCAATGTAGTTGAATAAGTTATGTAGGAAAGGTTTCCAGTTGTATGCAACCCATGTGTTAGAGGCAACAGAGAATGAAACTCCTAGGTTGGAGGACTTTCATATATTGCAAGAATTCAAGGCTGTTTTTCCTAATGAAATTCGAAGGCTTCCTCCAAAGAGAGACATTTACTTTACCATTGACCTTGTGCCAGGAGCATCACCAGTGTCTAAGACATCCTACAGGATGAGTACACCGGAATTTCTAGAGCTGAAGACGTAGCTGCAAGGTTGTTGGAAAGAAGTATATCAGGCCAAGTGTGTCCCCTTGGAGAGCACCGGTTCTGTTTGTGAAGAAGAAATATGGTACACTCAGGTTGTGTATTGATTATAGATAGCTGAACAAAGTCACAGTGAAGAATAAACACCCTTTTCCTAGGATTGATGACCTCTTTGATCAAATGAGAGGAGAAAAGGTATTTTCCAAGATTGACTTGAGGTCTAGATACCACCAGGTAAGAATAGGGATGAAGATATTCATAAGGAAGCCTTCAGAACAAGGTATGGACACTATGAGTTTGTAGTGGTACCATTTGGTCTCACAAATACACCAGCTACATTCATGTGTCTCAAGAATAGTAGGTATCTAGACAAGTTTGCTCTTGTTTTCCTTGATGACATTCTTATTTATTCTAAGAATGAGGAAGAACATGAAGAACATTTGAGATTGACATTGCAATTGCTCAGGGAGCATAAGATGAATGCAAAGATGAGCAAGTGTGACTTCTATAAAGATAGAATTCATTACTTGGGTCACATTATCTCAAATGAAGGAACATTTGTGGACCCTGAGAAGATTGAAGCCATTATGAATTGGCCAACCACAAGAAATGTGACGGATGTGAGATCTTTTATGGGACTTGTAGGATACTACAAGAGGCTCATTGAAGGATTCTCCAAGGTTGTACATTCAATCATTTCTTTGCAAAAGAAGGGGATAAAGTTTGCATGGACACCAAGATGTGAGGAGAGCTTCCAGCAGTTGAAGAATCTTCTTACAAGTGCACCAGTTCTGAAAATTGCAGACCCAGGAAAATATTTTGTGGTGTGTACTAATGCACGTGGTCAAGGACTTGGAGGATTTCTTATGCAAGACAACCACGTGGTATGCTATGAGTCAAGAAAGTTGAAGGATCATGAGAAGAACTATGCCACTCATGATTTAAAACTTTCAGCCATAGTACATGCTCTCAAGATGTGGAGGCGTTACTTAATGGGCATAAAATTTGAGTTAAGGACAGACCACTGTGGTCTGAAATATTTGTTTGATCAACCAACTCTAAATGCTAGGCAAGCTAGATGGCTGGAGTTTTTATGTGAGTTTGATTTTGGAATCAAACACATAAAAGGAAAAGAGAATAAAGTGGTTGATGCACTCAGCAGGAAGGTGTGTGAAATGCATGTGGCATCTCTTAGTATTTTCCAATCAAATTTGAGACAACAGATTGTCAATCATACTACTGAAGATGAAATGTATGTGCAGATAAAGGACAAATTGCAGCAACAAAGTCTTGAAAATAAGTATGCGGGATATAAATTGGGAGAAGGTGGACTTCTTACTTATAATACCATAATTTATATTCCAAATGTAGTAGACTTGAGGAGAATTGTCATGGATGAAATCCATCAAGCTCCAAATTCTGGTCACCCAGGATATCATAAGACAATTTCTACAGCCAGAAAGCAGTATTTTTGGCCAGGAATGAAGAAGGACATTGCTGAGTATATTTCAAAGTGCATGAAATGCTAGCAGGCGAAGGTTGAGCATCAACACCCAACAGGTTTGTTGCAACCTTTTTCCAGTTCTAGAAAATGAAATGGGAAGTTATTTCCATGGATTTTATTACAAGATTTCCAATGACTTGGAGACAACATGATTCCATCATGGCTGTGGTGGACAAGTTGAAAAAGGAAACACATTTTATATCGATTAAGTCCACATATAAAACTGATGCCATTGCAAAAATCTTCATGAAAGAGATTTTCATATTGCATGGATTTCCTAAGGCAATAGTCTCTGATAGGGATCCCAAGTTTACTTCCAATTTTTGGAAGGGTTTGTTTACAGATTTGGGTACCAAGTTGAACTTCAACACTGCCAATCATCCTCAGACTGATGGTCAGACAGAGAGAGTGAATCAGGTGCTTGAAGACATGCTTCGCATGTATGTGATGGAAAAGCCATCCAAGTGGGAAGATTATTTACACTTGGTAGATTTTGCTTATAATAGTGAACAACAAGCATCATTGGGAATGAGTCCATATGAAGCCTTGTATGGAAGAAGGTGTAGGACACCAGTGACTTGGGATAATCCAATGAACATGATTGTGCTTGGTCCAGAATTGCTCAAGGAAATGGAGCAAGAGGTTGCAAAAATCAGGCAGAACCTGAAGGCAGCCCAAGATAAATAGAAAAGCTATGCAGACAAGCATAGAGTGCATAGAGAGTTAAGTGTTGGGGATCATGGTTACCTCATAGTGAGGGAAAGGAAGAGTTCCTTGAAGCTTGGAAGTTGTGCCAATCCGCCACCTAAATACTGTGGGCCGTTTGAAGTGCTTGAAAGAATAGGGCCAGTTGCATATAGACTTGCATTGCCTGCTAGCACTAGAGCTCATAATGTTTTTCATGTTTCNATCATAATCATGTGATAAATTGGGGTGTGATTTAGGTGGAACCCGAGGTAGAGTTCCAAACCGAGCTATTGTGCATCCTCAACAGGAAGGTCACAGTGCTCCGAAATCGAGTCGTTGGATAGGTGAAGGTGCAGTGGGAGCACTTCGGTCCTGAAGAGGCTACGTGGGAGCTAGATGATGCCATGCGATTGGCACATCCATTTTTGTTCAATTTTGTAAAGCACTAAGGACAATGCTATTGTAAGGGGGAGGGGAATGTAATACCCCAGTTTTGACCCCATGGTATTGAAATTGTACATAATGTATATATTGTATTTAAATCATGGAAAGGAGCTCAACCATCGATTTGGTGTTTTGTGTATAGGTGATCAAGGTCGATGCTTATGGTTATGGTGCTGAGTCAAACACTGTATATTTTGATATATCATGTAACTATGCAATTAATAAAATACCACATCTAGCTATGGGACTGCAACATGAAAGAGATGGGGGCATGATTTCACAAGGAATAGGGAGGGGAGCTAGTCAAACTCCTGAGCCAATAAGGTGAGAATAGATGTCAATGGGGGAACCCATGAACCCTCAACTACCTTTTTCTCCTTTGTCCTCAATCTTTCATTTCTTCCAGATGTTAGTTGAGACAGTTAATGACTTGGGCAGAGCAAGGCATGGCAGTATGATTGTGTGTTTGAGCAAGCCTATAGTCTGGGAAGCCGCATTCTTGATTTTGAAGCAAGAAAACCCTGGATTGCGTGCCCAGTCCAGTTTCTTGTGGGTTGCGCTGAACATTTGGGGGGTTAATATTCCATCCCGTAGTTGTGGGGGGAGGGGGGATTCATTCATGCATTGTTGTTATTCATTCACGATTATGCATGGTTCATCAGGGAGAGTCGTAAATCGTTTTGGTTTTAGCAGAGATTTGTTATGCGTTTCTGCAAGTATTTTTCTTTGCCGAACACTGGTTGTGGGATTACAGTGCTATCCTAAACTACAAAGTGGCATGAGACCCTATTTTATCTGTGATACAAAGTGAAGCTTGTGTTGTTGTGTTTCCTTGTGGGTTGCTGGGATGTGCATCCCTGTTTTGGTTTGAAAGACTTAGGAGTGGAAGAGGCCCAAAATTGGCTAATAAACTTAGTGAAGAGAGGAACCTCACAGATAGATCAAGAGGGGATGGCGAATACTTTGTGCACACCCTAAAGAGCACTGGAAGGGAAGGTATGGCCTGAGGGAACTATGTAGCAGTGAAGGGAATACTTCCTCATGTTGGGTGTGTAGGTATTGTGAAATTCCAAGCTAGATAGATCTAGTGTAGGTGTCCATAGCTCTCTGGTTGATCTCACTAGCTTAGCAATTCTACCTTTCCATTTCCTTAACAGCCTGATAAACCCAATTGTTGGTTGGTTTGGCTGAGTCGTGGTGAACATTTGACCAGGTGTGAGTCATTACCTTAGCATTTTGAGAAACCCAACTGTAGGTTGGTTTGACTATGTTTTGATATGGTTGTGTGTGAATCTATTGTTCCCTAGTTCCTTGTGGAAATCATGCCCAACTCAAGGGTGGCAATGGTGTTAAGAGATTAATGAACACACTGGCCTATCGTTGGGTGGAACATTCCAGTGACATAGCTAGTTGCGGGACAACTTCATCATCAATATAAGTATCTCTGTTATCCTTAATTGTGCAATGTGTTTGCTTATGAATGAATGACTGAATGAATGAATATGGTGAATGCTTGTGATGTTTCAGTAGAGTTACTATTGATGAATGTTCCTGTATTTGCACTTTTTTATGCCTTGTATATTTCAATGCATTTTTCCTAAGTTCAGGGAGGCTAGAAGCCTGTGACAGAGTCAGAATGCATATGACTTAGCGTTTCCGCCCCTTGAAATTTGCCTGGGGAAGGCGGAAACCGGAAAATAGAAGTGGAAACAGGGCAGAATTTTGGTTTTCTGCACCCCAGGATCCACCTGTGGGAGGCGGAGGGAGGAAGCGAAGAAGTACATAAAATTTCTAAGGAAAAAGTTAAATTTCTGACTTCCGAAGTCTGAGGTCGGAAGTTGAAAGTGCAGAAAAAGGATAAAGGTTTTCGTTGTTTGATAGTTTTCTGATTCCCGAGTTCCACACTAGAGGGAAGAAAGGCAGAATGCGGGAGGCGGAACCATGGATAGAGGATTCCGTCATTTGTTTGTTTTCCGATTCCCGAGTTCCACACTAGAGGGCAGAAATGCGGAAGGCAGAACGTGGCTGAGTAATTCCGTTGAAAGTTATGTTTTCAATTTCTGAGTTCTGAAGGTGGAAGGCGGAAAGTGGATGGAACAATTCCATTAAAGGTTATGTTTCCGATTTCCGAAGGCGGAAGGTGAAACGTGGCTTAAATGACTCCGTCGCACGTTGCGTTTTCGATTTCCGAGTTCCGAAGGCGGAAGGGGAATGTGGAAGGCGGAGGGCGGAAATGATAGGTTCAGTGCGGAAGGGGTGTTTCTAGTCGCAGAAGGGATCTGTCAAGGGTGGAACGACTATTTCTAAGCCTGAGAATGAATGTTGAAGAGTGTGTTAACGTCCATGCCCTGTGTTTCAAAAGGAGAACAAGGGTTCTTGAAGCAAAATTTTGAATTAATCCGCATTATGGTGTATGGGGACATTACACGTTGGGTACTCAGAGATGACCTTAAGTGAGATGGACTTAATTTGAGGCATACAAGGTTATGGTAAACCCTATTCAGAGTAAAAAAGCTATGGAACTTTATGCATTATAATAATATATATTCAATACCACTATGGAAAATCACTAAATTAGGAATCTTCATTTTTGGGTGAAGATATCCTGCAAATCCACTGTTGAAAAAGAATTCTATAGCTAGACTTCATTAGGGACATCAATGGGATGAACAAAAACACTACTCTTCTTGTAGATGAGGACATGCATGACCTCTAGGTTCTTTTGACTACATTACACCAATTTTCTAGTACGTGGGGACACATAACCAATAGTTTGGAAACCTCCCAAAAATATAATTCATGCCATGCCAAGGTACAATAGGGGTTTTGAACGTAGTGGACCTTACCCCATTTTTATAAAAATATATTAATTACTAAAATTTCAAGTTTTAAACTAAACATTTAAGTTTGAACAATGAAAACCATGAAAGAATGAATATTTTCAGCTAGAAACTCATCAAATTTCAGGCAATATGACTGGACTGGCTGACTTGACTATTCTGACTCAATCTGACCAGTGCTAAGGGAAAATAACAGGCTCATTAAAGGTTCTGTGACATATTTACCCGTATCTAACCCTAGAAATTGACTTATGATGGTTATGACACATTGGGTTTCTTCATTGAATAATTTAGAATCGATAGGGAAGGGTTGGTCTTGCAGTAGGATGTCAGGCTTGAAACAGGTCTTGAAGAAAGCATGTTTTCGCTCCATGGTAGACTCTCTAAAAGACTGGATTATGCTGTCTTGATTAAATTCTTTAGACTCTTGAGTGAACTCGACATGAATAGAGAATGTTTTTTCTGATAACAAGAGTCCTGAATCGACACAAGATTTTAGACTTGGTTGCATCCATAATTACCCTCTCAGAAGAGGAGTAATTACAAGCCCACCAGTCAAAAACTCGGGAAATTTTAGGGTTTGGTCTGTGGAAAAATAATGAAAATATGGGCTGAAAATACCATGGACCTCTGTCCCCTAGTCCTTAAGGAGATTTAATTTATTTTTAACAGCATCTATTGGACCATTCAACAGTATTGTGTCAAAAATTTCCTCTTCTTTATCCTCAAAAAGCTCTTCAATCCTCTGATATTCCAGGTTTTGGGCTTCTAGTTCTTCTACCTCATCCATTTTAAATACCTGCCCAATGAGGATAAGTACTCTACCTGGTCTCTTGATAAGTGGTCCAAGGATTTTGTTTGAGTTGATTGCTTCCGCACAATTCTGGGATTTCGCTTTCCGATGCACAAATAAACAAATGACATAAATCCACGTGCACGTACTTTTATATTACTTTTTTTTTCATATCAATCCTGCATATTTTTCAGGGAAAACATTTCCCATCCGTCCATATTGTACCCTTCATCCTGAACTGTTGATCCTTTTCCATGTTTAAACCACCTATCCTTATTCTCCGCTATGTTGCATTCCCTATTATCCTTGCAACTTCCAACTGCGGATTAAATTATGACCATAGATTTATCATTTGATTGGTCTCCACCGTCAATTATTTTCTTTCCTACCCAATTCCGTTGATCTTCCTTTCAACTTCTAGTGAGAATGTTCTATTAGCAGAACTTTTTCAAGCCGTAGATCTGTTTCAGATTTAATCCGCGTCCTTGATTTCATATTCCCTTTAGTTGATTCGATAATCTCTCCAAGTTTCTTCTTCCGTGCACCTTTGATCAGCAGAATAACCATCAGTCGTTGATCTAGATCATACCTTCATCTCAATCGTTGAATGATGCGGTCCCTACCACATTCCACTGAGCCCCAATATTTTATTTACCCATGCACTTTTCAGTTGCAGAATTATTACTAATCGTTGGTTTGGATCGGGATTTGATTTGAGCCGTCAAAACATGAGGCCCCTACCCGATTCCACCGATTTACAACTTAAATTACAACGCGCTTGTTCACACAGTGGAATCCATTCGAACTGTAGATCAAAAACCCCTTTAAATCATTGTTGTTCAATATTGATGGGCCTACCAAATTCCGCAAATCTCAAAATTTTATTTCTTTGCGCATGTTCTCGTAGCAGAATTGACATCCACCATAGATCTCTTTCATCTTCAGATCTCCATGGTTGAAATGCGCAGGCTCTACACAATTCTGCTAATTGTGAAATTGTATTTCCTCGTGCATGTTCAACTAGAGAAATTCTTGATGACCGTAGATATTCCTCCATCTATTGATCTGACGGTTGGTTTTATCTGTAGGTTAACACCATTCCGTAGGTAATGAAAATTATTTCAATCGTGCAACTTATCTCTGCGAATTTATTCATAACTGTCGATCTCAACTGCTATAGATCTACACCCTTAATTCATGTTGCAACATAACACTAAGCAGATTTCTTATATGCATCTCATTTCCAAGATCGTGCTTAGGGATTTTTCATTTCAAACGGGGGAAAAGTCCTTAAAAACATTCAGAACCATTTCTGCACACCTCTAGGTCACATTATACAAATTTTTTAAAACCTCACCTTTCATCTCCTTTGGTCTAACCCCTTCCAACTCATTATCCCAAAAATGGTGCTAAAAGCTGGCTCCAATTGGGGATGCTATCCTCCCTGCGAGGTAGCAAAGATCCCATAGACCAGTGCCTAACTTAAAAACCTCTTACATCTATTTTTTTCTTTTTTTGTATATTAAAATAAAAATAAAGAAACACGGCCACCACTAAATATCTTAGGGCCTTCTCTACGGGCTTCAAATATTTTGGCTCACCATCTGTACTGATTCAAATGTAAAGAAATATATACAGACTATGGTACACAAATTACCTTCTACCCTCAAGACAGGTAATGTTTTAGAAATATTCCATTTAAAGGGCCTCCTTTCAGTTGAGATCCATCCTGATGCTGCAAAATTAATGAATTATCACCTCCGTATGCTGAAATGATATATGGACCTACCCACATATGCTCAAATTTTCATGCTTATCTTCTCTAAAATTTACCTGCTTATCTTCTCTAGGAGCATCCCACTTCAAAACCAAATCATCAATCTGGAACTGTTCTTATTTAAATTTCCAGTCAAAAGTATTCTTCATCTTTTCCTGATGTATTTGTACTTTGTCATAGGCTTTGTCTCTCATTTCATTCAGTTCTATTATTTGATTTATCCTTCTTTGCATATGATTTGGCTCATCCTCCCGTTCTTGAAATAACTTCATGACAGGAAAACCCAAATATGTTGGAAAAACTACTTCAACCCCATAACCCAATTCAAATGGTGACATTCCAATTGCTATTTTTGTGCTAATCCTATCAGCCCACAAAGCATATTTCAGCTTTGTATGACAAGCTCTTTTGTTTTCTTCCTGCAACTTCTTAATTATTCTTACTAAAATTTTGTTAGAAGATTCAGCCAGTCCATTTCCTTGTGGATAATAAGCAGTAGAATGGTTCAAATTGATGTGGTACTCATGACAAAAGCTTGTCATCTTTTTTTATATTTGAAGGCAGGGACATTATCTGTCACAATTCTACTGGGATAACCAAACCTGGCCAAAATGTTATTCTATAGAAAATCCATAATCACAACATCATTGGCTCTCCTTGTGGGTATAGCTTCAATCCATTTTGTAAAGTAACCCGTTGCTGTCAGAATCCACCTGTGTTGACCTGAAGAATTTGGGTTAATTTACCTGATGAAATCTAACCCCCACTAGTAAAAGGGTTCCTCTACTAAAATTGGATTAAGAGGGAATGGAACAAACTTCCTCTTACCATAAAAAGTCTAACACTGATGACATGTAGTGATCTCCTTATAGACATCAAAAAACATAGAAGGCCAATAAAAACCAGCTCTGAGAATCTTATTAGCTGTCACCTTCTAGGAGTGATGTCCTCCACAATCTCCTTTATGAAATCCCTTCATTGTTTGTTGAGATTCATTTTCCTATAGGAAATTTAACAACACACCACCACGGTCCTTCCAATACAGGTATTGATTCATAGTGCAGAACTTTGCAGCCTTCAATTTTACAGATATGGCTCTGGTTTTACTCAACCTTGTAGGAGCTTGTAGATTTTGCAGAACATAAATGATATCACTTTACCATGGAGATAGAGAAAAATCTAGCAATACATGTAACCCTGCATTAAGCTGATTTGAATGACTGGACAAGAAGTTGAGCTGTAAATATTCACAATTAGAATATGTCATTAGTTTGGAAAGTCCTTGCCCCTTGATCAACTCTGAGGCTTGATTTCAAGATCAAATTCCAACAATACAACAATCCACTTTGTCATTTTAACCTCTGGATATGTTTGAGTGAGGATTCTTTTTACCACATTACTTGGGACATATGCAACAATATGTGAATGGAGAATATACACTCTGAAATTCTTCAAGGATTTCACCAAAGCATAGGCATGTTTTTCTATGATATCATATTTTAGCTCTCCATCTCTCAACACCTTACTGAAGAAATCAATAGGCTGCGCAACGTTTTGATTATTCTTCTGCAGTAGGACTCCAACTATCAGTATGCCCAGATGCATAATAAAATATAAGGAAATATTTAGTAAAATATGGACTCACCAAAACTGGGGCTTCAATGATGGCCTTTTGATATCTTTATAGGATTTCCTAGCATCCACTGTCCATTTTATCTCATTTTCTTTCTTCAGCATATTGGTAATGTTTCTTAGTATTTCAAAAAAGCTATGAATGAATCTCCTTAGAAAGTTTACCTGTCCAATAAATGACTGCACTTCTTTCTTTCTCCTAGGCTCCTCAACCTTTAGAATTCTCTTGACTCTTTCTAGATCAATTTTAATTCCATCTTTTGAAATGATATGTCCTATTAGCTTTCCTTCTTTTAATGCAAAATTATACTTCCTGGGATTTAGTGAGATGCCATGCTTTCTACATTTCAGAAAAACTTTCTCCAAATGTTTTACATGTTCCATGTCAGACCTGGAATAAACAGTTATATCATCCATGTAAACAACTACAAATTTATCTTTCTCTGCTGCAAAAGCAATATCCATGGATCGCTGAAATGTAGCCCCTGCATTCATCAAACCAAAGGGCATCTTGGCATACATGAATGTACCCCATGGTGTAGTAAACAAAGTCTTCTCTTGGTCCTCAGGAAGCGCCTTGATTTGGATATAACCCGAGAATCCATCCATAGTAGAAATCCTCTCATCTCCTACTACTTTTTACAGAATGTGATCCATCTTTGGTAAAGGGTAGTTGTCTTTCAATGAAACTTTGTTAACATTTTTGAAATCCATACAAAGTCCAATTTCACTATTCTTCTTTCTAATATGTACTAAGTTAGCTACCCACTTAAAAAATCTCAGAGTTACAATAATTTTGGCATTGAATTTTTTTTTTATTTCTTTATCTATCACATGCAGTAACATGGGGTTTATTCTTCTCAAATTTTGTCTGAACGATTTTTCTCCATGGTTTAATTGGGATAGTGTGCTATATGATAGATACTCTTTCAGGTCTTCATAGCTCCAGGAAAATACATATGTGTATTTCTTAATCAAATTTATGTACTCCACATTTCCTTTTGTAGGTAAACTCTTGGACAGCTTTATAACCCGAGGTGTTTCTTCAGTTCCTATATTATGATGTTCAACTACATTATCAGTAGGCTGAACTTTGGGATCATTTTCAACATCATTTTGGTCAAATGGTTTTTCTAGGGGAATCGAACCTCTTGGAATAAAATTACTTTTCAACTGAATTATGTCCTTCCCCCTATCATATTTTTCAATTTTTTTCTTCTTCATTCTGTACATCATCATGGAATTTTTCTAAATTTTCATTCTCTGTATCAATCTGAGTATTTACAAATTCATCCGACATCTCCAAAAATATTTTTATATGCATATCATAATAAAAATCCTGCTAGTATTTGGAGTTGTCATGTATATAAGGTCTATTTACAACTTGTACTTTATACCCTTTTCTTTTCTTCTGATAATAAATGGAAGTTTTGAAATTAACAGCAGTTGTAGCCAAATAATCAACTACTTGATTTTCAAATCTAGGGACCACTCTGATTTTATGCTCTGTAAAATAATTTCCAGACATATCCCAAACTTCATTCCCGTAGGCCCTCATCCTGGGATGTTTTGTCTGGTAACTGTCATTCACCTAGTTTATCACAAGCTCTGAATCCCCAAATACTTCTATTCTCTTTGCTCCCATATCCTTCAAAGCACTCAAACCCAGTAGCAGAGCTTCATACTTTGTCACATTATTAGTACATTCAAAAGTCAATTGATAAGCTAAAGCTTTAAAATCTATGATTGGAGACATAATGTAAACACTAGCACCAACCCCATTCTTACTTATGGACACATCAAAATACATAGTCCACAATCCTTCTTCATTATGTTTCTTTTCTAAAGCTCCCTGTATTTTTGCAAATTCCTCATTCTCCTTTAACTCTATGTGTACAGGCATTTCAAGACCAGTGTGAGGGCCATCATTAAAAAATATAGAGGATCCTAAATCAGTATCAACAACATAAATAGGATGATTTTCAGGATTATCTTAACTACTGGCCACATACACTAATCTCTTCTCTCTATATAATCTTTGGTTGCCTCAAAAAAAGGTATAGTGGCATATGACATATCCATTTGCAGAGTTCCTTTCAATTTTGATGCCCAAGATCTTGATAACAACATGTCGAACTTGGGAGAAATGTCAGCTACTACAACAGCCATCACAATGCTTTTTGCTGGAAGTTGTGTAAGGGTTACCGCCATATCTTTTATCAATTCCAAACATCCGACCTTTCTGGAATCAAAAGAATACAGGTCTTTATAAGGCCTAGTAATCTCCAATCCTAGACTTTCTACTACTACCCTTGGCATCAGATTATGAGATGAACCAGAATCTAATATGGGATTGTGCAAGATCATATCATGTACATTAAGACTTAGATAAAAATGAGGGACCTCCTCCTCATCTGTATCTTCAATTTTGGGTCCAAGAACAATACTAGGAAAGTCATTTGTTACTTCTACAATATCTGGTTGATAATCACCCTGATTCTTAACCATTTTAGTTATTTTCTCTCTGTATTCATTATTCCTCAACAATTCATTAAAGGGGATAGAAATCTTAATCTTTGACAATTCAGACTGCAGATTGAAGGATGAAATTTGTCTATCTACATTAATTGGCACTGGCTATTTATTTTCTTTTGACTTTTGCTCTTTATTTTCTGAATTTTTCTATACAGTAGTATCTTTCTGTTTTTCTTTTTGTTTTTGTCTAAATTATGTTGGGTATTGGAAAGCTAACTTGGATTGGGCTTTCCTTTATTTATTATTACATCACGAGTTCTCAACTTTATTTTTTTTCTGACAATCATCAATGGCGTTTTGGTACCCTCTCTGATATTGTTCTCAATCTATCTTTAAAATAGAACTATCATCTTCTTGAGAAAATAAATTATGCTCCTCCTCACTAAGGTAAATTTCAAAATCAATATCATCAAAGTGATGAATCTGGTTGTCCATTGGATCTTGTTCTCCTTGTTAGTTTTTCAACATTAATCTAGCATTATGTTAGGATCTTTACTGAGAGAACAACAAGTACAGCAATCAAACACAAGAGACAATGAACACAGTGTTTTTCATCGGGGAAACCATAAATGGAGAAAACTCCGCAACTTCCTCAAAGATAGAATCAACACAAGATGTAAAACCCCAAAACAGTAAGATGCACTCCCGATAGCAGTAATCTTCTTCTTGTCTAGCCCTAGTGTCTTCTCCTTCCTCAACTATGCGCTACACTTGAGTGTGTGAGTGATGTGTACTAAATAGAGACCCCAACTCTCTATTTATACTAATCTCGACATGACTAAAACCCTACTAGGGCCGACCTCTACTAGGAGATTCTAATAACCCTAGTGCCCCGGAACTACGGGGACTTTAACCCTTACACAATCAGAGGGTTACCCACTATGACTTGACATGACTTGTTTACATTATTGATTCTCCCGATCGAAACATCGGGGCATGACAACATGACTCAATTACATAATAGATACATCCCGGAATAAACATCGAGTTACAATACAAAAGATACATAGATGAATACATTCCGAAGTTACAAATACATCAACAATAGTATCTTTCTGAATTTTTCTATACAATAGTATCTTTCTGTTTTTCTTTTTGTTTTTGTCTAAATTTTGTTGGATATTGGAAAGATAACTTGGATTGGGCTTTCCTTTATTTATTATTACATCATGAGTTCTCAACTTTATTTTTTTCTGACAATCCTCAATGGCGTTTTGGTACCCTCTCTGATATTGTTCTCAATCTATCTCTAAAATAGAACTATCATCTTCTTGAGAAAATAAATTATGCTCCTCCTTAGTAAGGTAAATTTCAGAATCAATATCATCAAAGTGATGAATCTGGTTGTCCATTGGATCTTGTTCTCCTTTCTCATCAACCAAATTTTTTGGGAATGTTGGTATTATTTGTTGATTTTGAGGGTTTATTTGATTTCTTTGAGGGGGAGGATGTCTTCTAAAATTTGGATTTCTTACTTGATTTTCAGGTTGCTCTTTGTTAGGTGGTCTATTTTCTAGAGCCAACCTGTCCATTAATATCTCCATAATCTTCATCATCATTTAAAACTTGACATCACTTGCAGAAGAAGGGGCAGAGGTAGATGGTTGATTTTTTTGTCTTCTCCTATCTTCCTCCACTGTATTTTTCATTTTCCCTGAAGCCATCAAGTTTGCCTATCCTTCCAAAGCATCCATAAACATAGCAAGAAAACTTGCATATTTACTTTCTCTTAATAACAATGCAAAATCACTATCAAATGCATTTTCATAATGAAGTTTAGAAGCACCTACTAAGGGTTTAATATTAGTAGGAATATAATTGTATACCCTCATAAATATATTGGAAAAATCATGTACAGACTCAAATTTCCCCTTTTTTTAATTTCCAGAAGAGACATGTCTCTTTCCCACTACTTTTCCTTCTCTGTAAATTTCAATAGATTTGCTTTGTAATCAGTTAACTCACCATTCAAATCTTATTTTTGTTTTTCAAGATGTGTTACCTCAGAAGCTTGTATCAGCTAAGTGGATGGGATTTTCAGCTTCTTCTTCAACAATTGAATGGTGCTCTCTTTTTCATTCAATGATTTCTGTGTTGCAGAATATTTGTCTGCTTGACTGTCAGCAACCAACAAATATGTTTATAATTTTTTGATATGTGCTTGGTGGGCCTTGTTTTCCCCCTTCTCCTACTTGAGCTGATTTTCAATCTTGCTTTTACTAGACTGTAATCTATATGCTTTCAATGTTTCCTTCAACATGTCAGTGTATATAATATCCCTGGTTATTTTTCTGTAAGTAGATCATATTAGGAATGGGGATATTCTCCAAGCTCATTTTCATTTCAACAACCTTATTCTTTGTTGTTATTTCCAAATTCAATGTATTCTGAGTGTGATCCCTAACATTCACTAGGGATACATCCTTGTTAGAAATTTTCCTGATCTCTGCATACAATTTTAGGGCTTCATCTGAAGCCACCTCCTTATCATATTTATATTTATCAAATAATCCAAATCTAGTCTTGAATTGGGAGGTGGAATCAGTGGGTGTTTCAGCAAAAGCATATTCTTTGACCTCAAATGCAAATCCTTTTGTTAGCATTGTTTTTGTGCTAAATAGTTGGAGGGGATTAGACCAGTGAAATTTGAAATAAGGTCTATCAATTTTTATATCATATGACCTTGGATGATATTAATAAGTTTCTGCATGTATCTCAAAGGTCATTTCTAAGATGAGATTGAATAATAATCGAAGAAATTCCAATTTTTTAGCTTTGATAATGTATGATAATAAGTAAATCTATTCCTAGTTCTATATTGATAGGAAATGAAAGGCTTAAGTGAACAATTTAAAAATTTCGGTGTAAGCAGGAACAGGTTAACTTGCAAATACCACTATACGTTGGATGAAGAGGAGAAAATAGATCTATGGTCATGAACAATTTCGTTGTGTAAATGTGCAGGGAGAAATAAAATGTTTAGATCAACGAAATTGTGTAAACTTGGGTTGTATTTCGACAACGACGATCAATGGTCAGATCAGATCGATAGAGGAAATCTATTTCACAAATATAAATTGCACGATGAAAAGTACTTTTTGGATTTGCAGAATTGGTTAAACACCTACAAGTTTCAAGGGCCAAGATCAAAGATGGTTTAGATCAATGGCGGAGGTGAATTCCGCTGATCTAAAGTGCTCGTGGAAGATATCATTTCAAATATGTGGAATGGTTTAAAGAGAGTGCATCTTTCAACAGTAGAGATCAAGTTGGAGATTAATCTATGGCGAAGAATGATTCCGCTGATTGAACATGCGCGAAGAAATTCACTTTTCGAATTTGCGGGATTTGGTAGGCAAGTTAAACTTGAACAAAGTAGATTAAAGGTGGCTCTTGATCGATGGTTGAGATCAATTCCACAAATTAGAGTTGCGTGGAGAAATACATAATGAGAATTGGAGAAACTGGGTAAATCCCGTACCTTTCAATAGTTAAGATGAAAGATTGGTGTAGATCAATGATTCAGGTCAATTCCACGAATTGAAGGTGCACGAAGGAATATAGTCTTGAATTCAATGGAATATCAAAATGGTCCAACCTTTCGACGACCCAGATTAGGTATGGTATAGATTAACTGTTGACAATGATTCCACCATTTAAAAGACTAAGGAAGAATAATTTTGGTGAGGGTGTGGAAACAACAAATGGACGATTCAGATTTGGGGAGTTTTTAAATCAAAGGAGGAGATTGAAAGGTGAAAGAAGCGGGAGTAAGATGGTATGGTTAACAAACTTAGTCAAGAATCAAGTGCTCAGATTGAAAACAACAGATCTATGGGTAAGATTGAATTTCAGTGAAAAAGATGTACATTCAATATGGAGAATAAAATAATATAAAGGAAAGCACATGGATTAAAACCATTTGTTTTTTGTGGAGCATTGGAAAACAGGAATTCAAACTGTGCAGAAGGCGCCACCATGGACAAACTTTCCAACCAATCTGTCAACTGATCTGGTAGGTTCACTTCTCTACTAGACTAGTATTTCATGGCTGAAATGGAAGATTTAGAAGTTCAGAATCTCAAGTATCAAAATGTTGAAGAAACCCTTGAGTGTAAAGATTCTGAAATCTTTGACACTATCCTGCTAAATGATAATGTAGAAACTGCCAAAAACAAATTAAAAATCCTTAAAGATCAAGGAATTGATACTCATGGAGTATTCATTTCATATTTTTTTATTTTTCTGTTGAACAAACCCCAAATTGTCCAGAGTTCATTGAGTGGTGCGCCAGTAATTACTCTCCTTTGAAGGAGTGATTATGGATGTAGCTAGGTCTAAGATTTTGTGTCCAGTAAATCCCCTTGTCATCCGAAATGCTCTGTTGATCCCTGTTGATTTTCCCAAATGTCTAAAGAATACAAAGAAGAAAACATAGTCATATTTTTCCGAGAGTCCTCAGTCAAACAAAAAGAAAATTTCTTCAAAACCTGCTCAAAACCTGAAAGCCAGTTGCTAAACCACTCTTTCCCATTGATTACAACTTGTTTAATGAAGAGACCCAGTCTTTGATAACCTTGGCAAGTTAGTTTTTGGGGATGGATACGAATAAATATGTCACATAACCCTTGTTGAGTCTAATGTTCACCCTTAGCGCCAATCAAGTAGAGTCTGAGCAATTGAGTTGGTCCATGCAATCATCATGTCTTAAATTTGATGAGTTTTTAGCTAAGAACATCCATTCTCATCTAATAAACTTCCATTGGACAAGAAATTTCATATTTTAATCTTTTTTGCTGAGGATGTTTTTAAATTTCAATCAAGATAATTTGCAACTTCCAGAGATGGTTATAACAAATGAAATTAGTAAAGATTATTGTAAGTTTATGAATTTTCTTATGGCACCAGTATATAATGTTTTCTTTCAAGAAACATTACCCAGCGTACTCCTAAAAATGAAAGAACTATTGCAGCTATCACCTGAAAGAACAGTGGGAGACTGGTTCCTTTCTGAGCATAATAGCTATTTGGCTGGGGTCGTGGATTGTTTCCCTCTCGAGGGTTTTAACCACGTGACAAACATCAGTGTGTTGATCTGTGATCTGTTTGTGTGAAGCAGTATCTGAAGGTGTTCGGTCTTTTGGGAGTACCTTGTGTACCTGAACATGGAATCAGAGCATAGGTCTCAGGTTCAATTCCCCTAAGCTACGTCGGAGGCCCGGGGTGTTGGAGTATCGGTACAACCTCCACATGGTATAACCGTCGCACCTCTAGGAATATAAAACAAGTGGACTAACCACCACTCCTAATGATAGGGCCTTGTGCTGGGTTTCAAATGTTCACCAACATCTGTAGGTTTTGGTGTAACGACAAACCTTACATGGCAACAAAACCTTATTGTAAAAGACCGAACACCTTTAGATACCGCTTCACACAAACAGATCACATATCAACACACCAATGTTTGTCATGTGGTTAAAACCCTTGAGAGGGAAACAGTCCACGGCCCCATCCAAATAGCTACTTGGAGCAATTTATTATGCAAAAGAAAGAAAGTTACATGAGCTTCTCATAATCGATCAACTTGCCAAGGACCCTCTATGCTCTTTAAATGGATATCATAGACCAATCGGGTGTTAAGCCACGAATCAATGGTAGGTATGATCTAAGAGAAGTTGAACCGTCGGATCACTCTATGTCTAGAACATATTGTGACCGTTGGATTAGAATATTTACAAATGCATACTAAAGAAACACACTTTTACCTAACAGATATATTACACAAGTTGATCTTAACTAACTCCTAAGTGTCTAAACATCCTAACATCCCCCCTTAAGAACAACTTGGGATAGGATTGAATGATTTACAAAAGTGACACTATTAGGAGAAGGAAGGAGGCATTAGAGCTTGTCCCCCCTTAAGGACACATTCTTGAACTCCTAACATAGACCGAAGTTTAGAAAACTTTGCTTCTGTAAGAGACTTGGTGAAGATGTATGCAACTTGATCATCTGTAGGGCAATAGAGAACTTCAATAACACTATCATGAACAAGATTTCTGATGAAGTGCATGTGTAGCTCAATGTGTTTGTTGCGTCGATGTAGAACTAGATCTTTGGCAAGATTGATGGCACTTTGATTGTCGCACCAAAGTGGAGTAGGCTGCTGCTGCTCAAATCCAAACTCTAAAAGGATCTGTCGAAGAAATAAAGATTCCTGGATGGCATTAGCTGTGGCTCAATATTCTGCTTCTGCTGAAGAAAGAGCAAGAGCTTGTTGTTTCTTACAATCCCAAGTGACAGGTCCAGATCCCAGACTGAAAACATAACCTGCAATAGACTTTCGATCATCAGGATCGATGGCCCAATCTGAATCAGTGAAACCAACCAAAAAAGGTTTTCCCACTGTACTGTAATGAATCCCAAACTGAATTGTACCTCAAATATATCGAAGTATTCTTTTTATTGCTTTCCATTGTGTGGAAATTTTTTTTTTGTTTTTTGTTTTTTGTTTTTTTTTTGTGATTTTCAGGAAAAGAAAGCAAGCACGGAAAACGAGAGAGAAGAGTATAAAAAAAAATCCCCCTTCCTCTTTCCATACTTTTACGTACCTTTTAAACTTAGCTCACTTGGTCCAAAGTTGCTTTACACCTTGATAAGTCTTGAGTTCAAGTCTTATCAAGCTACTTTTTAGTGCATGCAATTTCTATTTTCAAGTTACTTTATTGTAAAAGTGCATCTCACATAAATAAAATAAAATAAAAGTGAGTCACTTACGTCTTTTAATTTATTGCCGCACTATTTAAAAGTCATATTATTGTAAAAGTGAACATCATTTTTTCTACAAAAGTGATTCACTTCAAAGCAACTTTATTGTAAAAGTGATTGTAAAAGGTTTGCCGTTACACCAAAACCTGCAGATTTTGGTGTAACGACAAACCTTACATGGTATTAGAGCAGAGGTCTCAGGTTCAATTCCCCCGAGCTACGCCGGAGGCGGGGTGTTGGAGTATCAGGTACCTCCACATGGTATAACCGCCGCACCTCTGGGAATATAAAACAAGTGGTTTAACCACCACTCCTGGTGATAGGGCCTTGTGTTGGGTTTCAAATGTTCACCAACATCTGCAGGTTTTGGTGTAATGGCAAACCTTACAGGATTATCCCAAGGATATTAATAATGGTGAAGATGTGCAATAGGATTCACTTTCATTTATGCCAGGTATTTCTCCTCCTCAACAAAATATTTCTATTATTGTTGTTGTAGCTACTCATGTCACCCCATTGGCTAGTTTTTCAAAAAGGTGAATAAGTGTTGGGAAGGGGTTTGGAGTAAGCCAGTTGCGCAGCATTGCAAATGTTGTGCAAGCTCAGAAGACACCGTGCAAGACAAAGATAGCGTGCAAGGTGGAATATAGACTACTTTTGAATATTTTGTGTCACTTTTTGTACTTTTGACCATGTTTTGTGGGTATTGGTCATTAGTTGGTAGAATCAGTTAGGAGTTAGTTAGAAATGGACCATGAATGTAAAGGCGCAAGCCTATAAATAGAAGAATATTTGTAAATGTAATGGTCAATTCATAGCGAGACAATCATCGTGATTATGATCATGTTCATCATAAGGAATCCTAGACTGAGAATTGAATTGTTGTATGTATTGGATCTGTGATTGATTGCACAGAAGTAATATGCGAAGACGAGGGTTGATCTGAAATACTGCTATCTTTTGGATTTTTCTGTCTTTTATTTCTGTTTTTGCAATCCAATGGTGAATATGTGCGACATGGATCTATGATGCAATGTTTACTGCTTATGATTGATGTTATCTTCTTAGATCTGTTTGTGTGATAACATGTTTAATTATGTTATGTGATGCGATGATTTCTGTTATGAATGAATGATGTGATCTATTGAAGAGCAATGATGAAGGGTTCTCTGAATGATTAAGGAATTAGTCAGATCTAATAAATAAGTTGATGAATTGTCAATGCCCATAGTCCTCTTCTATTCTATGAAAACTTGGTTCCACCAGCCCTCCCTCAAACATCTCAGGTGAGACTTCATCCGCTTCGTGGGTGTTGTCGGACAGGGTAAAACCTATATGGGATGGTGCTTAGGGAGATCGTGGTGAGTTGAGTGTCGACATAGTGGGAACCCCTGTCAACTAGGTTTTGTTGGTTGGGTTTGTGCCAACAATAAGAGAGTTTCTCAAAATCCATGGATGTATATGAGGAAGACACTTCGAGAACGCCCAAGAAACAAAAGATTAAAAATCCAAGGAAACTTGTACAAGTTGTAAAGATAAAGGCATAAAGAAACTTGTGAAGGTCAAAGGGCCAGCCTTTGAAATCCAAGAGTACACATTTGATAACGTTCCTAAAGGAACTACAGATAAGTACAAGTCCAAAACCGAATGCTAAACATATATAAGGATGTGGGTGAAAAGAATTTTGATAAAAAAATTGAAGTTGTATGATGAAGTGAGAAAATTTTCTAGTCAAGACGCATCCCTGATGACTGTTAGGGATCAAGCTAAAGACACATTAAATTTGGCAGTGACTGCAGGAAATAAAGTGGTTGAATTGAGGATGAATTTGAAGAAGATTCCTACTACTGATATGATCCATTTACACAGAGAAACATGTGATATCATTTATATTGATTTGTTACAAGCAACCTTGCAGGTATCAAAGTTACAATCTAGTAAGAAAATATTTGAATATTTGCTCAGAAAGGAGAAGGTGGAAAATAAGGCCCACCAAATGTAGATTAAGAAGCTTCAAGTGGAATTATTGGTGGCTGACAGTGAGGTTGATAAGGGAGCTTCCAAACAGAAATTGTTAAAAGAAAAAGAAAATGCAATTCAGTTGTTAAAAAGGAAGTTGAATATCCCATCTACTCAGCTCATACAAACCTATGAGCGGACAGAATTTGAAAAAGAAAAAGAATATTTGAATATTGAACGGATTGATTGTAAGGCAAGCTTGCTGAAGTTTGAAGAAAATTAAAAACAGTAGGAGAGATATGCAAGACTTTGGGCTGAAAAGCAAAGGGCTTTTGAAAAGAAACAAGCAGAGTTGGAAAAGGAACTAAAGGAAAAGGATTAGGAGAAGCAAGTGCAAGTTATTGCATCTTATGTACAATCTGGTACAGATTCCTTTTCTCGGGCTATGTCTCAGGTAACCCTTAGAGATTTAGAAATCACTGGTTTAAAGAACCAGAATAAAATTTTGGAAGACATAACTGAAAAGACAGAAAAAGAAAGAAAGAAGTGGAAGATAAGTGTAAGGGGTTGGTAGAAAAGAATAAAAAATTGGCTAAACAAGTTGCAGGAAAGTCCGCCTTACAAGGAGAAAAGCATCTTATATGGGATGTACTGATAGCAGAAGCAACTCATCTCAGGCCCTATTTGGATTTTATTCTGGACAAAGAGATTGTTATACTAGCAACTAGACAAAATGTTCTGATGGTAAAGTAGGTCTTAAAAAAAATCCCATGGACACAGCTAATAATGCAATCATTTTTTTGAACAATTTGACAAAACAAGAAATCAGGAAAGAAAATATCCAAGATAGAGTTTTGGTTATCACATGGGCAAGAAAAGTGGTGAATAAATATCATCATTTAGAAACAGTTCAAGCAAAAATTGATGTTATGCATAATCATATTAAGGAATTCATTCAAATTTTTAATCCTTTATTCAAAATAGCGCTTCCTTTCTTTTGGGAAGTGAAAGGAGGAATGTTGTCTCAGAAGGAGTACAATGACAAATTAATCAATTGCAAACTAGATCACAGACAGTTTGATGATATGCAGCAACAATTCTTGTCGGGTAAAACTGTGATTGAAAAATTAGCTGTAGACTTTGAAATGATGTTTGACTTTAAAGCTACATGTGCCAAATTACCAGATTTCTCTTATCTAGAAAACGTGGAACTCATGGTATTAGCTAAGGATATGATCAGTCTGGATATGTCAGCTTCTAATCAATGGAAGAGAGTTGAAAATTGTGGGAAAAGTAAATACAAGTTGTGCTAATGAAGACATGGGTGAGCGTGAAAAGGATCAAAGGGACAGTTGTAGAATGATCAAGCGAGCCAGAATTCTGAAGATGCATTACTATTTTAAATATAGCATGCGCATTACCCCCATATTTTCTGTTTTATGAAAATCGTGGCAAAATGTGCCACATTAGAGTTTGTTGGAAGCTTGTTTCTCAAATTGTAACTAATTTCTACCCTGTTTCGAGGTTGGTCCCATGGGCCTAAGACACTATAAGTATACCCTAAACAGAGAAAGAAAGGGTTGAAATGCAGATCCAAATGCTAGTTTTTGAATGCAGAAATTCATGTATATTTCTCAGCTACAGTCTGTGATTTTGTCTTCTTTATGTGCATGTGCTTCTTGTTAATCTTTCCATTATGTTTTCTTTCATATCTGAGACAAGTGTGTGATAGTTTTCAGAATTCATACTTGGTTACGCTTTGTCTATCATTTCATATATTCACAAATCGTTTCTACCAAAGTCAATGCATAATTCATCTAGTTGGTGCTCTGTGTTAATGGACTGTCATCTTTTCTTCCTTTCTACCAGACCAAAAACATATTGATCGTAGCTGAAGTATTATCTTTCTTTTGCAGACATTTCCCATGCAAGCTGCTCTGTGTTTCTTGATAATTGTGACTCCATAGCCCAATGTACCCTTACCATGTTTCAACCACAACACTATATGAATGTCATTTCGTGTTTTTATCTAGCCTTGTTATATATCTATGAGATATCCCTCTATGGAAATGGAGAAGCCAACTCCCTTTCCTAAATTGGTTCTACTGTTACCCCGGGGTTCACCTTCCATAACCTTGGGTGCTATTCTGAGTGCTAACAAACTGACGCCGTTGTTGGGGACGTGAAAGTGCAAATCATCCCTCGGAGAAACGACAAAGATTCTAAGAAGAAAGGGTTTTTGTGGGAAAACAGAGACTCCTACAGCTGAATAAGGTTGTGTATTTTCCCTAGCGACTCCACATTGGTTCTGAGCGAATTGTAGAAGGAATCCTGGATTCCAGGCGGCCACATACACAAGGTAATATTGACGCTGAAATATTACAAGGTGTGGATAACCCAAATAAATTGCTTAGAAATAAAGGAAAATACCAACTAGATATTCCTCAATTTGAAAATTCATCTACTCAAATTTTGTAGCAATCAAGATGTTGTGTGGGAAACTAATTTTGAAAGGTCACTATTAAAGTCTAAATCAGAATCTGACTTGAAGAACACATAATTAAATCCTAGTAGGTTAGAGTCATATCTTCTTGACTCTCTTTGGCAGAACCTTCAAAACTCTGAGAAAACTGGTGCAAGAAACCCTACTTTTCAGAACTTTCAGGCTTATATCCCACCAATTGTTCAAAACCCTCTGTCCTTCCAAGATCCTCCTGTAGTTCCAAATCCACCTAGACCAATGATGGCCAGATTTGTACCTTTGGCCTAGCATGTTGCATTACATGACCTCCCTATGAATTATGCCCAAAGGATTACCTTGTATCTTGGGGAGTGTAATTTCTCAGCCAGACAACCTGTGGATAGATTTGATGACTTCATTGATCTAGAAGAAGTTGATTATGAAGATGTTAAGATGAGACTGTTTGCACAAATCATGTTTGGGGAATCCAAGAAATGGTTTAGGGACTTCCCTCCTAGATCCATTTGTATATTCCAAGCATTCCAAACTACATTCTCAGAAAGGTGGGATGACAATAAGAGTCCATTACAAGTATTGTCCCAATATAACAGTGTCAAGAAAGGGGGTTTTGAATATGTCCATGATTTTTTCAAGCCGTTTCATGAGAGTACATAACTCCATCCCTGTTGATATCAAACCTCTAGTAGGCACTGCAAAACTCCGTTATGTTGACGCTTTTGAAAGTGATTTTGCTTTATTATTGAGAGAGGAAATTAGCTAGTCTTCCTGACATATTTAAAGATGCATTAGAAGTAGAAGCCAACATGATGGCATGTGGAAAGATGAAGCATAGAATAGAAATTGATAAAAGAAAAATCAGGGAAGAACTTGCACCTTCTACTTCTGCTGCTGCCTCTTCCAGTGTTATAAAATTTGAGATGATATGAAGGAAATGGAGAAAATGATGGACAAGCTGACTATAGATAACATGCCTTTGGACAAACTGACTGTAGATAAAATGATGGAAATTTTTTGGTGTTAACAACGTGGTCATTGGTAGAAACCTTGAGATTGTTAATAGTGTGATCAACTTCACAAAGTGGGATGGGTTGTGCTTCACCAACTAGTAGGCATACCAAATCCTTGTGGCATTGGATGCACATAGAGAAACCTCCACAATAATGAAACAGTTTCCTCCCTTGGTATCTATCCCTTTCCAAAAACATTTTTTAATGACATCGTTAGCTTCTATTTAAGCAACACGTGTAATAGAATGCCACACTCCCCCCTCACTCCAAAGTGAGAGAATGAACGCACAACTACTCATTCCTTTAATGTACGCACAAGTAAGGGGATACCAAATATCAAAAACACTTGATCAGGTATCGATGGTAAGAAACATGGCATCTCGTCACACCCAACAAACCTTGATAGTTACTTCTATGTTCATCCATAGACTCTCACTTTCAAGGGTTACTAGGAGGTAGATGGTGAATTCACTATGGATGTGTGTCATTGTGTTTAGACCATGGGATATCTAGAAAGGGACCTATAACTTTAATTTATTTTGACTTATGGGTCCACTATTGAATAGAGGCCATGATTTGCAAAACTGAGAACCATATTATCCCTCAATGATGTATTCCCTACCCTTCTAACAGCCACTACATGCATAAGAAATGTATTATATGGTTTGGACCATAGAAAGCTACGAGGAAATTTTTTGGTGTTAACAACGTGATCAAGCTTCGATTAACTTCATCATTGGTAGAAACCTTGAGATTGTTAATAGTGTGATCAACTTCACAAAGTGGAACAGGTTGTGCTCCACCAACTAGTAGGCATACCAAATCCTTGTGGCATTGGATGCACATAGTGAAACCTCCACAATAATGAAACAGTTTCCTCCCTTGGTATCTATCCCTTTCCAAAAACATTTTTTAATGACATCATTAGCTTCTATTTAAGCAACACGTGTAATATAATGCCTGTCACATGCCCCAATTGACAAAAACAATTATGTTTTAAGAAACGTTATGTTACATTTTATGTTAAAGTTTGTAATTAATGACCAAGTGGGGTCAAGGATAATTTAATGTAATTCCTAAATATTTTATTAATAAATAAATGAGAGATGAGACAACATCTTAGGGAAGCTGTTAAATGAGTGTTTTACTGGTCACTTGGTAGAGAAGGCTGGGTTGAGAGCATATTGACACTTGGAAGCATCCTCAAACTACTTCTAGCTGTTGCAGGTGGAAACTTCCCTATTTTTGTGGTCATGTTCCCCAAGAAAGTGGAACTAAAGAGCAGGTGGCTCATTAAGTGAAAACTGGTCCAAAAGACCTAGGCATGTAAATAAAACTTCCCATTGAAGACATCTGAGGCTGCTCATTCTGGACTTGTGAACATTCTGAGTGAATGAAGTACACAAGAAAATTCGATGGAGGGGACTAGCTGAAGTATGTTTGAGTGGAAAAGTGCTGAAGACCTGAACTAGTGTAGCTATTCTAAGCTGAGTTCATACTGTTGCATGCATAACTGACTTACTGTTGAACATTCAATGGAGTTGCAGAGGATTACTAAACTACATCTCTCACCCAGTACTTCTACTAGGTGGACCAAGAGACAAGCTCAGGGGTCCTAAGAATTGCAGCATAGCTTTCTCCAGGAGTTGGTTGGGAAGAACAGGTTCCTTAAGTTGTTGTCACCTCATCTATATTTCCAGGTTCTACTTGTTTTATTCAGCTATCTAAGTATTTAGTGCTATCTGGAAAGTTTAAGTTTAATCAATGATATATTATGCTTTGGTTCTTATTGCTGCTAGGGTTAGTTAAGAGAAATGTATATGCTGTGAAAAGATAGTAAGTTTTGAACTAGCTAGATTAGGGTAAACGATTAGAAGAATTTCTAGCTTAACTGATAGATAGAAAGAAAATACCTAAATTGTATTTTTCCACACCTTTTAGAAAAGGTAGTACTCTAGTATAGTAGGTTAGTTTAATTTCAATCCAGAATCGAATGAAGTATGCATGAATTTAAAATTACTATTGTCTACAGGTTTATATGTATGATTTGTATGAATGTTTCCTTTTATTTTAGATGATTTCATTTAGTTAGAGTACTTGAGAAAAATAAACAGAACTGTTAGGAAATATTTAAAGGTATAAAATACTAGTCTATGTAATGGTTTACATAGTAAACAAAATAATTGTTATAGGTCTATTATTTTAATAATTAACAAACAATATATAAACGGGAATTATTATAACTAAGATTAACTTTCAGAAACAATAAACAAAGCTACAACAATTACTGAATAAATTTATCTAAGTAAAAATGCAAACTGAGGTAACTCAAAAATGTAGTACTAACTATGTACTCCTATTAAGAAGAATTAGGGTTTATAAATTAACCTAGTTAAAAGAGATGTAAATATATACTTAAACCAAATTTTATCACCCCTATTTGTAAGCAGGGGAAACTGTTCTTTTCATACCTAAAATAAATTCAAGACCTATCTACTCTATTCATACAACCTTAAGCATCAATTAGATGATTGTATGGAGTTACATACTTTATTCATGAGTAACCATAACAAATAAAAACCTAACAGCATATTTTCAAATCTCAGAGATTACAGGAAAGAATTAAGTTATTCAGCCAATGCTGGTTCCTCTATTTTTATTTATTGCAGAAGTTATTACTAATAATAATAACCAAGTTACTATTTAAAAACCCCCACTGTCAAAACCCCTCAGGATATAATTTACATATAAAAAAAACTAACTAGGATTTTACTTAACCCCAAACGTCGGAAAGGTTAATTATAGCAAGAAATAATTAAAGTAACCAAAATATTACAAGTTTACCCTCTTCGTTTTAAAACTTAAAATATATAAATATATTATCAAAACATAGATACAATCAACCAGCTTCAAGTTGTAAGTAATAAATTAAGACCGGAAACTAAACTAAAATAGTTACGGCCCTATGGGCTTTCTACATTACAAAGTCAAGGCTTAAAAGCTTGTTCAAAAAGTATCATCACTATAAACAAAATTTACATCAGAAAAGACAGTTGTATCGGCTATGAAAGCCCTAACCCATCATTGCTAAACATCCACTAGGGCTTCATAATAACTGAATCAAACATCATGTAACGGCCCCTGGCATTTCCAAGTTTTTACAACACAGTACATCACGGCCGAGTAGGAAACCCAGTAAACCAATGAACTCCATCAAGTAAAAATTCAACACCATACACCACTGTAGGAGAACCTCAGCGAAACCGAGGCTTACCAGAAGAGTCGCTTTGGTGGAGCCTCGTCTCCTTGTATCTTTCCACTCAGGATCTATCATTCGAATGGGAGCCTGTGAATAGGAAAGAACCATAGTTATTCTTGAAACCCTCTATAACGAAATAATAAACTTTAAATAATGTAAAATTGGATAAAAATTGAAGGATTTATACCTGGGTTTAATTCTTTGACATCGTTGTGATTAAGACAGTTATTTCAAAACCCTAGCCACCTTTTGTGAATACAACGAGCTTCAGGAAGGCACTATCAGGAACAGTACAATACACAGTTCTCACTTTCGAACCCTCAACCACCTTACAGAGAACGTTAAGCTACAAGAAATCTCTGGAAGAAGAAAACGTGTCTCAACGGAGCTCAAGACCAAAGCCACGACAGGCAAAGACAAATTCCACATCGAGAGTTAAACAGTAAGAACTGTTAACCCCAAATTCAACAAGACTACACTACAACAACCCAAGAGCCATGCTCACTTCCACAGCTCACCAAAGCACCAGGGATTGACTAAAAACACTTGCAGAGGCAATGTAGTGGTAGAAGCAGCTTTGTTGCAAAGTTGAGCAACGACAACAAAGGGTATTGTTGCAGCTGCAACTTTTGTCCCAAAATTCCAAAAAATTTCGGGACCCTCCTTTTGCTTACATTGGTTTATTTTTTTGGTTGATTTGGTTTAATGATTCTTCAGAAATAATTTTCCTTATGCCAGAAATGATCCACTACTTGTTTAAGTTTACCATTTCCTTTGAATACGTTTTGAGTGTTTGAGTCGGAATTTTATTTTCTTATGCTCCCGCCGTTGCGGAGAAGTAGTGAGCAGCTAGCTTCGATAATTTTCTCCGATGCATTTTGTATCAATCGGCTGACTTTTGGATTTACGTCAGAACATTTTGTTCCTACGTTCTCCGCAGTTGTGGACGGCGGACTATGAGGTTCCCCGAAAAACGCGTTAGTTTTTTTAGACCCCACTTGGTTGTTTCGTCGATCCTTAAGCTTTGAGCTTCCGCCGTTGAGGCTGCGGAAGGCACTATCTTTCTGGTCTTTAAGTCATTTTTTTTCTCCGACTTAGTTTTTCCTATTGTGGGAGGTTGTGTCCTTTATGATTCCACCGTTGCGGCTCCTTTTTCCGCTATCGCTCCGACGTTTAGTCTTGCGAGCTCCGACGCGTTATTGACTTCGCTCGAATGTCTCGGCGCTTCTCTTAGTTGATCTGCCACCCGACGTTGCGGGAAGAGATGTCCTTGTGGCTTCCAATCCTTTTGTTTCCGCTGTCCAATTTTTTCTCCCGCCGCTGGTGGTTGTCTATATATATACGGGGTCGAGTTTGATTATTCTATTGTTATTTTTGTCTTGCACTGTCATTTTCGTGTGCTGTCGTTCGCTCGAGCTCGCCAGACCCCCGTTGTCAGTGTACCCTCGTTTCCAGGTGGCTCAACTGTGGAAGCCTAACAGTCCTCGTCCCGTCGATTGCGCAGCAGTGCCAGGTAGGCTCTATATGCATTATCCCATTCCGTTCAAGCGTTTTGATGATTGTTCCACGGTTAGTTTTTTTAACGGTCGTTTTCCCTTGGCCCCATCGTTTACATGCATATATAGTGGGGAGCTTGTAGCATAATTGTCTGTGGGGGCATTTTTTGGCCCACAGGGCAGTTTCCCTCCATGGCCGTTATCTGTTTCGACCCTACGCTTGGTGGTTGGGCAGATTGGTGCAGACGGTCGTTACGCTGTCTGCACCAGTCTGCCCCGTATTATGATAAGTCCGTAGGAGAAGTTTTTTATGGCCTCCCATGTGAATTTTGGACTGGTTTCTCCCTCTCCTATTGCTGTATCCTCAAACCATACCGCATTTACCCCGTTGCTTCGAAGCGATCCGGTTCACGGTCGGTTTCGAACCCGAGCCGGTTGGGGGTTGTATAGCACCGCATAACCATAGATGGACCATAGACGACGCATAGACAGTTTTTCTCCTGGAAGCACACCGTTAAAAACTCGAATAAGTTCCCCTGTTTTTCCACGCAACGCGATGATCATGGCACCCACAGAGAGCCCGAGTTTTCTTCATTTTAATGTAGATTTGTTTCCCACTCGATTTTTGTTGGCAGAAGTGTTTTTAGTATTAGATAGAAGCATTAGCCTACATATATTTGCTTCATTTAATAAATTTTCGCCAGGTTAAACACAGATGAGGTAGGACACTGTACGTTGTTTGCAATTTATCCAGAAATGGCCTAATGATTATAATTTCATATATGACAGGAAGATTCCGAACTCAAAATGTCGAAGCGACAAAAGAAGAAGGTCCCTGTAGTCGAAGAGGATCCCGACATGGAAGTTATCACCAAAACCGAGTATATTTATGAGGACACCAAGTGTATAACTGGTGTAGATCCTGAGTACCAATGGCGAGACATTTATAGGTTGATCACGCGTCGAGAGGTGCCTGATATGGGCTTGGAGGAAGAAGGCATATACGCCAATATAGAAAGATCTTCACTGATGAAGATTGCCACAAGACCAGAGCTCTTTTCGTGCTCTGAAGTAATTGGGTGGATTCTGCCCAGGGAAGATGTAACCACTATGATCCCTGAGAATGCTGACAAACAAGGCTATGCTTCCTATAGCCCAGGATATGTAGCCCTATCCTACCACCTTCCAGAAGCACAAATATTCTTAACTGACGATTGGATGAGAAACATCAGAATGGACCTTGTTGAAACCCTCAAAAGAATGTTGTTGCCTGGAAGAAACTTTAGAACCAGGCCGACGGGAGAGTATGACACCGCGAGCTTAAGGACCCCTTACAGGTTCATTGCCTTAATGCTCAACAAAATCTTTGGAAGAGCGCATGGCAAAAGCTTCAAATTGGAATGGATGCCCATTATTTTTCATGTTGCGACCCAGGGCACCATTTTCAACTGGGCCAACATAGTGTCAAATAGTCTTTCAGCCTGCTTAGCCTCAGCTTTGGGAGGAGTATCCCAAAAGAGATCAGAATTTTACATGAGCTCAATACTCATTGATTGCATACTATGCAATCAACCTTTCCCCGGCCTAAGGTGCATCTGGGACAGGGAGAGGATGCCTGTTTACTCTGCATACAAGCCACTGTGGGCTCACAAGTACCACAGCCACTACCAGGAGGTCTATGAACATTTTATCATGCCATTGTATACTCTCATTTTTTTGAAGGAATGTAACTGTATGTCAGAAGAGGCATTGTAGGTAATTGAAGAATATGCGGATTATTACCTAACTGAGGATGGGCTCTACTTCAGAATGTTTGGAGGCTCCAGAGCACCCTCCCTACTACCCAAATATGCCATAGACTACATTGTTCATAAAGAGGCAGTTAGGCAAGTTTTCCTGGATGGCATAGGAAGCTTTTTATTTGAACATAAGAAGGTTGCCTATCCCCCTTTTCCTTTCAAGTTAGGGAGTTATAAGTTTTCCAGAGTAAAGAAAGCAGATGAGTATGTGGAAGAGTTGGATAGGTTTCATTTTGGTGAAATGCCCTTTCACAGGAATGACTCCCACCACAAAGTGGCTCAACACTGCAAAGAGAACAACGTCCATTTCGAATACACTCACCAATGGGACAGAGAAGAGTCTATCTTCTGCAGTGCATCGAACATGACAACCTTGAGAAAAAGGTTCAAAAAGAAGATCACCACCAAAGGTGGGAAGGGGCGGGATGAACAAGCAAAAGCCGATGAAGAAACTAGGAAAAGAAATGAAGAAGCCCAAAGGTTAGCCCAAGAATCTGAAGGGTGGCTGAAGGGAGAAGAGGAAGAGAAAAGAAGAGCTGCACAAGAGGCAGCCAAAAAAGCAAAGGAAGATGCAAGAATTGAAGAAGAAAAAAGGAAAAGGAAGCTTGATGAGGAGCTTCAGAAACAGGAGGCAGGGAGGATGAAGCTGACCCAGACAACGACAGAACAGTCAGCCTCTGACACAGCTGACATCCAGACTTAGGACATGGAGAACCCTGAGGTTCAAGACCCAGAAGTACCGGCTGTCATTAACACACTCGGACAGTCTATGGCCCCCACACTTAAACCGGTCCCCTTTGAACAGAAGATAGGGGAAGAAGTCCATGATTTCAATACTATCTTCTATGACAGGGTAAGAAAGAGAATAGTGAAAAGAACTGAAAAGAAGGTTGAAACAGGAGGTCTGTCCGGGAAGATGATAACTGATACGACTGTTGTATACGGAACAGACCGGGATCCCAGATTCACTATTAGAGTAGGAGCTGCATTGATCCACGCTTCGGAGGACAATATAGACAAAATAATGGCAAATATGGAGCAATCTAAAAAATCTTCTTCTCAACTGAAAGACACATTAAGAAAGGAAAGAGAAGAAAGCAACAAGATGAAGAGAAAATTTGAAGGCATGCAAAAAGAGGTGGAGTCTTCAAAGGCTGAACTGCAGGTTGTCCAAGCAGAGAGAAGATCTATGGAGACTACACAAGAGTGTCTGGAGAAAATGCAGCAAGAATATCAAGAGTTAAGGGCGAAGAAGGAAAAGCTGCTAGGAAAGATAGAAGACTTAGAGTTGCAAAAGACCACCTTGGAGGCAAATGAGAATCAATCTCAAGAACAAGAGACAAGACTTCAAGAGCATATTACTTCTCTAACAACAGCTTTAGAGGAAGCAAAAGAGCAGCGGGTTAGTCTCCAACCGTTCAAGGAACATGTGCTGGCACAAAAGGCCAAGATGCTTCAGCTGCAGACTGCCATAGAAGAGGAAAGGTGCAAGGTTGTGCAAGTAGATGGTCGATTAGAGGAGATTTTGGATCCCTCCTCCTATTTTGTTGATAGATCTCAGGACATCTTGGAAGTCCTGACAGCAAGAATAGCAAGGCTAGAGAACAATGAAGAAACTCCTGCAGAGCTGCCCTCGAAAGACCGACAGGCCCTTAAGCAGGATTACGACTTATTGGAGTTTGCTATTAACACAGCCGAGGAATTCAAAAATGCTGTTAGAAAGATGAAAGGAGCATGTACAGAATTCTTCAGAAGGCTCCTAATTACCTATAATCGATGCCAAGTAGCAACTGAACAGAGAATAGAGGCTTTTCCAGACCACAACTTGTTTGTGGAGATTTTGCAGAAGAGATATCAAGAGGAGAAAGAAAAAATACAGCACGTTAAAGCTCTCGATAACCAGATCTTAAGGAATGAATTCGATCATTCCGTAGTCAGTGTGCAGCTATTAGAAGATCAGCTTCGTTTGAGTGCAGCTAGAATTGAAGCCATCAAAAACCAGGCTGCGAAGTTCGAGATAAACATTCGTTTTTTGGAACCTTCTGAGTTTGAAGGCATCGCCTCAGAGGCTTTAGCTTGGAAGAAGTTTCTAAATGCTCAAGTGGGGCCCTCCTCGTGAATGTGTGACTACTTTTGTAATATGTAACGATTTTGTAAACACTTTATGAAAATGAAATTTTGGGAGGTGAAGAGTTGGGGAAGCCCAAAGGTTATTCGTGGGCAGCCCAACAATCTTCTTCTTTTTGTATAAATATAGAGGAATTCGAGGAACAAGGGGCTTTTTCCCAGTAAGACAAAAAAAAAGGGAATATTGTAAGAAGAACTACTTTTTTTTGCAATAAAGAATTATTGTTTGCCTATCGGAGAAATTTTGGTGGGAAATTCAAATGTTATGCTATGGATTGGTGGAAGATGAACTATTTCATTTTTCAGCTTTTTCCATTAACTGTGAGATCGTTCTAACTCTTAGGGCATATGTTCTTGTTTGAATGATTTCTGGTTTATTTTGTGAAATTGCCACCATGAGTAATGAATGTTGTTCATAAGCAATTGGCTATCTGATTGTCTAAATATCTTTAATAGTTCGTGTGTTGTGTGAAGGAATATCAGCTATATGTAACTCCTCTTTATAATGCATGTACAATAAACATTACTCATTTATAAGTTACATTTCAGCTCCCCGGGGATAGATAGGTAGATAGTTAGTTTTACTTTGTTACTATGTATGTGATTTAGATGCTTGTGAGTTCTAAGACGAGAGGTAAGAACCTGCGCATCACTTTGTGACTACTCCTTGCATCCTTTATCACCCTGCATTGTTAATTAGGCACGTGCATATCATCATTAATTCAAAAATATACAAAAATATACACGGTGGACTAGGCCGCAATCGGTAAAACCTTTAATTTTTGTTACTTGACTTACGGTAGCCGGACCGCAAATCGGATGGATTCCCTACAATAAACAGTCACGGGTTAGTTGGGAAAGTTGACTGGGGAGAATCCCTTGCTGTTGTTTCCTGCGAATCTCTAGGCCTCAACAGGTATATACTTGAAGCAAAGACAATTACCCAAATGCAACTCTTAATGCAGTTTAAAGAAGGCAAGCGACGAGGAAGTTCACTCTGTGGAGTGACAAACAGGCTGAGTGGCCATGAACCTGCGGCCTCTTTTCCAAAGCATGGTAAACGATAGGGTAAAGGCAAGATTTTAGGGTTTAAAGAAACTTATATAACAAAAATTACAAAGTCAAAACCCTATCAAATGAGCATCGAACACGTAGCTCCAAATTATTTGCAAAGGATGGGTTTGGCACTATAGTTCGAAACCCTTGTTCATCCTACACATAATAATGTATAAAAATCAATACCATATTTTTATTTGTCATGGTTACATTATCATTGCTAGGGTTTATGTTTGTTTTCAACCATAGTAAATAGTATGGGAGGTAGTCACTAAACTAGGGCCTTTAGTATAAGCTAAAACCTTTAAAAATGTATAAGAAAACTTATACATGCTCATGGTTTCTCTCATATTAAATAATGCTTGGTATTCGGTTCTAGGAAGATACAAAATGGAGGATGAAATCAATGATATATGTATATACTTGTAACTATAGAAGATATCTATCTAGGACTATAGTCTAGGCATTAAATTACGAATACTAGTATATGATTTATTAATAAGACCCGTATGAGATGAGGAATCATATAAAAGAAAATAGGGTAGACATCTATGACGACTAATTCTTATTCCCTTAAGATAAAAAGTATTAACACTTAGTTTAAAGAAAAAAACATTGGTAACAAGGCATTTCAAATTGTGAATAGTTATAAACGATCTTGTTTACTAAGTACTAGTGTTAATGTGTAGTTTAGATCAAATTATTTTATGACCACAATTGGATCATAGATCTTCTAGGTATTGTAACTCTTTAATGGTAGAAAGAAATATGTTCCACAAGATGCATCTACTAGAATTACATACAAGTTTTCAACTGAAAATCACAGGATGAAAGTTAAATGAATAAGATCTGTGATAGTAAGCGTAACTGAGCTAAATCCAGTTTATTAAAATATTGTTATTACTAACAATTATTTTCTAGCAATAAAGATCAACGATATCTCTTACTTGGCTCAAGTTGTAAAACAAATAATTTAACTAGCAATTTATTATATGCTAGTGGCGATGATAAATCTCAATCTAGAAAACTAGTAACAAACTTCTTACCTGTAAAAGACCTATAACAGAAGCATCACTTCACTGCATTAGCTATAAGCTAAGTAAGCCTCGATCTCAACTGAATTTATTTCCTACTTGTCATAAGACAGTAAACAAACTTAATACTAGAAGACAAACCTCTGTTTATGTTTCCTGTTACAACAAACCATAAATCAATTCCTTAAACATGGATTTATGAAAAACAAACTAGTAAGTAATCAAAACTAGAAATTTACAAAATAGTCCATTTTATTTTAATACAGATTAAAGTAACCGTTAGCAGTTAATTATTCCTAAGTATTGACGACTACGAACATTTTATGTTACATGAAATTTTTTAATTTTTTACGAATTTTTGGAGTATTACAATGCCACACTCCCCTCTCACTCCAAGTTGAGAGAATGAACGCACAACTACTCATTGCTTTGATGTACGCACAAGCAAGGGGATACCAAAGATCAAAAACACCTCATCGGGTATCAATGGTAAGAAACATGGCATCACGTCACACCCAACAAACCTTGATAGTTACTTCTAAGTTCATCCATAGACTCTCACTTTCAAGGGTTACTAGGAGGTAGATGGTGAATTCATTGTGGATGTGTGTCATTGTGTTTAGACAGTGGGATATCTAGAAAGGGACCTATCACTTTCATTTATTTTGACTTATGGGTCCACTGTTGAATTGAGGTCATGATTTGCAAAACTGAGAACCATATTATCCCTCGATGATGTATTCCCTACCCTTCTAACAGCCACTACTTGCACAAGAAATGTTTTTGAGGCCTTTTATTCTCCCACAAATAAGTGCTAGGCAGGGATAGGTATCCCACCTTACCTTCATAAGCATCGATAGTTGAATTCCTCAATTCTATATCCAAATAAAATGGCAATGAAACATCTGACTGGAGGGGGGATCCATTTGTTGAATCCACACATACATAGGTCATTTCTCCCCAAATAAAGAAAGTTATATTTCCTTAGATGGAAAATTCACATACCTACCTAAAATAGTATCGAACCATAATTGATTTCACCTATCATGTTAAGGAAAGATAGATAGTAAGCTATTTGTTATCTAAGAGGGATGAGTGAAGTTGTGGGCGTAATAAAGAGTATTAACTATTTATATCTCCTTATGATTATTTGTATCCCATATATTCGTTAGGCAAAGGAACAAGGAAATATAATCTTCATTATATTATATTCCTTCCTCTAGGTGCACATGCAAGCAACATGCATGCCTACCCTCCACTACTGACATGCTCGACAACCTCATGTTAGGAAATTACATGTTATATTATGTCCATTTGGTTGGACATACTTACATGCCAAGGTTAACCTTCGTTATAATGTTTCACATAATATTAGATTATTTAAAATCCAATTTGTATGTGTCAAAATAGATCTAGGATGAATGAATTTCATTGAGCATGAATAGTTATTTTATACATGAGTAGGTGACCCTTTGGCTTCATCTTTCCAAGAGGTATGTTGGACTTCATCTTCCTATTTATTAATTATTTACATTATTTACAAAACCGTGTTCCTTTTAGATTAGGTTTCTAACATATTCCCCCTTAATCTGAAGGGGTGATTGTAAGTCTGAGTATGTTTCTAAATCTTTCAAACTTTTCTCATCCAAGTGCTTTGGTAAATATGTCTACAATTTTCTCATTCATGGAACAATGTCATAGATGGATTGTCTTAACCTTTACATGATGTTGAATCAAATGGTACTTTCTATTGTTGTGCTTGGTTCAATCATGGAATATGGGATTCTTGGCCAACTTGATTGGATAAGTGTTGTCAATCAATAAGGGAGTGGAGTTATCACTCAAGTATCTCCATGAGCCACGCTATCTCTTTTGTTTCTTCTTCAACAACCACATATTCTGGCTCTGTTGTTGAATCTGCTGGAACTGACTACTTGCGTGATCTCCAGGAGACAACTTGTAATATCCCTCACCCCTGTCATTGGAATCAAAAATGGAATATAAGTTACCTCAATGCACTTATATTTCATATTTGATTACAATAATAGGGGTGAAGGTTATTACACAACTGCCAATCCAAGACTCATTGTGTATCCAAAAGTAGGCATTCTTGTCTCTTTGTCGTCATCAATCTCTGATTTAGAGTACCCAATAAGTTTGAAGGCATACACCTTAGAGTAATTGAGTCCAAAATATCGAGTCCCCTTCAAGTATCTTAGAACTCTTTTAGCAGCAGAATAGTGTCCTTCACAATTCTTTTGTGTGAAGCTTGAAAGGATTCCAACAACATATGAAATATTTGGTCTAGTGGAGGTAAGGTAGATAAGGCTTCCCACAAGCTATCGATACTTAGTCACATCCTCAAATTATTTTCCTTCATTTGATGTGAGCTTCATCTTTTGTTCCATTGGAGTTGAGAGAGGGTTTCATTCTATGATGCAAAATCTATTCAACGGTTCTCTAACATACTTTTTCTAGGAAATCAATATGTACGTAGGATATTAAGTCACTTCAATTCCCAAGTAGTAGTGAAGGTGTCCCAAATCTGTCATTTCAAAGCACTTCTTCAAATCTTTCTTTATGGATGCAATATAAAATTCATTATTCTTTGTCATCAAAAGGTCGTCTACATACACAACAAGAAACCAACAGATCTTCCAACTTTCTTTACAAATAGTGTTACATCATTAAGATTATAATGTTTTAATTTAACTTCAAAGATGCTCGGTTATATTTTCATACCATGCATGAGGTGCTTGTTTTGGGCCATATAAGGACTTGACGAGTTTGCATACATTGTGTTCTTGTCCCTTCACAACAAAGCCTTCTGGATCAGATATGGAGACATTTTCTTTCAAGTCTCGATTCAAAAAAGTTGTTTTTACATCTATCTGGTGGATTTTCCACCCATTTTGTGCATCCAAAGACAATAAGGTGTGGATGGTAGACCATTTTTCTATGGGGGATAAGTCTCTTCATAGTCAACTCCTTCCTTTTGTGCATATCGCTTTGCCACAATCCTCACTTTGTGCTTGTCAAGTGAGATATCTTATATGTATTTGTTCTTGTATACCCACTTGCAACAAATTGTTCTGAGTTCCAACTAGAGGGTATACTCGGTTCCAGGTTGCATTCTTTATGAGCGCATCATACTAATTGTGTATGGCTTATTTCCACTCATCACAAGTAGCAACATCTTCAAGGGAAGTTTGTTCAAATTTAGCAAATAAATTTAATTCACAATCAAATGAGACATCCATGTCATCGCCTGAGTTATGTGAATATCCTCCATCTTCTTTCATGTTTGAGCTTCTTGTTCCCGTATTTACAACTTCATTCAGATGGACAATTTCAAGTGTCTTTGTCACACACTTCAGAACTTTTCGTGATTTCCCAGGTTGATCAACTGGTGGTGCTTCATTTTCTTCAATATTTAGTATTCAAATTCTTCCAGCCACCTCGTCTAGTTGATCCTTTTGTTCATGTGAACTGGCATGAACTTCTTCTTCAAGGGTTTCTTCATGAGGAGGTGTTGGTGCTTCAAAAGGAAATTCTAGAGATTGATCCAAGATAGGGACCCACCCTTCAAGATGAGGAATTTCATTATCAACTTCATAATATGTCTTTACATGATCAAACTTATCTAGAGGATCAAGTTGTCTATCAATAGAGTCGTCAATTTTATTAGTTTCAAGAAAAATAACATAGCTGGAAACAACAGATTTCTTGTTTACCTCATCGTAAAGACCATATGCCTTCGAGTCTAAGTACCCTAAGAAAATGCATTTTCAACTTCGATCACCAATCTTGTCTCTTTTCTCGTTGGGTATCAAGGCATAGCAAGTGGAACCAAAAACCCTAAGATGTCTCACCGAATGGATGTGGAGTCTTGTTTTCAAGAGCATGAGATAGACTTCTATTTCTCAAATAGACTGCACAAAACATTGCTTCACCCCAAAACATCAGTTTTACATTCTTGAAAAACATCATTGAGTGTACCATATTCATTATTGTTCTATTCATTTTTTCTACCACACCATTTTGTTGAGGGTTATAAGGAACTGTAGTTTGATGTGCAATCCCATGTTGATGAAGATAGCCTTCAAAAGCATTATAAGTCTATTATTTTCATTTTCAGTACAAAGTGGGCCAATATGAGATTGTGCTTGATTTTATATACATGCATGAAAATATTTGAATGTTTGAAACACTTCATATTCTATCTTTACCACGTATACCCAACACATTTTGTGTAGTCATCAATAAAGGTCATGAGATATCTATTACCATTGGAAGAAAGAATAGGCATGGGGCGACATAAATCAGAGTGAATCAGCTCTAACTTTATACATGCTCTAGAGTTTGACTCTTGAAATGGTTTCTTACTATGTTTTCCTAATATGTATGCATCACTTTTGTTCATCTTCTTAGGAATGGTGGGAAAACCAAATACACCATCGTTTCTCAACAAGTGAATATTGTTATAATTTAGATGACCATATTTAGCATGACATAACAAGCTGGATGACATATTAACTTCAACATGTTGAGAGTGGTAGACAAAGTTTTGAACTCTTTTAGTTCATCCTTTCAGCTTCAACAACATTCCATCTTCATATCTAGTCATGATGACCTAGTTGAAAAAGGACTTCCTCATCTCTACAATTCCATGGAACATGTGGATGGAATGGCATTGCTATTGAATTTGCACCAAGGACATCAGGATTCTCTACAACTCTAGAAGACAAAGAACATTTTGTAACAAAAATCCATGGAATACGGGTAGTTTGAACTTGGTGGAACCAATTCCCTTTGGTTTGAGGCTAGATTTGTCTGCAAAATACACTATTACATCTACATTGTCATTCAGTTCTCCAAAACAATGTTTTCTAAATGTCATATGTGATGTTGCACCAATTTCAAGCAACAATATTTGTAAGATGAAAAGATGTAATTCCATTTATTCAAAAATTACAATGTGCAACAATACAATGAAAAAAATCATGAGATTTACTAGCCAACACTAAGCAAAGAGACCCCAAGGGGCCCAACAATAATCTGCTTCATGTCCATTCCTCCCACAGCACTTACATTGTAGTTCAGGTCTTCTGTTTGAGTTGTTTTGTCGTCCCTGCCTCTGAAATTTATTCTTCCTCATCCTCCTTTGTTACTCTATCCCTTGAAAGAGTCTCTTGACCAGTTCTTTTCTTTCTAAGCAATGTAAAGGGTATCTCCAGTGGGTTCATTGGTCTTCTTTCCAAAGACTTTCTCTTTGTCTACAATTTTCTCCACGAAGGTGTCAAAGGTGAAGTCCTTCAACTTGTCACTAGCTTGAAGTGATTCAAGGTAGTGTGAATGTGTAGGATAGAGGGACCTTATAAAGGAAACAAGTGGAAGGTCTAGTTGCATGCTAATGGTTTGAATCTTATGCATGAATGCTCTAACATTAGTGGAAAGAATCATAGGATCATTATCCTTTACTTCTAAATTGAAAAGTTTTAACATCATCTGAATTACCTCCATTTCAGAATGTGAGTCATACAAATCCTTCAATCTTTTCAAGGCATCAAAACAAGACGTTGCAGGTAATATGTGATGACTCACCTCATCACTTACTATTGTACTGATCATTGCCAAGCCGTGTTGTCTCTAGTCTTCCATGTAGCAAGTTCCTTCTCTGATGTTGGTGGATTTTGGTTAGTTTTTAAGGTCACACCAACTTCAGTTTGAATGTCACATCCCCTCCCATCAATCTAACCCATGTAGGGAACATAAGCGACAACTCGGGGTGTTAGATTTCGCCCCATGTCCATATTATTAAATTCATTAACATCTAAATGTGTGTGCAAATGCATAATTAACATACACAACTAAATTAAACTCTATCAACACATGCACAACATGCACACACCAGCATTTATATTACAAACATAATAGTAAAACAATCACACACAAAATTAACCTCATTCTCATGCTATTCACGTGCCTCCTACTGAATAATTCAAGTTGGACAATCGATTCAAATTGATATGAATAAATAAACATTCATAACACAAATTTTGGGCATAATTTAAAACACAATAAGCACTTATCCTTTAATTAAATTTGTGCAAGCAATTGGCTATGAAAGAGAAACATTCCACCCAATCGTAGGTCTTTGCCCAACCTATATTCTTCAACACTCAAAAACCACCCCATGGGGCTATGTATCCACTAAGGAGGAATTACTCAAGCTCACTCATAACACTGCACACCACTCTCTTGAGCTAATCCAACACTCAGTTGGGTTTATTAATCCAACAAATAGATAATTACAACTATGTCGAACCAGTATGCTCAACCATGGAACTATGGCATCTCAATGGGTTCAGCAAGTCTCGAAACCTTCTTCTCCTCCATGCATAGTTGAGCAAGGTTGCCTTCTCTTCCTTCCCATTCCCTCGGGTGTTTCTTTCCCTAAATTACTGTCTTGGGCAGGTATAGAAGGTCCAAAATACTGAACCGATAGAGATATTGCCTCCACTTCAATCCACTCTTGGATTTTCCAAATTTTGGCAACATGGTTATGAATCATGAAATTAAACTTCAGAGCTTGTAAATTTGGGTCTTCCTATGGATTTTAAAGCTTTTTCCATTCTCAAATTTGCCCTGGTATTTATGTATATGGATCTCCCACTAACTTTCATTGCTTACGTGAAGTTCTTAGCGGTTTTGACACTTCAAGACATGCCTTCTTTCCAAGTTGTGATTTCTAGTTTTTCCACAGCTGGGAATGCATAGTAAGCTCAGAATTGCATTATGGTTGTTCCACAATAATATGCAGAGGATGGAAAACGAATTCCCATGAGGATAAATAACTTATGGGTCAAGTAAACCATGCCCATACCCATCCATATGAATTTATAGACTCTCCATGTTCATTAAATTCATGAGCTAATTTTGCAGTTGCTTCCTTACAACAAAAGTAAATGTCAACAAGGAAAGTCAAGACAGGTTTTCAATATGGCATTTAACAACA
Source organism: Pseudotsuga menziesii (assembly GCA_001517045.1). Taxonomy (NCBI): domain Eukaryota; kingdom Viridiplantae; phylum Streptophyta; class Pinopsida; order Pinales; family Pinaceae; genus Pseudotsuga; species Pseudotsuga menziesii. Next base: position 497,017 of record LPNX010202890.1, read on the forward strand.
CATGGTTCAATCCCAAACTCCTCACCTCTCCCTAGTGGATAGATATATCCCCCTCATTTTAGTTGCTTCCATAGTCATCTCTTGGTATTTTATTTCCATTATAATTATATACATGGTTTTACAATTCCTCGTGGCTTACTAGCACATAGCCAACAAAATATGAAATACTTGACTTTATAATCCTAGGCGTTCACTAGCAAAGCCTTGACCTTGAGCTCCACACTAAGAATCACACATCACATATTTACAATATTTACATATCAAGCCAATACATTCTAGAGGTCAAAATGGGAGTGGGAGTATTACATCGAATAGTGTTGCCTTCACATATGCTATGCCATAGATCATTGTAGATAAATGTGGCTTTGATATTCCTTGACCACTCTGGGTACTTTTCTTTTCCAATGAGTATTACACCGACTATGGATGCCAGTGAATGCATCTCCTACAACTACTAGTGTATTTTATAATTTAAACTTAATATGACAGAGACAATGAGATTACAAAAACATTAACCTTGCAAATGTACAATCTCTACCAAAGCAATTTACAATCTTATTATCTCAATTTTTTAAAGTAATACAGGGACAATATCATTGACCAAGAACACTTCTTTCGAAATAAAGTTACATGATTTAGTCAACAACACACTAACAAAGGAAATACATTTTTAATAAATTCATAAGCAAAGTTTTAACACTAAATGAACTACTCAGCGATATGCTAAAGGATGTGCAGTCCTTACTTAGGTGAAGAATGCTTTCCACATAATAGCAGCTCAATAAAATGACAACAATCATCAAGGTTCAACACAACCCTCCAAATCACAGCATACAAAGACAACAATGGTTTACACACTTCAACAATCTCAACTCCATAATTGACGCAAGTCAAAAAGTGGAGTGTGTGGTCTCCACATCTAAGCTTCTATGCTGCTTAAGTAAGCTTCTTGGTTAATAGCACACACTCCAATCTTAAGTCTACACCAACGGGCTTAAGTAAGATTCTTGGTTAATAGCACACACTCCAATCTTAAGATTCAATACTAAGAGGTCTCTATAATTTGGAGGGGCTTCATTTAGACTTTGCCATGGCTGGGAGGCCACTTAGCCTGGCAAGTTGGTAATGGTAACGACATAAGGATCGGTGTCGACTCGATTGCTGTGAACTCTTCTCCTTATTCCCTTCCTGCTGAGCTGAGATCCTTCCTAGAGGATCTGGACATTTGAACTCTCTCTCAGGCACATAACATCTTACCTGACTCTCAGCACTATTGGTATACTACAGAAGAATTAGGTATTGCTGGGGATTGGAAAGATGCGTGGGATGCTTACACCGCTGGGTTAGCATAGGGTGGAATCCACCTCACCTCTCAAGCAGACTCCCTGGTATGGGACTTTAATAAAAATGATGGATCCTTAATAGCAAAGATGGCATACGATTGTATTGTAAAACATTTCTCTCCACATGTTGTTAATTGCATGGACTCATTTATTTGGTGCAGCGCCCTCCCTCGTAAGATCGGTTGTTTCACTTGGCTGGTTTTTTGGAACAAACTCACAACCTGGGATAATCTCCAGAAAAGGGGTTGGATAGGTCCAGGTATCTGTGTCTTGTGCAACTCTGATGAGGAGACAGTCGCTCATTTATTTAATGACTGTGTTATTTGGAAAACTGTTCTGGAGACCATATGTGAACAATATCATATTCCTCGTCCCTCTCGGGTGGATCTTCCATCCACTTTCACTAGAAACTGGGTTGGCATTTACAAGAAACATACATCCTTTTGGTTTGTTCCATTTCATATGTTATGGAATATCTGGAAAGCACATAATTTAGCCATCTTTGAAGGAAAGAAAAGGAGTGTGCTCTGTATAGTACAGCTTATCACACATCAAGTCCAAACTTACTCCTATCAGCGTGTCAAAGTTAAAAGACACAGGGAAATAGGGGATCCTCCCTGTTTGTATTTTCCTTGCGGATTTTTTGATGGTGCTTCTGTAAAAAAGACAGCGGGTGTTGGCTTCAGCATACACTTGAATGAGACACACCATTACGAGTTCGCACTGGGGGTAGGATATGGCATGAATACTAAAGCAGAATTAATGGGCCTTTGGGCTCTTCTACTTTCCTCCCAAATGATGGGGCTCCTCCTTTCCCATATATTCAGTGACTCTCAAGTCATTGTCAACTGGGCTAAGGGATTGACTGCTCTCTCCCCACCAGATCTCTTTCACTGGTGTCGGGAGACAAAAAAGCTTTCCAAAAGCTTTCAAGATCTGTCTTACATTCACATCTACCGAGAACACAATCGGATTGCTGACCGACTATCTAAAACTGCTCTCACCTTTGCTCAGGGTCATGGTTGCTACTCTGAATTTTTGGAGGATCAGTTGATCTCACAGGACTCTTTTCAGCTCTTTTGAGCTTGGATAGAGGAGCTTACTCCTCGTTTCGATTGTTGACTAGCTGCTCATGGAGCGGCCTCTTTTAGATTGCTGATCATATCCCTTTGGTACTCGGTAGATGTGGCTGAAGGGACTGATTCCATTATGATGAGGCAGTATTTCTGATGGGAAATTTCTTATTAGTATCGCATTTCCCCCTGGAAGCGACTCGAGGTGTTTCTCAGACCATTTGAGCTATATATATTTGAAATGTAACCCACCACTGGGGCGGCTGGACGGATGCCCTTTGATTCTTAATAAGAATAACAAGGACATGCTTTTTTCCTCCTGAAAAAAAAAAAGTCTACACCAACGGACTTCAACAATAACAACCACACCAAGGTTTCACCAACAACAACGTAGCACCAACAAGCTTCAACTTTGACATAATGATAACAAGGTAAATATAACAAAACATAATATAACTCTTGTGTTCTATGGCGCCATTGTTGTTACATTTTTAAGACATGTGTAAAGTTTTCTTAAACATAGTTTATATGGCGCCATTGTTGTTACATTTTTAAGACATGTGTAAAGTTTTCTTAAACATAGTTTATAATTTTTCTAGAAATCATAACTAAATGTCATTTAAATAATGTTAATAACTTGAATGAAAACACACATTTTTAATGCACTTCTTAAAATTTGTTCTTTTGGAAATATAGTTTATAAGTTTTTGAAATTGCCTTTGTGAGAATGAACTATTAACCACATTCAAAATTAACAAGCTCTATTTTGAGGTTGTATCAAAGCACCTCAAGCAAAGAGTACCAACAACAATGAAGAGGTCCAGTGAATTAAATCGAACCCTACATAAAGATCTTATAAACACAATGGACAAGGTATCAAAGCTCAAGGTGATATCGAATGTCCCAAAAAGGAAGCATGTCCTTGTGAAATGGATTTTTTAATAGAAAATTCTACTAAAGCTTGATCCAACATTAAAGCCCTAATCACAAGTTAGAGAAACTGCATTTCAGTGTTGAAGTTTGGCTACTAAAAGTACTCTACCTTCTACTACCAACTCAAAAGTGATCATGACTATGTTCCAATGACAAGTTTTAGTTTTTAGGTCCTTCAACCTTTGCCTAAATAGATCAAATCTTATCCTAAAAGCATAGAAAAAGTTACATTTGTAGCCTTAGCATGAAGACAAGTCTTGGTTTTGTAGGCCCTTTAACCTTCGTCAAATATCAACACAATGTCCAGGCTTTTACACCTTCCAAACCCAAAATAGTTGAAAACACATTAAGAAAATGTACAAATAATAAATTAACAAAAATAATAAAAAATGGACAAAATTTAATATATTAATATGAACATAGTTTTGTTTAAGTTCACCTAAAGAAAAATATAATTTTTTTTTCACAAAAAAAGACATTTCCTGCTATTATATTAATAAATGAAATTCAAAAAGTTACATCTGTCAAACGTCATTTTAGACACTTTTCTTCAAAAAAATTTCAACCAATGAAGGATCTAATTATCAAAAAGGCAAAAAAATAACCCTACTAGACAAAATATGACCATAGTCCCATCTAGTCAAAGTTACATCAACTCCAAGAGATTTGTTTCACCTTCGTGGATCAAAGAGCCATCCATAAATTCTTGAAATCTAACAAAGCCAAATGTAAGAGAAATGGTTGTTTTGGACAGAGCATCCACGGATGTATTAAAACACCTAGAAATATCCTTGAAAGAGATCTGTTCAAATGTGCTTTTGATATCTTGAATTTTCTGAATCCAATGATTATGTAATAACCCTTGTAGGTTTGAAGATCCATTTAACCAATCAATTAAGACCTTGGAGTCTCCAAAAACATTGATATCTGAAATAACAATAAGTGAAGCAAAAAGGAGACCAAATAAGCTTATAAGTTCAGGTTTTGTGTTGGATCCCAAGCCTCCACCCATACAGAGATTCAAAAAATGATCATTGTTTAAAACAAAACCATGGCACAGCCACAATGGTTGAGGTTAGAGGCTCCATCAAAATAACCAACAGCACCAGAGGCAACATCTACAAGAGGGAAAAGTTTTTTGAATTTTATGTTGCTGATAGTTTCCTCGTAAACCTTGAAAATATTTATGCCTCTAATTCCACATATAAGAGCAATGGGCTTTGTCTCTAGAAAAACTAATTGATTCATTGTAATCCATATAGACTAAGAGATGAAAATAGGCAGAAGATTGTAAGATACAACATTTTGAAACCAATTGAAAAAAGAGTTCTCCAAATTTTCAGTACCCGGATCTATACTAATGCCTAAACATTCTTTAACAACTCTCCAAACATGTAAACATAAATTACAATCCACAAAAAGGTGGAATCCAGTTTCATCACTTTGCCTACAAAGAGGGCAGAAACTTGGGCCTTGCCACCCCCTTTTCAACAAATTGTTCCAGGTAAGGATCTTATCCTTAAGAGTGAGCCACCAAAAATATTTAAACTTTTGGGGAATATTCCATTTCCACATCCAGTTATACCACCATCTTTGCTCTAAGTTTGTACCATTCATGATTATATATTCATAAGCTAGTTTGGCTATAATGATCCCATTTTTTTTGTTTTCAAGCCAAACAAGAGTACCAATCTAAAAGTTGAGTTTAATTCCAGCAGAATTCAACCTATCAATGAATGTTTCCCACTGAACAACCCAAATGCCATTGAGTCCCAGATCTCTAGCATTCAAGCAATAGCCCCCTTTTAGGACAGCACATTTAGGTCTCTTCAATATATCCAGGATCTTCATGTTAATTCATCCACGATGCTCTGTAATTTCTACCTGAAAATATGGATAGTCATTATATCCTACAAAGGGATCAATACCAGTGAGTATGTTTTTTCCATTTCCTATATTCCAACAAATCCATTTTTTTAGCCAATGTATAACTTTGCGAAAGCTATTCTAGACCATCGAGACACAAGTAGAATAACAAACCAAGTTTCTAATCCAAGTGCCAATTGAAATACTCTTCAGATACTTTGTTTTCATCACTTCACTCCACAAGCTCTGATTAAAGAGACATCTCTATAAAGATATTAAACAAAGAGCAAAGTTAAATATTGATAGATTCTTTATACCCCATCCTCCTTGAAGAGTTGGAGTAGCCATAGTTTCCCAAGGAGCCAAATGAAATTTTCTCTTTGAACCTGAGCCTGACCATAAAAAGTGAAAAAATTGTTCTTGGTAGAGTTGATAATGGAAGCTAGGAGCTTAACTAGAGAACACCAGTAAACAGGAATGCTTTGCAATGTAGCTTTGATTAATGTAAGCCTTCCTCCTAAAGAGAGAAATCTAAAATCCCAATTTGAAATCCTCTTTTCAATATTCTTAATAAGCCAAAACCAATCTTTTACTCTATAACTGTTACGTTTTAGGAAAAAACCCAAATTTTTTAAAACCAATCTCCATCTGCTATACCTTAAATTGAAAAAGAGTCTTCAATTCCAATAAACAATTTGGTTGAATCTTATGAATATAAGAGCAAGACTTTTCAATATTTTTTTTTTTACAAAAACGGTTATAGGGCTGTTATATTGAATTTCTGGCTAATCAGCTGCCAGTAGCAAAACATACATCAATTCTGATCCAAAGTAAGCATAGTGTCCAGAGATACTGGTGAATTTATCTTAACTGAACCCTTTACAATAAATCTGGAAAATGCTAAGTTATCCTAGAAATCAAACTAGCAAAGACAAATAAAAGGCATCTAGAAGAAGCAGCGATACACCCTGCAGAGAGGAGGAAGAACAGAGAACTGAATTTGGATTTTTTCCTTTCAATTTAAAGGGGCGAGCCTAGAAATAGAACTTGCAGCTGTTGCTGGTCGTAAACTTGAACTCTCCATCTCTCCTTCTCGAGGCTTGAAGACTGCCCATCCAATAGACAGAGCCAGAAGTAATTCACTAAGGGAGAAAGCAAGCTGAAAAATACTCACTCTTTGTTTTCCAACAGCTTCATGGCCTGGATCTAAACGAGTGCCTCAGAACATTCCTTGCTGGGCATTAAAAACGCTGGAGGACAGCAAATAAAACATAAATCTCCTTACAAACCTGTTAATCCACGTGAAAATGATAAATTGAAGGAAGGAATCTTTCCCATAATTGGCCTGATTGTTGAAAAATCGACCAATTAGAAAGGCTGCACAAGAATCCAAAATAGAACCTTGATCTGAATAAAATAGTCTTGCTCTTGGACGCATTACTTCTTGAAGTCCTCAGACTAGATGGTCTTTACTGGCAAAAAACGAAAAGCTCTTCTTCTTGTCCTGGGAGGAACTGTGATCCATCTCTCCACTATCTTTAGGGAATGGGCATGTAATTTTCAATGCCATTAAACCTCAGAGCTCCCTTACTCATGGAGGCCCCCACGTTTGCTTCTTGATCAGCGTTTTGATTGAGATTCCTAAGGACATGATAGAACAGAACTTCATCAAATTCTTTCAGCTGATTTGAGACTTTCCGATAGTAGTGGGCCAAGTCCATGCTATTAGGGGTCTTCTTCAGCCTAAGAGCCTGAATGATGATATGGGAGTCTCCAATGATTACCAACTTCTTGATGGAAAGGTTTCTGACTTGGTTCAAGCCTTGCCAAATGGTAAGAATTTCAGCGATATTATTAGTTTTTTGACCCAGCCCCCGGGCGAATTTGAAGACAATTTTCCCTGAATAGTCTAGCAGGACTCCTCCACTTCCAGCTGGACCGGGATTCCCTTTCGAGGCCCCATCCACGTGCAGAATATGTTTATTCAGAGAAGCTCTCCATTTGATAAATTCTTGCTCCTCGAGCCTGATTTCCCAGGAAGAATAATGCTTTGTAATATTCTTGGTTCTGGTGAAGAGGGAAGGGTCTAAGTCATGGAACCAGTTGTACTCTTCTCTGTCAGGAATAACTTCATTGGTGAGATTTACTTTAGAGGTTACCAGCTCCCCTATCAACGCCTTAACTTTGCTCGCCACTTGGGCCGGTGAAGCTACCAAGTCCCTGAAGATTCTATTGTTACGCTCCAACCAGACTTTCCAGCAGAGGATTTTTGGCACCCACATCCAACAATGCTTTATTAGCTTCAGCCTGGAGAAGGAAAAGGGAGCAAAATCAGGCCAGGAGGCAAACGAGGAGGAGATGGAAGGGGGGAGGTCAATATTCAGCTGCGCAAAGAGGATGTTCCAGAGGTTTGAAGCAAAGGAACACTGAAGAAAAAGATGGGTAGAGTTTTCTTCGTGGCAGGCACAGAGGGGGCATATTGAGGGCCCTTCCCAGCCTCTACTGAGAAGGATATCCCAGGTAAGAATGCTGTTGTGCAGGAGGGACCAGCAGAATAGATCTATTTTGGGGAGGGAGGGGTGGAGCCAAAGGCTTCTCCAAACAGAGGGGTCCGGGGCAGCCCAAGGAATGGCTTTTAGGGCTACATACCCAGCAGCAGCAGAGTAAAGGCCTGAGGAGGAGCCCCAGCCTCGTTTATCCTTCATCTTAGCAGAGGTAGGGGAGAGACCTTGAAGAGCATCAAGGAGGGCGCGAGCTTCAGCTTCAAGATCTTGCGGGACAGCTCCCAAGTCCCATTTGATCCAAGATTCAGCTTGGCTCCATCGAGATAAGTCCCAAAGGGTGAACTTGCTGTTCGAGTGGAGCCAATTTTTTATGTTCTCCATACCCTCCAAGGAGTTTAGAGGGTTCTGCCCTAAAATGGAGTCCTCCCAGAACTTGATTTTGGAGTCATTTCCCGGGATCCAAGTGAGCTTGGAGGTGAACATATCCAGAGACTTTAGACAGAGGAAGAGAATGGGAGAACCTTTCCTAGTCCTGGGAGGGCGATCCAAACACCGCTCTTTGTGACCCCTGAAGTATTTTGTTGTTAGAGTTTTGGAGCTCCACGTTGTTTTCCCCCTTATCATTTTCCACAGAATCTTACCCCCCATTGCCAGATTCTGAGTGGCCACATCTCTGATTTGCAATCCTCCTTCCCATTTAGGGGATTTGACCTTATCCCAGCTGACAAGATGCATTTTCCTTCCATTATTCCTGCCCCCTTCCCAAAGGAATTTTCTCAATAATTTGTCAATTTCTTTCACTATTCCTTTCGGAGCTAAGAGGATTGAGGCCTGGTAAACCGAAAGGGAGGTAAGCACTGAGTTTATTAGAATTATTTTACCTTTTTTATTTAGCCAGGAGACCCCCCAAGCCACTAGTTTGGCCTTGATTTTGTCCAACAGAGGCATCCAAAGGCTCCTTCTTGGGGCTGCTTTCACAAGCGGGATTCCCAGATATTTGATGGAGTCCCACGTGGAAGATCCTTCCATTTCCAGCGTCCTTGATATTTCGGTCATTTCAATGGGCGGGCAGTTCCAGCCATAAATTTTGCTTTTTCTCAAGCTGATTTCACTGCCTGAGACTTCCGTGTAAACATCCAGCTCTTTCTTGAAGGCTCTTGCCGTAGTGAGATTGGCTTGACCCAAGAGGAGGGTATCGTCTACAAATTGGGCGTGATTAATTCTCTTCACTCTGGGGGTGATTGAAATCCCCATTAGGGAACGCTGCTGAAGGCTATTTTCCAGCTGGAAGCTAAGGACCAACGCTTGAATGACGTAGAGTAGCGGGGACAGGGGGCAGCCCTGCCTAAGCCCCCTAGTCGCCTGGAAGAAACTTGCCGGTCTCCCGTTTATCAAGGGGGCTATCCAGGGCCCTGAGATACAAGCTCTAATCCAACTAATTAACTGGGGATGAAAGCCCAGGTTAAACATGACAGCAAAAAGAAAATTCAACCGAACTTTATCAAAGGCATTGGCAAGGTCCAATTTGACTATCATACCTTTTTCCTTCCTTTGGCAACTTGAGTGAATTGCCTCTTGGACCAGAATGATATTGTCCTGAATTTGTCTATCCTGTATGAAGCCCCCCTAGTTCTCCAGAATTATCCCAGGGAGGAATTTTTTAAGTCTGTTTGCAATAACTTTTGTGGTGATTTTGTACCCCGTATTGCATAGCGAGATAGGGCGGAATCTGGAAAAGCTTTGGGCGCCTTTCTCTTTTGGAATTAACGCTAGAAAGGGGGAGTTGGTGCTCCCTCCTATGTTGCTGCATCTCTGAGATTTCATAACCATTTTTATCAGGTCCTTCTGAATGATGTCCCAGCAGGCTGTGTAAAATCTGGCCATGAAGCCGTCAGGCCCTGGAGCTTTGTCTGGGTTCATTCCATGAAGGGCTTTGATAATCTCCTCAGCCGAAATGGGGGCGATTAAATTTTTGTTCTCTTCCTCTGTAATTTGCGTGGGGATCACATTTAGAGGGTAGCGATCCAGGCGAGTAGGAGTTTCCAGATCTTCAGAGAAAAGATTTTTGTAGAAAGAGTGGGCTGCATTCTGGATTTCTTCAATTTTGTTGAGCGTTTGGTCCTGGTAATGGATTTCCCGGATGGAATTGTAATTTTTCCGGGCTTCTGCATGCTTGTGGAAGAAAGAGGTATTTTTGTCTCCTTCTTTGAGCCAAAGACAGCGCGCCTTCATCCTCCAATATTGCTCTTCTCTTCTCAGCGCTGTATGCAGGGCCTTTTGCAGGTCGATTTCAGCATTGATCAGATCCGGGGTGACCGGGACGTCCTCCATCAGCATCTGGTGGTTGCCAAGGTCACGTTGGGCTTTTTTTCTTTCCAGGATGGGGGAGGGCTGAACCTTAGCCCAATTTTTTAGAGCTGCTTTAAGTCTTCTCAGCTTTTCTTCCCAAATGAAGAAAGGCGACCCAGTGACCATCCATGGTGACCCAGAGGGGGCTGAAGTGAAAGGGGATAGGGCCCAGTTTTTCTCCATGGGTCGGGGAAAGGGAAATGGGTTTATGGTCTGAGGTACAAGCCTGGAGAATTTCAGAATTAGCGAAAAAAGCAAGGGTCAGGAAGGACGAGTGGACTAGAAAGTGATCCAGGCGGGCGGCAATGTGTCCAGGACCCACTCTTTTGTTCGTCCATGTGAACTTACCTTTGCCGGGCTTAATATCCTCCAGATCCCAGTTCATTATAATGTCTTCAACCCACTCCCGAGCAGGGTCTCTAACCGGGGAGCCGCCTTTTTTTTCCGAGAGGGCAAGAGTAACGTTCATATCTCTAGCAAGAACTAGATTGTCATGCAGATTGGTGGACAGAAAGGAGTTCAGCGATTCCCACCACTCTTTTTTCTGAAAGAAGGACCGGGGCATAGATGTTGAAAAGACTAATCTGATGCCCTGAGGCTCTATGCTGAAATTTTGTGAAGAGCCAATGGATGGTACTGTATTCCTCAAGCAGGTCCAGCATGGTGGAGTTCCAGAAGGTGGCTAGACCTCCTGAGGCTCCTCTAGCGCTGACTGCTCTATCGTCTCCTGGATCAGAAGTATCTCCGAGGAGCTCATTCTAACGAGATCTTTGACTGCTTCTTCCTTAGAAATGCTTCCCAACCCTCTGCAGTTCCAGGAGACAAACTACATTATGATCAGGAGGGGGGGGAGGTGGCTCCCTTCGAAGCCTTGCCTTTCTTTGTAGATCTAGTTTCCATCATGTCCGGGATGGTTTGCTGAACTCCTGTTGTGACATCCTTGTATGATTTCTCCTCCCTTTTTTTCCGTTATGGTTTCCTTCCTCTTGGAGCCTTTTCAGGGGTACCCACCGAGCTGCTGGTCTCTGTGGCCCCCTCATCTGAATCAGCTCCAGGATCAGAGCCTATGATGGTGTGCTCATCCTCTGATCTCAAAGATTCTTTTGCTGGAGAGGCGCTATTGTCCTTAGCCGGATTTTCTGGGGGAGACGTGGATTGGGAAGGTATCTCTATGGTTTCTTTCACCAGTTCCTTTGAAGTTGCTGCAATTTCTTTCAAGGGCTCCTTCAGCGGTCTTGAGTTTGCTTGCGGCTGATCTTTCGCCTGGCCAGATCTGGTGTCCTTGGCTTTTGGGGCTGCTTTGCTTTTCTTTACCTTTTGCCATCCTTCAGCTTCTTCCTTCTCTGGGGTTTGGATCTTTGGGCAGTTCCTATGAAAGTGCCCATATTCTTGGCAAGATCTACACTTAAATGGGAGGTGTTCATAGTCCACTTTCTGATAATGTGTCCAGGTGCCAACCTTTAGCTTCACTGCCTCCGGGAGCCCTGCCTCAAGGTCAACTTCTACGCATATCCTAGCACATTTGTAAATGGACTTGTTGTTTGCCTTGTCTACGAACTTCCCTATTCCATTTCCTATCATTTGCAACGCTTCATAGTTCCAGCAGTGGACCAGCAAATTGTGTAGCCTGACCCAAACCAATACCTCCTTGGGTAAATCCACCGTGGGATCAAAGTCCGGAGTCCACCGATTCAGATACAGCCCTTGGGTGCCCATAAAGTATGGGCCATTTCTGAAAATGAGATCCTTATCCTCCTTATCTATAAATTCGAAGAGAAAGTAGCCGCTGCTCAAGGGATAGCAGGTGACTCCATGCTTGAGATGCGGCTTCCAATTTCTTTGAATCCAATCATCGGTGGTTTTTGCCGAGAGCCAGAGCCCCATGAACTGTCCAACTAGTCCTCTCTCTGACAGAGCAAGGGCGATTTTCACCGAGGTTGTCTCTGGCAGTGCAATTTCAGGGATTTCTTCAAGTTTTTTTATAAATTTCGAAACTGAGAAGAGGGCTTTCCGCTTGCCCCCGCTGGCAACCAGCCTCCTGAAGGCGTCCATCTCAGCTGGCGGGGGGGAGGGGGATCCCCATCCCCTGGGGCGGCCATTGATGCAGCGTGAAACCCTACTCCACAAGCTCTCGCGCGCGCCCAGAGAGCTCACGAAAAGAAAATCTCTGCAAGACTTTTCAATATTGACTTCCATAACTGTAGCATTGCAAAAGAGATCCAAAAGAGTATGCATAATCTTCCATTCTTTGATATTATCCAGTCCAAAGAGAATAACATCATCAACAAAAATTAAGTGAGAACTAATGATATCATCTAAAAAAATTATACCTAAAAGTTGTCCTTCATCACATGCTTTAGAGATTAATCTGCTAAGACCTTCAAGCAAAAGTAAGAATAATAAAGGAGAAGAAGGGCAGCCTCGTCTCAAGCCTCTAGAGCTCTTGAAAAAAGATGTAAGGGAACCATTGATTAAAACTGCAAAATTAGCAAAAGCAACGCAAGCCGTTATTGAGTTCATAACATGTTCAAGAATACTTATCTAAAGAAGTACCAACCTTAAAAAATCCCAATTGACTTTATCATAAACCTTAAGCTAAATCAAGTTTCATTATTACCGAACTTAAGTTGTTTGTCTTAACAAAGTGTAAGCACTTCTGAGTGGTATCAATAGCATTAAGAATCTGTTTATTGTCTAAAAAGCCAAATTGTTATTTTGATATGTATTTAGAGAGCATAGGCTTTATTCTGTCTGCAATTATCTTAGTCACCATTTTGTAGACCAAATTACAGAGGGCAATAAGCCTAAATTTAAAAAAGTCTCAAGAGAGTCGTTTTTTGGAATCAAAGTGATAAAGGTTGCATTAAGTGAACCTGACATATAACCCTTATTTCTAGAGAGTTCTACAACATTCAATAAATATTTTCCCAAAATGTCAAAGAAAGCCAAAAATAAACTCGACTGTTCACCCATCAGGTCAAAGACTTTTGTCCTTGGTAAACTTAGATAATACCTTCTATACTTCATCAATAGAGATTTCTTTACCCAACTCCAAACCTTCTTCCTTGGTAAAAAAGGAGGGGAAATTCTCAAACACTTTAAGTTGATTGCCAATAAGAGTTTTCTTTTGATCTTTGAAGAGGAATTTGAAATGTGCTTCCTCTAGCAAGCTTAATCTTATCCTGAGAATAGATCAAATTACCATTTTCATCACTAATTTCCCAAATAGTGTTTAAATCCCTGCAAATAGAATCAAAGTTATAGAAAAACTTTGTATATTGTCACCCGCCTCAAGCCATGGAGTTCTACTTTTGAGCCTTAATTTCTCTTCATCTTTCAAAAGGATATCATATTGTAAACTTATTAGACCATAAAATTTGTCTATATCTTCAGCTAAGTAAGACCCTGATTAATTTGACAAGAGCAGTTCAAAAATATCATATTCAATTTGTTGTAAAGAAGCTTTGTTTTCAATAGTTTTCCTTTTGGTCCAGCTAGCAACTTCCTTCTTAAGAGCCCTCAATTTAAAAATAAAAAGATCCATTACATTTAGACTCCCATGACAAATAATATTACCCCAAAAAACCCTAATCATTTTCAAGCCAAGAGTGATCAAATTTGAAGAGTCTCAAAGTATCCAATAGGTTCACATCATGGTAAAGAGCTATAGGAAAGTGATCATAAATGTTATTATGTAAGACCCAAAATATATAATTAGTATTGAAATCCACCAAAGCTTCCCTCAAATAAAAAACAGTCAAGCCATTTACATACCCCACCCCCACTTTTTTGCTTCTCCAAGTAGAAGTAATTTTAGAAAAAGCAATATCAACTAACTGATATTTATTGAACAACTCTACAAAATATTCCTCCAATTTCCAAATGAGTGAAATCAATTTAAGATCACGTGCTAAAACCAAATTATCAAGGCTCAATAAACCCATATCATCAATTCTATCCTAGAACTACCTTTTGTCCTTATAGGGAGCATACACATTTAGTAAGTGCATCTCTTTTTCAAAACCCTGCAAATTCTCTTTCAACAAAATCCCAACACAAGTTCTAAATGGCTTGAAAGAATACGTCAAAAAATTCTAAATAGCAACCAACCCTCCCAAAACCCTATTGCACAACATTTTCAATCTTTTAATATTTTTAGAAAAAATTCACAAGCTTTAGTACCCACAAACATAGTTTCTTGGATTAAAAAAAAATGTCAACTCTATTATTTTTTAAAAAAAAAATTGAAAACATGAAATTTAGAGACATCCCCCAAGGCCCTAATATTGAAGAAGATACAAATCATTGAGAAACCTCCACAAAGAGATTATGTGCTCCAAGCACCCCATCCAAAACATCAACATTGTTATAATCATCCTTAGCTAAAAGAATTATTTCCAACACCAAGATATATCTTGCTTCCAACAAAATCTCTATATCCCCTTCATTTACAATTTTTTCACTACATAGCTTTTTCTTGTTCTTTCTACAAATTATAACATTTTGACATCTAATGAAGTTGATTGGTACACAATCTTTGTTTTCTCTAAATTTATTTGCATATACAATAATAGGAGAGAACCAAATCTGAAACTATATTCTCCATAATAGAAACCTCAAAATTCCCCCCTAAAAAAACATTATCAAGAGGAAACTAGTCAAATTAACCATCGACTAGTTGATAGCCAAAGTGCTTAGGCTTAATGTGTCAATACCCAACCCCAAAGTATCAATACATGGAAGGTGACAAGAAGGCAAGATCTAAGAATGAGTTAAAGGCAACTTTGGAGAAAAAAGGTTTGACTAAAGAGTAGACTTAGGGTTTATCAACAAACTTAACCTCCTATTTAAATCATTTTCTATGGATTTAATGAAATGTAGTTCCTTTGAAGTCATATCTTCATAAGGAACAAAAAATAAACAATCACACATACCTTGTGACCAAGAGGTCTCCTCCTTCAAAGTAGAAAGACAATAAGATTTTAGACCAACCACATATTATGTCTTTCCATGTGATTGTAAAAACCCTAAATGGCACTTGCTCTTGACATGACCAATATTGTGACAATTTAAACAACAAAAGGGAATGCCCTTATGGTCCAATCTCTAGTTAAATGAAATATCTCCCCAATTTATCACCAAGAATTCTAACAACCCTTCCAAGATGTCAAAAGCTCCACCATCACCTACACAATCCTTCTATCACCCAACCATAATGCCACTTTATCAACCGTAATAAACCTCCCCAAGAGGTTTGCAATTTTAAATAACAAATCCTCCAACCAAAACTAGATTGGTAAACTTGGCAATAGCACCCAAAGCTATCTTTTGAATAGTTGAATTAAAATCCATAAAACCAAAGAACCTTCTCAAATAATCCAAAAGTTATTTAGAACCCTCTATACATGTCCTTTAGCCAAGAAAATAAAACAAACCATCCCCAAAGAAGCCAAAGAACCTAAAAGACACTCAAATATAGGCTTCCAATTTGCACAAATCCATTCTATCATCTTCAAATGGCTCATCCTAACATACTCCAACCAACATACAACTACACATTCACTTAGGCTTTCCCATTTTTACAAGGTGAAATCTCTTCCAATTAATAAACTCTCAAAATCCTTCTCTTCAAATGGTTCATCCTAACATACTCCAACCAACACACAACTACACATTCACTTAGGCTTTCCCATTTTTGGAAGGTGAAATCTCTTCCAATTAATAAACTCTCAAAATCCTTCTTGGCTTTACAACTTTGGACTTTCTTTTCTCAAGTTGACAAACCAAAAACCCTATATGAAGAGGTAACCTTCTCCAACTTTGGTCCAAATATAAACCCTACAAAGTCAAAAAGTTTCTGCGTAGTTTCAAAACCATTTACCCTCTACTGCAAAATGTTTTGTAAATGACTATAGTCACTCGTAAACAAAAAAAAAACCATCATTAGCCCAAATATGCACCTCAAGTCCCACTCCGAACCTTCAAAACTCCCATATCTATCCAAACCAACGCATTCAAAGTATAACAAGGTAATGTGTTCAATATTTTAGCAAAACAGCTAAAGTGTTAACTCCATCTACTTCGCACACGCAAGTATTAAGAGCATAAAGGAATCTCCATAGCGTAAGATAGTCTCATGAATCCCACCCTCTCACTTGTCCACATCAAAACTTGCTAACTCCACATGTCCACTCTATTGCCCACCTTTTGGCAAGTTACGTCTAAAAGCAATTGCAAAAACACTCCACATGTTCATCCAAATACAACGTGGAGTCATCTCAATGATCCAAGTGGAAATCCACCTTTGAAGAACTAAGGTAAAAGGGATAAACCCTAACACCTTCATATGGGGAACAAATATTTGTTTTTTTCCCTAGACATGTCGCCTCTAGAAATATAGACCATTAGGGTTTCTAGAGCAAGCATTTTCAATAATATTCAAAAACGTATAAAGAAAATGTACAAATAATAAATTCACAAATAAAAATAAAAACTCGACAAAATTAAATATATGAATCTGAACATAGTTTTGTTTAAGTTGTGACCTAAAGAAAAATACGGCAGAACCCATTTGACTTTCAAATTAGGCCACTTAGTCCATCTTAAAAGGAAGATAAAATATGAACAAAACACTTATAAACATAAGTGTATATCAATGTAAACATGTAATTAAAAAGACAATTAAGTATTAAGTATTTCATTAAAACGACCATCCAATAAAATCAAAAAATAAAACCTAACTCCATTTAGAATTAAAAATCTCACCTAACTAACAACAAGATTATAATTTAAAAATATAAGCCATATCTAACCTTATGGAGAGTCCTGAACAGAAAATTCAAAAATCTCACAAATTTTAAGAAACAAAAAAAGTTACAACCTGAAATCCCTCAACAGAAAATTCAAAAATCTCATAATCTTTGGGAAAAAAGAACATACACCCCGATAAAGTTCAGGAATCTCACAGATTTTAAGAAGAAAGAAGTTCCACCCTGATATTCCTGAACAAGAAATTCAAAAATCTCACAAAATCTAAGAAAGAAGCTACACTCTGATATTCCTGATCAGAAAATACAAAAATCTTACAAAATTTTCCTGAGACCTAGCCTCACACTGATTGCAATATTCCTTCAAACCCTTATAAAGATCATTTCTCATAAAAATTAAATAAAATAAGCAGCACAAAATCTAAAGAAATATAACTAACAAGCAGTTCGCAAGCAAAACAAACCCCTGCAAAACAGCAGAAGAACCAACACACTCGACAGCCAGCAATGTAAATAAGTTAAAATTTCCGAGAGAAAAGTCGGTGGTGTCAAAAGACACCATTGAATGAATATAGTTGAAGGTAGATCTCTCAGCCTCCAAAGCCGTAGAGGGTTCTGCCCTGTCTCTTGAGAGAGTAGACGACATCCATGGCTGTCACAGTCTTTCTCCTGGCGTGTTCTGTGTATGTAACGGCATCCCTGATGACATTCTCCAAGAAGATCTTCAAGACGCCTCTGGTCTCTTCATAAATGAGGCCGCTGATACGCTTGACGCCTCCTCTCCTGGCCAGACGTCTGATCGCAGGCTTTGTAATGCCCTGGATATTATCTCTCAGGACCTTCCTGTGCCTCTTGGCACCTCCCTTGCCCAAACCCTTGCCTCCCTTACCACGGCCCGACATCTTTGAGAAATCTAGTTATTGCTCAGCTCTCAACTTAAACAGTTAAACGCTGGATGTTAGCTCGGAAGAGTAAAAGAGAATATATATAGTATATGCCGTTGAAATAAATCTCCCCGCTTCAGTTTAAATGCCTCTCATCTACGGCTGAGAGCTCTTGATCCGTTGCAAATCGAACTTCTCCCAGGGGCCGTCGATTAGGTTTTATCGACGGTTACAATCAAATCGACGAGGATTGAGGCATTCGCCCTCGAGTTTCAACGAGTAATAATATTTAATTGCTGGGACTTTCACTCAATTATATGAAACCTTTTTAAAAAATTATATTGTTGTGCCCGAGGGGTGCAATATAGTTTTGGCCAAGGTCTTATTAATTTGGGTCTATAGTCTATTAATAGGTTATAAAAAAAAAAATTCTATAGTATGAGGTAAAAATGTGTATTTATTAAAATAGGTGTGTAAATTTGTTATTAGTTTGCAGGACCTAAGGTCACTTCATTTTTTGGTGTCCAAGACTGGGTGGTGGGATGATTTCAGAACCTTCCCACAGGTCTTTGTCTTATTAATGGTTTGTTAACTCATATGGTATGCCATCAATTCTAATTGGATTTGATTTGCAAGTAATTTCAGTCATTTCATGCTAGACAGAAATTGGCTGCGGAGTTGTCCATACCATACGATAAAACCAAGAACTATCCTACTGCACTTACAACTTGTAATAAAATTCGACAAGAACATCATTTATTATACCTTAATAGCTAATATAGGTAAAACTCTACAAGTTGTAATAAAAGTCAGCAAAGCCAAGTTATCTATAAAACCTTGACTACAATTTATGGAGGGCAGAGAAGAGCAACTCTCGTACATGCAAAAGATAAGGACAATTCCCTCTTATTATTCCTCCTGAAAGCATCTCGTGGTTCTTGATGAACATGGTGACTCGACCTTTATTCTGCTATTTGCATCTCCTAGTTCCTCGAATAACCTCTCCATTTACCTAGTAAATCTCTTGCGAGTTGTTAGGAGAAGAGATTTGGTTCACGACGAGACTATCTAGATTTGCCCTCACCTATACTAGGTCCATTACAAACACTTTCCTTATTGATTAAAAAATCACTCAAATAACTACCTTATCTTTTATCGGCGTGATTCCCTTGTTAAAGTGACTGAAAGCTATCGAAGGGCATTTTGGATCCTTAGATTGAAGAAGTCATTCCCTTTGTAATCGCAAAGGGAATTGGTTCTCTCACAAAGGTAATTTATATATTTGCTTATAATGTGATTCATCACTTTATGTCATTTTAAACTCATGTGATTATGGGTATTGACCTCTTCTTTCCATATATATTCAGGAGTACCAATTACTGCAAGTGACAAACACTAGCCCACATGCATAGATCATCCTGCCTTATTTATTTCACCTAATCACTATCTCCTATCTCAGACACTTGTATCTTACTTATTCCCCTCAAACCAACCTATTCTTTGATCTCTGAATCTAAACAACTCAGCTCAGGAAATGGTGATTTTATCTTCCCGACTCGCAAACCAGTTTGACAAACGTGAATAGGCAGATGCACCCCAACATTTATGGATCTTACCCTATCTATGTCTGTTTAGGTGGGTAGCCTTCCTTCTTTTAGTAGGGACTCGTGCCATGTTACGGCGTTCCATCTCATCCAAACATAAAATATTATTTTTATAGGGATAGATGGCAAGAAACGTTTTAGCTTACATAGATACAAATTAGGAAACACAAAATCTTCACGAATACACGAAGTGAGCTTAAAGAACGTACTATAGACTTCTGTTGAAAACAAAGTGTCACACCCCCTCCCTTCTCGCCGACGGAGAGGACGCAACGAACTATTGTCTATCCAATCGAGCATCTAGCCCCATGAACATAATCAAGAATGCATTGAAAATAAAAGACATATGCAAATGCATAATGCAATACTATACAACGGAAGTAAATCTCATTCAATACATTCAG
Source organism: Pseudotsuga menziesii (assembly GCA_001517045.1). Taxonomy (NCBI): domain Eukaryota; kingdom Viridiplantae; phylum Streptophyta; class Pinopsida; order Pinales; family Pinaceae; genus Pseudotsuga; species Pseudotsuga menziesii. The sequence continues at coordinate 516,744 of LPNX010202890.1, forward strand.
AATAAATAAAAACAAATACATTGTAGAGTTAATACAAGAGATCACTTATCTTGAAATTGAGTTGCCTCGAGCAACTAGCTATGTCATTGCAACGTTCCACCCAACCATAGGCCAATTGTGCTCATCAATCTCTCACCACAACTGCCACCCCTGAGCTGGGCATGATTTCCACAAGGAAAATGAAACAACATGCTCACACATAGCCAAATACATACCAAAGTTCAACCAAGCCATCCACTGTTGGGTTTATCAGGCTGTTAAGGCAGTGGAAAGGAAGAATTGTTAAGCTAGTGAGCTCAACCACAGAGCTATGGACACCTCTACAAGATCCATCTAGCTTGGCCTCCACAATACCTACACACACAGCACAAGGAAGTATCCCCTTCACTGCTACATAGTCCCTCAAGCCATACCTTCCCTTCTAGTGCTCTTCTAGGTGTGCATAGAAGAATGGTCGGCCCCTCTTGATCTTTTTGTGAGGTTACTCTCTTCACTAGGTTGATCAAGCCAATTCTGGGCCTCTTCCACTCCTATCAGTTCAGACCAAAACAAGGATGCACATAACAACAAACACAAGTGTTGGGTATGAAGGAAAAACGTTATGGGAACCAAAAACGAAATGGTAGATGGGGGAAAACAACCCTGGGAGAGCAATTCTATTCCATAAAATGTTCTTGGGCATTGCAGGGGAAAAAACGGCCTCTATAAAATCCCAAATTGTGAATCCCTTCTTCCCATCCACAGTACAATACAAAAACGGGTTTCCAGCCATAGAAAGATGAGGAAAATGTAGGAAAACATGAAGCGAATTCCCCAACTAGCTCAAGCGGCAAGAGGAAGAGAAACACATGGGTTATGAATGGTTTGGGCACCAATTTCTGGGTGTTTTCTTGCCCCATAAGCAAAAACATGATTTTCCAAAAATGATGGCTTTCCCCAATACAAAATTGACTGACATATCTCTCCATTCCCCATGCATTAACTACCTCAACCAACTTCTGGAATAATTAAATGATTGGGTACATAAGACAAAATGGGTAGTTGAGAGTTTATGGGTTCTCTCATTGACATTTGGCTTAACACTATTGGCTCAAAGGTTTGAATAATCCCCCTCCCTTTTCCTTGTGAAATCATGCCCCCATCTCTTATTGCATTGCATAGCTAGTTGTGGGTATTTTATTAAATTGCATATTTACATGATGACTTAATTTATATGGTGCCTGGATAACATGAGAACCATAGGTATTGATTTTTAATTGTCAATACATAAAATGCTAAATTGATGGCGGGGCCTTTGGCCTTGGCATTGATCTCCTCGCCATGATTAAATAATGATATTTACATCATGTACAATTTTAATACAATGGGGTCAAAATTGGGATGTTACAGGAAGATGGAGTTATGTAAATTGATTAGTAGTTATTCCAGGATAAGAGTGCAATAAATTGCCCACCGGGCCATTAAAAAACACACTTTATGCCTTTTCTTGCGGTGAATTACAGACTCTTTGTTGTTCATCATATAGCGACATTGCCATAAGTTCGAAGAGATAATAGATTTCACACTTTTCTACTCAAAGATTGAGCAACTACAACATTTACCCAAAGCAAATAAAAAGACTAAAGACACCAGTTGCAGTCGCGCTATCAAACCTAGCTATCCATCTCTAAAATCCAATCATAAACATAAAGAGAACTACTTATTTTAATGTGCATCATAGATTTACCTTGATGTATCCAGATCCATCTAGATTACCCCGACCTATCGATATCCATTTTTACATTGGACGCTGTATCCAAATCCATTGTAACACCTCGGTTCTGACCCCATGGTATTGAATTGCATATGATGTAAATAGCGTTAATAAATCGTGGTGTGGAGCTCAAAGCAAAGGCCCCGCCATGGATTTAGTATTTTAAGTTTCGGTAATTAAAATCGATGCTGACGGTTTATGTAACGTCCCCGACCCTCTGACCGGCGAAGAGGACGCTACCATACCATTCGCCAACCGGGAAACTAGCCCAATGAACACGTACATACATATAAACTGAAGTAAAATGCTTGGAAATAAAAATATGCAGAGATGCATAATTGTTTAACATACAACGGAAGCAAAACCATACATTCCAGCATTCAACATGTTCATCATAATTCATTAAACATCAAATATGATTGCAGAAGTGAAACATGCAAGAACACTTATCTTATAAAGAACTCGTCCCACAACCAGCTACGTCGCTGCAACGTTCCACCCAACCATAGGCCAGCGTGCTCCTTAATCTCTCAGCAATGCTGCCACCCCTGAGCTGGGCATGATTCCCCAAGGAATAAAGAACAAGCAGGCTTACACATAGCCAAGGATATACAAATCAGCCAAGCCAACATAGTTGGGTTTATCAGGCCATCAAGGAGCTGGGAAAAGTTGAATGCTAAGCTAGTGAGCTCATTGAAGAGCTAAGGACACCTACACCAGAACTAGCCTGACTTATAGGACACCTACACACACCCAACACAAGGAAATCAGTCCCTTCTCTGCTACACAGTCCCTCAGACCCTGACTTATCTTCCAATGCTATTCAGGGGTTGTGGAGAAGAAAGCCAGCCCTCTAGCTCTGTCTGTGTGGCTCCCAAACACACCAGGTTTATCAAGCATACTCCAACCTTCATTCCCACTCCAACACAGTCCGAAGACCAACTACTGCATACACACAGCAAAACCAAGCCATTCATAGCTTTGACTGGGGAAATCGATCCCTGAGTCATTCTTGGCCCTATCGTGGCCAAAACGACTCAATAATAACCCACAGCAGCTCAAAAATGTAATGAGGCCACAGCAAACGAAAAAACGCGGGGAAAACAATAGCCCCGGTCTCAACAATGAAGCAACGGGAAGTACACAGCCCGAAATGGAAGAGAAATCAAACTCTTAGCATGGATAGGAGGAAAAACATATACACAGACCACCAATCAGTAAGAAAAACATACACCCACAGCAGAAATCGTGAATGGCTCCTTTACAGGGGAATCGTGGATGACAACAAATGGCATTCCCCAGCTCTCTGCGTGAGGAAAAATGATGAAGAATCCTGTGTGTGAGGATGAGCAATTCCAGCCTGTGTGTGAGGATAGGAAAGAATGGAATAATGGGGTAGTGGTTTTCCCTACCCACGTGAGGATGAAGAGTCTGCTAGTGGAGTGAGCGTGTGGGAAAGAACTGACAGTCCTGCCACCCACCACTTCCTAGCAATAATTGCCCAACTGACATCAGGGCTTTTAATGTGGTAGTTGACACATGGCTTTTTCCCCATTGGCTCAAGGTTTAACACTCTCCCCCCCCTTATCCTTAGGAAAATCATGCCCTTTTCATCATGGTTGCATTGACATAGCTGGTTGGGGTTCATTTTAATTAAAGTGCATATTTACATGATGCCAAAACTGTGATGTGTCGTATATCACGATATACCATCGGCAACGATTTTAATCGCCGAAACATAACACAACCAAATCGATGGTGGGGCTTTTGCCTTTAGCTCCACACCATGATTAATTACAATATATACATCATATACATTTAATGCAAACAAGGTCAAAACCGGGGTGTTACAGTTTATGTGCTAACCAGGCACAATATGTTTTGAGACATCATGTAACTATGCAATTAATAAAAATACCACAACTAGCTATGCGCCGCAACGTTAAAGAGATGGGGGCATGATTTCACAAGGAATAGGGAGGGGGGGGTTGTTGTACAGGATTACACACCTAATAACCATAGGTCTGGGGTTACCAACATACTCAATTAACTTGCAGACAATTGACTTCTAGAATGCAGTAAAGGAAATAGGAGGATGAGAAAGACTTACTCGATTAACGAAGGTCGATCCCTGCTAGTCCTCTTTCATTCTGCTTCTTCTCCAAAGTCTTCAAGGTTGCTCCTCTTTCACCTGTCAAGAAACAATCTTCCAAATACAAGATGATTCATATATATATATAAGCAGGTTAGATAAATCACATATAAAATGCAGAAACATAAACATTTATCAAACCAAGATACATGAAACACATATGGAAGAAGGATTCTCTTTATTATCAATAATGGAAAGAGTTCATATTACAACCCAACGCCTGAGACAAGGACTCCTCTGCAACCAAAGGATTCTGAGTTCCACTGCTCCAAAGACTTCTATATACAATCCACCAGCATAACTTTGCTCTCCAAGTCCATATATCCAACACCCTCCCCAAGGCCTGTATTTATATGGGTGAAATAAGGCAGTTTCGCAAGTTGAGGAGGTTGAGACAGTTAAGGTAATTAAGGAAAATGGCTTAACTAATCTCATATCAATGCTTGTTTTTATTTTTAAATGTCAAGGAACATATTCGCGGGTATGTAGAAGGACAACCCGCGAATGATCCGCGACTTGCTATAAGAGCAACCCACGAATAGATCCATTCGCGACTTGCAGCAACCAACACTCGCGAATGAGTCGCGAGTTGTATATGTACAGAGTCACAAATACAATGTAACATAGCAAAAAATGGCAAAGTAACCAGCTAGATGGAGGAGGAATGTATTAAAGTAAGCCAATCTATAGTGTTATGGGCAAACCTCAATCCATAGATGTCTTTTTGTGTGCTAACATGAGGGATGTCGGCACTCGGATGGAGAGGTGCCATTCAGATGGATAACAGATGCCCCCTAATGTGTGAGGTCAGAGGGAAGCGATGGACGAAATACATTATAATCATCATCTTTGGAGAACTCAGAAATCCAATGGAACAGAGAGAGTACCTGAAACAAATACATAGTAATGTCATATACAAAGTTACATCTGAGGATGCTATGTTCAATTAACTGGAACACTAGCTCCTTTATAATATTTGAGTACATCATATAATACGGGTATAAAACCACGGACATTACAAAAGTGGATCGAAGCCACAATATACAATAATGAGTCTTCAAAGATCTGGAAGCTGTGTATAGGAATAGAACATAATCTTGCGCAACTTAGTCCATAGGTGAGGAACTAAGGTCTTCATAAAGGATCCCAAAGAACCAGTACAATCCAAGCCATGTGAATAAGGGAAGCTGAAGTCGAACATGGAAAGGATTCAACAGTTTGTCAATCAATAGATGATAATCAACAACTGAAGCAAAGGAATTCACCAATGATGAAAGTGAATCCTGAGGTACCATCGTCAAAACTCTAGGTCTTCGTCATCAGGAAGTGCTGAAATGGAACCAGGCTGTGATAAGGAAGGCAATAGATCCTCCAACGGATCACAAGAGTGACTAGGAACTGGGCAAAAGAAGGGAGACACAAATAGATAATAGATATAACAATGATGGGATCAGGCTATAAAACAGACATTGAGAAAATCCCTTGAACAGTGAGCACACCACATAGATGACCCAAGGCAGCGTATAACTTATAAAGAGAACAACTAGACTTATCTGTCATGTAGGAGGCATGATCAGATTCCCTAGGTATAACAGACAAGAGGAGGAGTAAGAAACTCAAAGTGATAGCTGAACACAAGTGAACACTGAAACATGGATATCGAAAAACAAAGAGTGCTATTTTCAAGGATGACATGCTGCCATTACTGAAAACAAGAGAAAACTTCTTCCTTACCTTCCCTGTTAAAATTTAACGAGTCCAGGAAAGCAAACTCGGGACCATCTTCATTTTTGGCAAGCTCGAAGAAAAGAAAGAAGAATGCTTGATAAAACACTGATTCGTGGATTTTACGAGCCCAAACTAGTACATGCTCGACGGTGTTTTCATAGTTTAGAGAGTCTGAAAACTCCAAAGAAGACTCCAGGGGGTCCTTTTTCGTAC